>CM044446.1:11620711-11630715 GCA_024363595.1 Xenopus borealis | reverse complement strand
TTGTACTGGTCACGTTGTTAATACGTGTTTGATTTTGGCTATGATTGGTGCGCTTTAATTCGAAGCCTTCTAGATAACGGGTTTCTGAATAATGGATCCTATATTTGTTTACTCAAAAAAGCGGATCACCCTTTCGAGTACAGGTATGTGATCCATTATCTAGAACCACATTATCCATAAAGTTACGATTTATGGAAAAGCCATTATAATCAAATAATCCAATTTTTAAAAAGTGAATTCCTTTTTCTCTGTAATAATAAAACCGTAGCTTGTACTTGATCCCAACTAAGATATAATTAATCCTTATTGGAAGCAAAACCAGTCTATTGGGTTTATTGTTTACATGATTTTCTAGTAGTCTTAATGAAGATCCAAATCACGGAAAGACCCGTTATCCGGAAAGCCACAGGTCCCAAGCATTCTGGGTAATAGGTCCCATACCTGTACTTTGCATTAGAGACGTGCAATTTTCATCCACTTGCGGGGGGGGGGGGGCACACATGGGCAGAATTGGGTTTTACTAATTGTCTTTCTTCTGGGTGACAATCTCTCCGAACTTCCTTCGTGTCTTCCCTTCTTCTATAATGAAAGTCGCCTGTGCTAAGCACACACGGTGCTTTGTTTTCCGAAGTCTCCAGGCGACTAAATCTCCCCGAATCTGCCAGTGATTGAGATGAAGTGAAACTTGGCTTTCATAATTAATGAGTGACTTGCTCAACTTTTCCAGCAGTTGATGGGCCACAGGTTGAACGTCTCGTCACTACAGAATGATATTGTTATCGGAGCCATAACAATACATAATCACTTCACTATTTCAAAGAAGAATCTGTTCATGAAAGTACCATTTATTATTAGATTAATGGCTGCAGTCTACAAAGAGACTTGAATATACACATGTCAGAAACATCTGAGATCTTGCCATAATAATATAGTATTTTTTGGGAGATGGCAGGATCACACAAACTGTCACAGCACAAAAACATGTAATTAGTGACCTGCCGTAGAGTTTATAGATGTTCTGATATCCGTCAGATTTTCAGACCGTATTGTAATCATCACTGACACTCTTTGGAAGGACCAGAGTATACACCATCTGGAACAATCTGTTTTGCTTACTACATCAGTTGCTTCCGATCTAACCAGGGGTTATAGCTCTAAAATACTGTAGGTTCCTATTAAAGTCACAGCGAAACCCATGCATTCAAAGTTGTTTACACCTTAAAAAAAAGTCTAATTGTTAGATCAGTTTTTTTAAGAAAAAACATTTTTTTTTTTCATTTCAACTTTTAGGTTAAAGTATTCTAGCAGAAAATTGGGCAAGATTATTGTCCTCCCCTAAATCACTTAACTTAAAGGGAATGCGCATCTTGTGCATTAGTAATAGGAGCAGGCAGTGTTGGTATTTTCTCCTGTAGTTCTAACTTAATCTGCATTAGCCTAGCAGTTTGAATCAGTGGTCACGCATAAAGGTACCATCTTCCAGATCCCATTCCACAGGGTGCCACGTGACCAGTATTTTATCAGCCTGGCCAGTAGAAAAATGCTTAATATCCAAGTTAGAGTCCAGTACCGGTCCATTTTTCGAAACCCATGCTAGAGTCCTGCGAGGGTCCATATTTTTGGGACCCGTACCCGCAACCTGCAATCCGGACCAGCGACCCAACCCGCAAATACTTTATCTGCGACCCGCTGACCATCAAGAATCAGGAAGTGCTGTCGTTGTAAACCGGAAGTGACATCATCGGAAGTAGACATGCTTGGAAAAATGGAGTAAAAATCGCTATGGTGAAGATCCGCGGGCCGACCCTCAACCCGCAGAACCACCAACCCACTTCTATACCGGGAACTCCTACATGCAACCCGCAGGATTTCGTGGATAACCTGCAGGTACCTGACCCGCTGCAGGACTCTAACCCGTACCCACAACCTGGACCCACATTCTTATCAGATCGGACAAGGTACTCGACCCACAAGTACCTTATCCGCAACCCTACCAGCAGGCCATCAAGAATCAGGAAGTGCTGTCACTGTAAACCGGAAGTGCCATCATCAGAAGTAGGCTGATCAGAGGAAAAAAGAGGAAGTGCTGCTGTAAACCCGGAAGTGGCCTCATCGGAAGTTGGAGGAAGTAGGCATGATAAGAAAAACAAGAGTAAAATTTGCTATTGAGAAGACCCGCGACCCAATCCACGACCTGCAAAACTGTTGAACCACTGACAAGCATCTATACACACTCCCAAAACCTCTACCTGCCACCCGTAGGGTACCGCAGCTTTTTGCAGGTAACCCGCGGGTACCCGAATTGCTGCAGGACTCTAATCCATGTTATTAAGGAGGAAAGATCACTATACAGTATATACAATATACAAGGCTGGTAGAAAACCTTGGGCGGGTTAAGGAGCTCAACAGCTAAGAAACTAAGTACAGAAAGCTCTGAAATTCTGAGAATAGTTATACGACTCCACTTGTAGAGATGAATACCTTCAAAGAATTTAATATTTTCGGTTTTCAAGGAACCATGACTTTCTAACCCATTTCAGGGCTGCTGCTCAAGTGATGTCTACATCAGCATTTTTCTTTCATCTAAGTGGTGAACATCATGTAAATGTTTTTTTTGGCATCAAAGCAGAAAAAATACCCAGCTAATTCCATACAGCTCAATGTTTCACTCTTCACCCCATGTTCATGAATTAGGGCTTTCTGAAAAAGAAAATCACTCCCAAATGGCCTACAATAGCGTGGTGTACAGATCTGAAAAGTTATTACTTCCATCACCATGTAGCTCAGAGAAGATGTTTGTTTTGTTGGCAACTTTCCCTTCGGTTCCAGAGATGGCTGATGTTCAGCCGTAGATTTTCAGATAGTTAGGTTGTTGAGTAATTAGCACAACGAGTGAATTGGGCATATAGGGACATATGCAAGGTGAGAACCTTGCCTCAGGTGGCACGGAGCAGCCAGTCACAAGGGGTGGCAAAAAGCCGTAACTTCAAGAGACGAATTTCCGGGTTTTAACCTGGAAATTCGGCTCCGCTAGTGTAGAGAGCGCAATTGCACTCAATACACTAGCGATACTGCCCCCTTTTGACCCGCTCCGACGCTGATTTATAAACGCTGAGCGGGAAGGGGGGCGGCACCGGGGCTGCTGCCTCAGGCGGCGGCAGCCCCAGAAGCAGCATGGGGCCCCTATGATCTTAAAGAACAAGTAAACGTTTTTTTTTTCTATCTCTAAATTTGCTCTAAACAGCCCCTCAAATTAATGTACCTTAGTCCCTGCTGCAAGTCTGCTCTGGTTTCTGTGTTATCAGCAGCTTGTTTCACCTTCTTCCTGGTGCAGAGTGAAGCCCAGCCCCATAGCTTTCTGAGCTGACCTTATATTTTGGACTAGTCCAGGAGATCATTTGCATACTATGACATAGCAGAGAGCAGTGTGTGTAGCAGCTTTTGCTTGGGGAAACTAGCTTACTAATGAAACACTGGCTCCCTCTTCCTCTCTATTGTGGAACAGCAGCAAATGGACTGCTCAGTAAACTAAGGGGCTGGGCTTCACTCTGCACCAGGAAGAAGGGAAACAAGCTGCTGATAACACAGAAACCAGAGCAAACCGGTGCATGTGCAGTTGGAGTAATATGCTGGTCCCGAACAACTGTGCATGTGCCAAAAGTAAAAAAAAAAAATTCTGAAACTTTTTGTGACTTTATGTGTTTGAATAAAATGAAAATATAAGGCACGTTTATTAAGGTTTGGATTCAAATCTCTGTGAGGAAGGCTACTAACAGCATAAAAATGGTCACTGAACCTCTCCCATTGACATACATAAACTTGGCAGGTTTTAGGTGGCAAATAGTCAAATTTGAATTCTTAAATGGCCAGACTATGATAAATCTCGAAATTTTTATTAAAACTCAAGTCGAGTTTAGATTTTTATTTATTGTCAAAACTCTCAAATTGGAATTGTGAATTATCCAAACTCGACTTGAGTTTTAATTAAAATTTCGAGATTTATCATAGTTCTAATTTTCAATTCGATAATAAATCTGTCCCATAATGTACTGTTTTGCTTTGCTGGTGTAACTGGTGTTTTTGATTCAAAAACTCTACTATAGTTTATATAAACAAGCTGCTGTGTAGCCATGGGGGCAGCCATTCAGTCACAGGATACACAGTAGATAACGGATAAGTACTACTATAGTTTATATAAACAAGCTACTGTGTAGCCATGGGGGCAGCCATTCAAGCACAGGATACACAGTAGATAACAGATAAATACTACTATAGTTTATATAAATAAGCTGCTGTGTAGCCATGGGGGCAGCCATTCAAGCACAGGATACACAGTAGTTAACGGATAAGTACTACTATAGTTTATATAAACAAGCTACTGTGTAGCCATGGGGGCAGCCATTCAGTCACAGGATACACAGTAGTTAACGGATAAGTACTACTATAGTTTATATAAACAAGCTACTGTGTAGCCATGGGGGCAGCCATTCAAGCACACAATACAGTAGATCACAGATAAGTACTACTATAGTTTATATAGTAGTGTAGTAAATGGACTACACTGGTGCAGAATATTTCATGTTTGCCTTTAGCCTAAAGGTGGCCATAGACGCACCAATAATATTGTACAGAACAGATTTTGATCAGGCACCTTTGAAGACACATCGGCCATTGTTAGTGCTGAATAGTCAAATGCAGGTAGATTTCTGTTTTTTCCACCTGTATATCTGGCGATTCAGTTTTACATGTGTATTGAAACGAATCTGGAAACCCGTTATCCAGAAAACCCTGTATTCCAGCACATTTAAACAATATCTTTTTCTAATAATAAAACAGTAGCTTGTTCTTGATCCAAACTAAAATATAATTAATCCTTATTGCAGGAAAACAATTGTTGGTTGCATTTAATCTTGAAATAAATTTTAAGTAGACTTAATTTATGGATATCCCAAATTTTGGATGGGTCCCTTATCCAGAAAACTTGAGGTCCCGAGAATTCTGGATAGCAGATTCCATACCTGTATAGACCGCAACATTAAAGG
Organism: Xenopus borealis; assembly: GCA_024363595.1. Classification (NCBI taxonomy): domain Eukaryota; kingdom Metazoa; phylum Chordata; class Amphibia; order Anura; family Pipidae; genus Xenopus; species Xenopus borealis. The sequence goes on along the minus strand of CM044446.1, from coordinate 11,625,673 downwards.
GGTTGTTCACCCTTGAGTTAACTTTTAGTATAATGTAGAGAGTGATATTCTGAGACAATTTGAAATTGGTTTTCATTTTTTATTGTTTGTGGTTTTATAGTTATTTAGCTTTTTATTCAGCAGCTCTCTAGTTTGCAGTGTCAGCAATTTGGTTTCTAGGGTACAAATTACCCTAGCAACCCTGCATTGATTTGAATAAGAGACTGGAATATGAATAGGAGATGGACTAAATAGAATAAGTAATAAAAAGTGGCAATAACAATACATTTGTAGCCTTACAGAGCAATTGTTTTTAGATGGTGTCAGTGACCCCCATTTGAAAGCTGCAAAGAAACAGAAGAAAATTACTTAAAAAAACTATGAAAAATAAATAATGAAGACCAAATTGAAAAGCTTCCTAGAATAGGCCCTTCTACAATATACTAAAAGTTAACTTCAAGGTGAACCACCCCTTTAAAGAACCCTTATAGTGGCTCTGCTTCCAATTAGGATTAATTATATCGTAGTTTGGATCAAGTACAAGCTACTGTTTTATTATTACAGAGAGTATTTGGATAAATGGAGTCTGTGAGAGACTTTCCGTAATTAGGAGCCTTTTGGATAATGGGTTTCGGATAATGCATCCCATACCTGTATATATGTATGTACGCAAGCATTGGGAATAATTTGCTGTTCAGTCTTTCAGTGCAAGGGTTAAACTTTTGGTGCCTGCCGTGCTCATCCGTGTTCCAGCCTGGGAAATGCCAAGGTCTTTTTTGACATCTGCTCTTGGATTGATACCGCAGGCTTTGTGGGTAACAGCTGAAAAGGCCCCACAGGTGCCATATAAAGAGGTGACCATGTTGTCATATTTCATTGCAGCATCCTTCTGCAACGCCATAATTACCTAATTAGGTTGTTAATTAGGAAATTAGCATTTTGCCGTATTGATAGAAGGCGGCACGCAAGCTGGGCACGTTTGTCTACTTTAATTTAAGATTTGTGAGTCTATCATATATCTGCACCAACCTGAGCAGTGGGAAAGACTGGGCTGTGAATGGCTGTGTACATACCCACACTGACAGCCTGTGAAAGCTACATTATGTTTATAGGTGCATTCAATATATAAATGGTAAGATTTTATTGCTTTTTGTCCAGTATAGCAGGCCTTTTTGTACAATTTTAGATAGATAACCATGTGGGCCAAGTTTGTTTCACACCATACAAGTGTCGGGCGCTGTTTGTCCAGGGCTAGGATTACGTAGCAGGTGCCCATAGGCCCCGCTGCATTTGTCACTCCTTTTTATTCACCCAAATTTTCATCATCCGCACCGGAACAATTGGGATTAGCGCAGTGCATGGGAGATCTTAAAAACTATTGTATCTCCTGCATATCCCAATTATTTCAATGTGAGTGTGGTTGGGGAACATGCCGCCAACTAAAGTCCTGCTGCCTTAGGCCCGGGCCTTGGCCTTTCCACAAATCCAGGCTTGTGTATGTCTTGTCCTATCATTCTCCTATTTTTTTGATTTGCAAGCTGTACATATGGGGCTGTCCTGAATGTGGCACACTGTTACTCTTTCTTTTTGCTGTATTATAACCTGGTGGGCCCCGGCTCTTCTGGCTCCTGCCGGCCCAGACACGTTCGCTAATGCCGTTCTCTTTACCTCCTTCTGTGACCCACTGTCACTGCCCCAACCTCTATTCCTGAACCTTTTTTGCTACAGTGAAGTATATATATAAACTCAGCGGGGCCAAGGGAGGGTTGCGACTGGGGGTGACAGAGGGTGCTTTGCAGCTGTCCAACGCTGGTTTGGGTTTAAGTTTTGGTTGCATAAAGAATAGATATACACCCAAGTATAGCAATTCCACATAGGGTCTTCTAATAACAAATCAGAGCCCTTAATTGTCATTGCCAGGAACTTTTTGCATACTTGCGTTGCTCCCCAACTCTTTTTACATTTAAAAGTGTCTCACGGATGAAAAAGTTGGGGATCCCTGATGTAAGGAATATTAATATATTACTCTATCCTATGTTTAGCAGGGTTTGTTTGACCTTTAATAAAGCTCACTTTCTGTTCAGTAAACATGCCTTTGCACTTAAAGGGATAGTATCATCAAAGAGGTTTTTTCTGAGCCTGAAATCGGTATGTAATCATGGTTAACATATTGCAGTGGCAAAAAAGTATATCGCTTTAAACAGGTTATATAGTCTGTTTCTTTTAGGCTTTGTACTAAAGAATTCAAAGAAAAGCACGCACTCCTGCAGCCAGTCGGTGAGGTAAAAAAATCAGCTTTATTCCATATAGTTAAAAAGTCAGCGTCCTAACGCGTTTGTATCTTCCGATACGATCATAGGCCTATGATTACGTATCGGAAGATACGAAACGCGTTAGGACGCTGACTTTTTAACTATATGGAATTAAGCTGATATTTTACCTCACCGACTGGCTGCAGGAGTGCGTGCTTTTCTTTGAATTCTGGATTGTCGCTTGGGCTACGGGCTTGGGGCACTGCACCCGAGCCATTGATCGGACTTGGTGAGTTACTTTATCCTCTGATTTACCATCACGATTATTTCCGGGACCTGGCATCCGATAGAGTGTTGGTCTCGGGGTATTGACTCCCGGGTCTATTATATCACAGGGTGAGCTGTTGTATACTCAAATATATGCACATAAATTAAGTTAAAATTATTGTTAAGGGCTTGAGCTGGCAGTCACCAATCGGTTTTGGCTTTGTACTAACACAACTGTGACACGTGCAAGCAAAACAAATTGTGTGCAGTCTTTGCCTTTCTGGGTGTAATGTTATAAATAATGTAAATTGTATAACAGGCAATGTGTGTGAGGAAGGACTATTTCCCAGCAGCTGGGGTATAAAGGGACTGGAGTAAAAATGACAACTGAATAATATTTGCAATATTACTTGGTGTAGAGAAGTTATTTTCTTCCTTATATGCATGTGCTCAACAACTATTTTATTATTTTTACCTTTTAGGACATCGGGCCTCAACTCTACATGGATCCGTGGCTTTTGTAGTAAATATCCCGTGGCCCACGGGACCAGAAAATGGCCTTTCTGGACAATCCCTTAATTATCCTGGCCCACATTCGCCAGTCCCATGTTACAAGCGATGACACAGGCATGTGCGAGATGGTTCTCATTGACCATGACGTGGACTTGGAAAAACTTTACCAGTCGTCGGTACCTGGAGAGAATTCCACACAAATCCAGAGCAACGGAGGGGAGACGCAAGGCTATGTGTATTCTCAGTCAGTAGATATCACTTCCAGCTGGGATTTTGGAATACGACGGCGGTCAAACACAGGTAATGATGAGGAGCGCTTTAATGTGTAACCTTAAAGAAAAACTGACACCTGAAATTAAACTCTTTTTTTACATCTCTTATAATATTGGCTTTGAAAGCTACTTCTAACTTTGCAATAAAGTGTTTGCATAATGCTTTTACAATTATATACAAAAACAAACCTCTTGGCAAAAAAATGATCAACATGAGCTATAGGTAACATTTTATGTACATTCATATGTTAAAATTAAATTTTTACTGTCCGTAGAGATAGGTCTAGTACAGTGCTGTCCAACTTCTGTGGTACCGAGGGCCGAACTTTTTCTGGCATATGTGGTGGAGGGCCGATAATGGAAGTCAGAGTTGACCACTCCTCCTTCTAAACCACACCCACTCTAAACCACACTTTTAAAGGGATACTGTCATGGGAAAAACATTTTTTTTTCAAAATGCATCAGTTAATAGTGTTGCTCCAGTAGACTTCTGCACTGAAATTCATTTCTCAAAAGAGCAAACAGATTTTTTTATATTCAGTTTTGAAATCTGACATGGGGATAGCCATTTTGTTATTTTCCCAGCTGCCCTAGTCATGCAACTTGTGCCAACACTTTATGAGGGAACTGCTTTCTGGCAGGCTGTTGTTTTTCCTTCTCAATGTAACTGAATAGTACTCAGTGGGACACAGGTTTTACTACTGAGTGTTGTTCTTAGATCTCCCAGGCAGCTGTTATCTTGTGTAAGGGAGCTGTTATCTGGTTACCTTCCCATTGTTCTTTTGTTAGGCTGCTGGGTGGGGGAAAGGGGGGGGGGGCTGATATCACTCCAACTTGCAGTAAAGCCGTAAAGAGTGATTGAAGTTTATCAGAGCACAAGTCACATGACTTGGGGCAGCTGGGAAATTGACAAAATGTCTAACCCCATGTCAGATTTCAAAATGAAATATAAAAAAATCTGTTTGCTCTTTTGGGATCGATTTTGAAATTTTTTTTTTTCCCATGACAGGATCCCTTTAAGCTCATATCCACATAAATGGTGGTAGCACACCAAAAAAAACCAAATGGTTGGTGCTCACTGCAGAAATATGTCTCATCACTCATATGTGAAAAATTTAGGTAGACCTATGCCTAATCTTCCCATGTGGATAATACAAAAATCCCCAACACATGATTAAACACTTTAGCGACCCCTAATAACTATTTACAAATGCTACCAGGCTTACATCCCACAGGTAGCATAGGGCAAGCTCAGAATGGCACTGGCCAAGTAGAGAATGGCACACACAAGCGGCACTGGGCAAGCAGAGTATGACACACACCAGCAGCACTAGACACACAGAGTATGACCCACACAAGCAGCACTAGACAAGCGGAGTATGGCGCATACACATGCGGCACTGGGCAACCAGAGTATAACACGCACAAGCAGCACTGGGAAAGCAGAGTATGGAGACAAAGAAACCCATCAGGGCCACTCTAATAGGTGCTAAATTCAGTGACACAGTGCTTGTGCCCAATTAGCATTTTGAATAAGGTGTGAAAAGGTGAACAATGTTGGCGGTTTCAATCTGGGACAATACAGGGGATTAGTCGGAATTTGAGTCTTAGGCTAAGGACAGACGGGGAGATTCGGGGGCAATTTGTCGCCTGGCGACTTCTCGCTGCGACTTGTAGCC
>CM044446.1:11604518-11619008 GCA_024363595.1 Xenopus borealis | reverse complement strand
AGAAGTCGCCAGGCGACAAATTGCCCCCGAATCTCCCCGTCTGCCCTAGCCCTTAAGCAATGCAGGGACCAGTTACTCTCTGTAGTGATACATTTTAAAGCTTACACATGACTCTCATTGAGGGCCACACAAAGGGGGTGCGGCCATGGGCCACCAGTTGGACAGCCCTAGCATATAAGGTGCACTATGTTGCACCTATGTTGTTTCACTTATTTGTATGAATTTGCGTATTGTCATTTAGTTCTAGGAGTTAAAACAATACAGCTATGGGATCTGTTATCCATAAGGTTTTGATTTACAGAAAAGGCTGTCTCCCATAGACCAATTTAAAAAAAAAAAAAAGGTTTTTCTCTTTTTCTCTGTAATAATAAAATAGTAGCTTTTACTTGATCCCAACTAAGATATAATTAATCCTTATTAATAACAGAACCAGCCCATTAGGCTTATTTAATGCATTCATGATTTTCTGGTAGACTTAATGTATGAAGATCCAAATTACAGAAATATCCATTATAATGAATTTCCCAGGTCCCAAACGTTCTGGATAACAGGTCCCATGCCTGTATATTAAAATTAAGTTACGATGTGTGTATAAGATTAAGCATTGCAGGCAATGTGGTAGCTCCCACAGATGGACATTTTTAAAATATAAAAGTAGGAACATTATTTGGTTAAAACAGGCTAAAACACAATAATTCATAATAGTCAGTTAAAATATTAAAATCTCTTAGCTAAGAATACACTTAAAGCAATAAGTCTAGGTATTCATTTTCCCCCCAAATGGGATAGAGGTCGTCTTTAGTGCTATATACATAAACGAACAGTAAAGAGACTATGCTAATTACCTGAAGTGTTTCTCCTATATGAGAAGTATTTCCAGTATCAAAACATTTTCGGACCACATTTCTTCAGAATCCCAATGTTAAAATTGTATCGCTGGAGAAACTGGGCAGAAAAAAAAAACTTTATGGGAACTGTATATGCAGCTTTTGCAAAATTTCATATTCAGCATAATGGAAATTGATATGGGTTGAGCAAGGGCATCTTATATCGCAGAAACAAGTAGCCACCAAAAACATGCTGCTTATGCAATGGCCATTAAAAATGGTTCAGGAAAACAACTGCAGCTGTGGACGTGGCTTCATCTGACTGCAAGACGAGTCGTGCCATTAAAAATCCGTAACAGGCCATGAGTTTCAAACTTACGAGTTAGGCTTAGGCCAGACGGAAAGATTCGGGCTGATACATCGCTTGGCGACTAATCTCCCCAAACCTCTTCCCCCGCCTTCTAGCGGCTTAAATGAAAAATCGCCTGCGCCTATTCACACGCGGTGCTGAGCTTTCCCGAAATCACTAAAAATTGCCTAAGGAGGCAGCTTCGAGCGACTTCGGAAAAGCCATCGACGTGTGTGAGTAGACGCAGGCGTTTATTCATTAAAGCCGCTGGAAGGCAAGGGGAAGCGGTTCGGGGAGATTTGTCGCCCCAAAGAAGAAGCGATTAGTCGCCAGGCGACAAATCTCCCCGAATCTTCCCATCTGGCCGTACTCTAAGAAGAACATAAGGCATGCTAACTGCTGGTATAGAAAACAATAATATCTTTGCTTTATTCCTTTATTTAATCCAACGGGATTTTTAACCCGGCCAGATATCCATCAGGGAAGCCCATCGGAGGCCCCCGTACACGGGCCTATAAGCTGCCGATTCAGTCAGTCTGCATCTTTTATCCGGGCCATCTTAAGGGTAGTGGCAGACTGGCAGAATCGGAGAGATTTAGTCACGTGGGGACTAATCGCATCTTCTGCCTGGCGACAATCTCCCCGAAATTGCCTTCTGTCTGCTAAAATGAAGAATCGCCTGCGCTATTGCACTCACGGCGATTCAATTTTCGAAGTTACCTCACAAGGAAACTTCAGGCGATTTTGGAAAGCGAAGCACCGCGTGTGCTTAGCGCAGGCGACTCTTAATTATACATGAAGGGAAGACACAAGAAGGCAATTTGGGGAGATTGTCGCTCAGAAGAACAGCGATTAGTCGTCAGTCGACTAAATCTCTCCGAATCTGACTATTTGTCACTACCCTAAGGTTTCACTTGCTCTTTATCAAACAAATCCAACATTTATCTGGCTGCAGAATCTTGAAAAGAGGTGACAAGTCCTCCTGCCCCCTTAAACCCTAGCTAGGATCACAAATTACATATAGCTTTAGCACAGTGTCCCTGAGAAATTAAAACGGCAACTAATTCATAAACTATTACAGCTAGCCATGTTTAGTTTTCAGCAGTTAATGTTTGGAAAAGATGCTTTGTATATTATTCACCTAACTCCGCATATATATGATGCACAATGCAATGTAAACCCAAAAACAAAAATTTTGCCTAATCAAAGTAAGTGTATTACTTAGCCCCATATGTAATAAAAGGCACTAAGTTTGCCCAGGAGCGGTAAGCCATAGCAACCAATAAGATGTTTGCTTTTAAACAGGTGACTGGTAAATGCTACCTGCTGACTGGTTGCTATAGGTTACTGCTCCTGGACAAACGTTATGCCTTTTATTGCATATCCCCCTTAGTACCTCTCCAATATCTCCAATATTATTTGTAAGTGTATTCTCTATTGAAGGCAGTAGCTACTTTTTTGCACTGCTAGTTCTGTCTTTTGACACAATGTAGCAGGTCATCCTTGCTTGCTCCTATTTGTCAGGCCTCTTATAAGGATGCATTTTTACCTAAATTGTATCAAATTTCACAATCAGCAGTGCAAAAAGAAAAAAAAAAGCAAGGGACAGAAAAATAATGCATTCTCTAGCAATCACTTTTGCAAATAACTTAAAGCCACCAAAAATGTATAATTACTGTATTCACAGAATTATAGTTTCCTTTGATTTTTTATTTGTGGGTTAACCCCCAAAATAGTTCTTCCTTTACCTAACACTGGGCAGAGGAAAAATCCCATACAGTTAGCTAAAGGCTACACTCCATATAAAGTCCTGAATCGCCACCATCTGAGTTTCGATGTTAGCGTGCACCTTTAAGAACAGTGTGTAAAATAAAAAATATCTTCCATCTCATGCCGTTGCCTTACACATTTGAATAATGTTGCCGCAGATACAAATCACCTCCTTTATTACCTATAAACTGATCTATCTCGCCATGGTAGAAAGCCACTAATTTATATGGCCGCGGCATTTTATAATTTTTCCTGATTTCAGATAAAGGATTTTACATTTTAAAACTTTAATAGTTGAGCCCTGAGTTCATTTATCTTTAATTTTTGAAATGGGGGCACGTAATTCATATCCGTAATTTTATGCACGCCGTGTAACATTCGCGGGACTTCATTTGTACATTAAAATTCCTTTAAGACCGTTATTAATGATTTATATAACGAACTGTCCTATTAATCACCCAAGTTTTCACATTTTATGATTCCCTTCTATGTTAATACTATCTTTATGGTCTGTATTAATGTTTTATGTCCCCTAATTTCAATTATAAATCAAGAACATTTTTCTGTTTTTGTTAGTATTTTCTGAACTTGGCGTCCGCTTTAAAAATGTAATGTCTTCCCTCCTCTCCCCCCTTCCCCCGAATGTGCTGCTCCCCCCCATTTCCATCTTTAATATACACAGTATAAAATATTCATGAAATTGGAATTAATTGCAATCTTCACTCAGAGAAACTATCACTGACAAGTGCTCTTTCCTTTGTTCTTTTCCAGCCCAGAAACTAGAACGTCTTCGGAAAGAGAGACAGAACCAGATAAAGTGTAAAAATGTGCAATGGAAGGACCGCAACATGAGCCACTCGGGTAAATATGGGGAGTGGCTTTTTTTCAGAACATAATGCCCTATGTTATTTCTTACCTATAGTGAAGTTACACTTCTTCTAGAAGAAGCACACCAAAAACATAGCACTTTTGAGATATGGATTTCAATGCAAAATTCTGCTGGAGCAGCACTATTACCTGATGCATTTTGGGGAAAAAAATTTTTTCCCATGACTATTCCTTTAAGGATCTGTAAATTATTCTGGTATGGTTGTAGGGAAGTAGCTTGGCTACTGCACCCAGTAGGCATAATGGTGGGGATAACACTTGCAGTAAATCTAGATCAGTGATTTTCAACCTTGTGCCTCCAGCTGTTAAGGAACTACAAGTCCCACAATGCAATGAAGGAGTCTGACAGCCACAGTCAGGCAAATGCATTGTGGGACTTGTAGTTTCTTAACAGCTGGAGGCAAAAGGTTGAAAATCACTGATCTAGATGATCACTAAGGCAGTGTACCACTTAGCTTCAGGATTTCTGGGCATTCCTAGAGGCTGTGAATAAAGTCCTCTGATGGTTGGTGGCCTCTCAGACAGGCTGAGGATTTGATAGGAAAAACCCTATGTAATCTTGCAGGGGAATAGTAGTAGAAATGTAGGATTTTGAATCTGATTAATCTGTCTCTTGTTGAGATAAGGTAATTGTAGGCATTTTCAGTGGCTTCTTCCCAGATATACTCTGAGATTGTTGGTAGTGCCCTTTGCCGCTTACGGTAGGCCAACTGGAAAGGAGAGACCTTCGCCTCCAGCAGACCTTTTATATAAAGAAGCCACCAACTATAGGTTGCGTTGTGAAGTGTATGTCAAATTTGTGGTTTATTTGGAGTGTATCCCCTGAATTGGGCATTGAATGCATGCTTCAGTTGCATGTATCTAAACTGGTTTATGGGAGTACCCAGCAGTTTATTTCATTTTATCTTTTACTATAAAAGTCTCCATTGAGCAGTCTTACTCTTTTATATATTTGGTGCAAATATGCAGGTTTGTAAAACTCTGTATAAAATGTTTCAACTACAAAAGTGATACATTAATTGTGTTAATAAATATGGCACTTAACTTTGTAGACTTGCCCCATATGTGATTAAAGGCTTATTTGCCTAGTTGCAGTAAACCATAGCACAGGGTTCCCCAACCTTTCTTGCTCGTGAGCCACATTTAAATTTAAAAAAGAGTTGGAGAGCAACACAAGCATGAAAAAGTCCATGGGGATGTCAAATAAGAGCTCTGATTGGCTTTTTGGTAGCCCCTATATGGACTGGCAGCCTACATGAGAGAATGTTTGGCAGGACATCTGTTTTTTATGCAACCAAAACTTGCCTCTAAGCCAATAATTCAAAAATAAGCTCCTGCTTTGAGGCCACTGGGAGCAACATCCAAGGGGTTGGAGAGTAACATGTTGCTTGAGTGCTACTGGTTGGGGATCACTGCCATAGCAACTATAAAGATGTCTGCTTTTAAATTAGTGACCAATAAAAGCTACCTGTGTTTGGTTGCTTTGGGTTACTGCACTTGGTTAAACTTAGTGCCATATTTCACAGAACCCCCTTTGTTTCCTGCTCTTTGTTTTGTCAAAGTGTGGCTTCCTCTGTTGTACAGCCTTCATAATCTGTGGTTTCGATGTGATGATTCCGTCTTGTGCCATTTTAAAGAAACACTAATACCAAAAACTGAAATTGTAGCAAAGTAATTATAATATACTATTGCCCTGCACTGGTACAGCTGGTGTGTTTGCTTCAGAAACTGTACTATTTGTTTATATTAAAGGAAAAGTAAATGTTTTTCTTTTTCTTTCTGTAAATTTGCTCTAAACAGCCCCCCAGATTAATGTACCTTAGTCCCTGCTGCAAGTCTGCTCTGGTTTCTTCGTCTCTTCTTCCTGGTGCAGAGTGAAGCCCAGCCCCTTAGTTTACTGAGCAGTCCATTTGCTGCTGTTCCACAATAGAGAGGAAGAGGGAGCCAGTGTTTCATTAGTAAGCTAGTTTCCCCAAGCAAAAGCTGCTACACACACTGGTCTCTGCTATGTCATAGTATGCAAATGATCTCCAGGACTAGTCACAGAGATAAGGTCAGCTCAGTAAGCTATGGGGCGGGGCTTCACTCTGCACCAGGAAGAAGGTGAAACAAGCTGCTGATAACACAGAAACCAGAGCAGACTTGCAGCAGGGACTAAGGTACATTAATCTGGGGGGCTGTTTAGAGCAAATTTACAGATAGAAAAAAAAAAAAAGGTTTTTGTTCTTTAAGTTGCTCTGGGGGCAGCCATTCAAGCTCAGGATACACAGTAGATAACATATAAGAACTACTATAGTTTATATAAACAAGCTGCTGTGTAGCCCTGGGGGCAGCCATTCAAGCTCAGGATACACAGTAGATAACAGATAAGCTGTGTAGTGTACAATGGAATTATTCACAACTTCGTTATCTGCTGTGTATCCTATGCCTTTTCTCCATTTTCATCTTTGAATGGCTGCCCCCGTGGCTACACAGCTGCTTATTTATACAAACTAAAGTGGTGTTTCTGATTTATATTCTAATTAGTTTAAAATATTTTAATTTCTCGGTGTTACTGTTCTTTAAAAGGGGAATTCAACCCCTCCTTTAGCGCCAGAAGGGTTGAATTCCCTTTAAGGACCTTTTAAGGATTTGAAGAGAAGTTCTGCAGCGTAAATCGAGAGGTAATATTGAAAACCTGCTCAGACTCCATTTTCCATTTTCTTTACCACAGCTGAGGAGCTCAGCTCACTGTTTGAAAGGAAGAACTTCAAGGAAAGAGCTCTGATCCATGGGAAACCGTCCATCCTGTCTGTTCGACTAGAGCAGTGCCCCCTACAACTAAATAATCCATTCAATGAATATTCCAAATTTGATGGCAAGGTGAGTCTTCCTCCAAGTTCCATGCTCTGTTTGTATAGGCAGATTTTTTTAACAGTAGATGGTGGAGCAGTACAAATGTACAAAATCTATAAATGTCTGATGTGTATTAAAGGGGAAAACATTTTTTAGTTTTTTTTTCAAATCCTGATGTTTGGAGCTTTCTTGATAACTGGTTTTCCGGATAACCGATCCCATACTTGTACCCCAAAACCTTTCCTTTTGCAGAAGCATCATTGTTCGTTCTATCTTTCCTCTCTCTCTGTCTCTAAACTGTCCTTTCTTAGCTAAGATTAGGTATTCTGGCACTTGGGACTGTAAATGCAACCCCACCTTCTGGTTCTTTGTATCATCTTCATTCTTGTTTATGGTTTTCTCCAAAAGCTGGCCACATGTGGGCAGAAAAATATCAGCTTTGTTTACCAATTTATAAAATTTCTCACATTATCTCAGCTTTGTGTCAACAAAGTATGTATTCTATTTAGGATTTCTAAATAGGTAATCATTTGTTAAATTACTACATGGTTCCCAGTGAACCTGCCAAAAAGATAAAGCATGCACTGTGCAGTAAAATGCAGCACACGCACTTTGCCTATTGTGTGGTGCATTGTGTAAGTAGCCACATACCTCTGCACACCTTTTTGTAACACAGGGACCTGTGGCATGCCCTGTAGATCAAGTGCTGACTGCATTAGGGTGTATCAAGAGGTGTTGCACGAATCAGGGCCCTGTTGGTAATTCCTTGTATTTTACAAGAACAACCCTCCTTTTATAGTTACATTTGTATGAATATTATTATTTATATTTCAGCAGAATGATCGTAAAGGTTCTGTTTTATAGTCTATACCAGGGCTGTACAAGTGACCCACCTTCTATGGCCCCCTACCTGCTGTTCTTGCTTACCATGTGTAAGATTTAAATAGTATCACTACAGAGATTAACTGGCTTCTGCATTGTTTAAACCTCAAATGTAGACTAATACCCTATATTGTTCACACCTGTAACACCTCTATTGTTCACACCCTAAAGCCCTGTACTGTTCACACCTGAGACTCAGACTGAAACTGCCCACATTGTTCCCCTGTTCACACTTTATACAAAATGCTAATGGGCACCAGAACTGTGTTACTGTATGTAGTACATTTTAGAGTGGTCCTGATGTGTTTCTCTGTCTTCTGCTTTGTTCTGCCAACCCTATGCTCCCTTTGTGCCCTGCTCGGCCTGTGTGTGCCCTGCTCGGCCTGTAAAATGTAAGCCTGGCATTTGTTCTGTGGGTTTGTTAGCATTTGAAAATAAAGGTGTTTAAGCATGTTCTGGGGTTTTGTGTTGTCCACAGGGGAAGAGAAGGCATATGGATTTAATGGTTTGACAACTTTTTTCACATATGAGTGATATCCCTGCAGTGAGCACCAACCATTGATTTTTTTTTTTTTTTTTGGTGTGCTACCACAAACAATTAATTTGGACATGGTCTTATGGTAACATGGGTGTGGCTTAAAGTGGATGTGGTTTAAAACGGGTATTGGTCAACACTGGCTTCCATTATCGGCCCTCCAGTATGTAGAAGAACACGGAAGTTGGGCAGCATATAATGAGCAACATGGCAACATCGAGTTACAAGTATAGGTATGGGATCCATTATCCAAAAACCCATAATCCAGAAAGCTCCAAATTACAGAAAGTTCACCTCCCATATGCTTCACTATAATCAAATAATCCAAAAAAAAAAACATTAAATCATTTTCTTTATCTGTAGTAATTTAACAATACCTTATACTTAATCCAAACTAAGTTATAATTAATTCTTATTGGAAGCAAAGCCAGCCTATTGGGTTTAGTTAATGTTAACATGATTTTCTTGTACAGGTATAGTATCTGTTATCCAGAAATCCTTTATCCTGAAAGCTCAGAATTACAGAATGGCCATCTCCCATAGACTCCATTTTATCCAAATTATCCAAATATTTAAAGTGGCCCGTCACCCCCAAAAAAATATTCAAAATCATATTTTATCACATTAATCAATAAAAATGAACATTAATTAGACTATATAAATTATTTGGATCTTGTTTTCTTCAGTCTGGGAATTCATAATTCTAGCAAGCAGGTAGGAGCAATTTTGTGGACACTGTTATTAAGACAAGTCTTGTATCATCTCAGAATCTTGTTTGTGCACCAGAATGGGGGACCCCATGTCTATCCCCATGTCCTGGCTACACAATTAAATGGTTAAGAGAACTGGGGGAATGTGTGGGGAGCAGTGGCATCTAGGAAGTGCTGAATGGAAAGTGAAAGTAATTATCTGCCCCGCCTCTATGCCTAAGGCAGGAGGGACACACAATATTTGATTAACAGTTGAGCTCAAAACAGCTATAAATGCTTTAATAAACATTTGAAATTGGATTTCACTTTTAATTTGAAAAGGATTGTTATTATATAGATTTTTGTGTCTGGGTGATGGGTCCACTTTAAACATTTCCTTTTCTCTGTTATAACAAAATAGTACCTTGCACGTGGTTCAAACTAAAATATAATTAATCCTTATTGGAAACAAAACCAGCCTATTGAGTTTATTTAATGATTACATGATTTTCTAATAGATTTCAGATATGAAGATCCAAATTACCGAACAATATCTTATCCGCAAAACCCTTAGTCTTTGGAATTTCTGGATAATAAGTCCCATACCTGTAGACTTAAAGGGATACTGTCATGGGAAAACTTTTTTTCCAAAACGCATCAGTTTACCGTGTTGCTCCAGCAGAATTCTGCACTAAAATCCATTTCTCAGAAGATTTTTTATAGTTAATCTTGAAATCTGACTCTGCTGTACTACAATATAGAGTGATCTCAACCCCCCCTCTCCCCACCAGCCTAACAGCAGAATAATGGGAAGGTAGCTAGAGAACAGCTCCCTAACAAAAGATTACAGATCCCTGGTAGATCTAAGAACAGCACTCAGTAGTAAAATCCAGGTCCAACTGCAACACATTCAGTTACATTATGTAGGAGAAACGGCAGTCTGCCAGAAAGCATTTCCATCCTAAAGTGCTGACTCTTTATGAAAGCACATGACCAGGCAAAATGACCTGAGATGTACCTACTCCCTGGTATCATACATTTAAAAAAAATACACATTCTGGTTCAGGAATGACATTTTATATTGTAGAGTGAATGATTTGCAGTGTAATTTAGAAATAAAACCAACTCCATAAAAATTTTGACAGAAACCCTTAAAGCTTTGAATAACCAAACTATGGAAAAAATCTGTTATCCGGAAAAACCCAGGTCCCGATCATTCTCGATAACTGGTTCCATATCTGTATAACTGCAGATAAGAAGCAAAAGTTCAAGATGTACCATGAAAAGGGGGCCAAATTAATGCTAAAAGAACTAGGGATGCACCGAATCCACTATTTTGGATTCGGCCGAACCCCCGAATCCTTCCCGAAAGATTTGGCCGAATACCGAACCAAATCCGAACCCTAATTTGCATATGCAAATTATGGGTGGGAAGGGGAAAACATTTTTTACTTCCTTGTTTTGTGACAAAAAGTCACGTGATTTAGCTCCCTGGCCCTAATTTGCATATGCAAATTAGGATTTGGATTAGGTTCGGCCAGGCAGAAGGATTCGGCCGAATCCGAATCCTGCTGATAAAGGCCGAATCCCGAACCGAATCCTGGATTCGGTGCATCCCTAAAAAGAACAATGGTAGTATGCGGAAGTAGTAGCAGATGCTCCATTACACTTTCTAGCAAAGACCGGCACAAATGCAATGTTAAAATCCTTACTACTGTAAGTATTGCACTTTTTGTGGACTTGTATAAGGCTGCATACAGGCAAAAAAAAAAAATAACGTTTAAAAAAAAAAAAGGTAAAATGTGTGCGTGGGGTGGTGGTTAATGATGTCCCATCTTCAGGGGACGCCTCTCTGTCCCAGGCTCTTCATCAGCTCGATCTTCCCTACGTCTGTGAGCATAGGCTGTGGCATAATTCATGAGCACTAATTACTCAGCTGTTAATTTTCATAAGTGTTGATTGTAGCAGTTCCTTAAATTAAGACTCCTTTTAAAACGTACCTTGGGAAATATTTTATCAGGGCCCGGAGTGCAAATGAATATGAATATGGCTCCAATTAACACTCGCTGGTTAATGGATTTTAGCAGCATTTAGGGATGTGCAGTCTTTAAATACCATTTTTTTTTTTGCCTTCTGCTCTTGCGTAGAGCACCATTCGGATAATTAGAAGTACGCAGAGTCATTTACTAGGATCCTGAACAAGACATCGCTATTAACACTGCCGTCCCAGCGCTGTGTGCAACTCGCATCCCTACACCCTGCTTGGCTACATTTATAACCGTAAACAAGGGAAACTTAGCAGTTGAATTGTTGTAGTATAAAACAACGCAAAGTGTAATTTTTATGCCCTCTGCGTCTGCCCTGGATTTTACTACATAGTAACATAGTAAGTTAGGCTGAAAAAAGACTCACGTCCATCAAGTTCGACCTTTTTTTTTTTTTAACTGCCTAACTGCTAGCTGATCCAGAGGAAGGCAAAAAACCCCATCCTAAGCCTCTCCAATTTGCCTCAGAGGGGGAAAAAATTCCTTCCTGACTCCAAAAAAGGCAATTGGACTAGTCCCTGGATCAACTTGTATAATGAACTATCTTCCATAACCCTGTATTCCCTCACTTGCTAAAAAGCCATCCAACCCTTCTTAAAGCTGTCTAATGTATCAGCCTGTACCACTGATTCAGGGAGAGAATTCCACATCTTCACAGCTCTCACTGTAAAAAACCCCTTCCGAATATTTAAGCGAAACCTCTTTTCTTCTAATCAGAATGGGGGACCTCGTGTCATCTGGAAAGACCTACTTGTGAATAAAACATTAGAGAGATTATTATATGACCCCCTTATATATTTATACATAGTTATCATATCACCCCTTAAGCGCCTCTTCTCCAGCGTGAACATACGGGCAGTTTATGTCAGATGCTCGTTGCAATGAAACTTCCTAAAATCAACTGTTTTTTTATGATAATTGCTTTGTGTTTAAAGAGATCATTTCATCCTAAATAATCATTTATTAGCATTGCACAGGTATGGGATCTGTTATCAGGAAACCAGTTATCAATGAAGCTCCGAATTACAGAATGGCCATCTCCCACAGATTCCATTTTATAAAAAAAAAAAAAAATCCAAGTTTTTAAAGGAGTCCTTATGTTTAAAAAAAAAAGTTAAAAATAATTTTAATAATAAAACAGTAGCTTGTACTTGATCCCAGCTAAGATGTAATTAATCCTTATTGGAAGCAAAACCAGCCTATTGGGTTTATTAAATCTTCACTTGGTTTTCTAGCAGACTTCAGGTATGAAGATCCAAATTATGGAAATATCCGTTATCCGTTGCACCCCAAGTGCTAATCATTGTGGATAACCGCTCTCATCCCTGTATAGTCTTTGCAACACTGTCCCTGGGGCAGTAATCCATAGCAGACAATTAGGAAATGTTCTTTCATAATTGTAACTACAGTAGACTAATCATAAAGTCATGAGTGAATCTTTACCATTTTGACAAAAAAATTTTTATGGTGACATTTTTTACTGCAGAATTCATTGGGGTCTATGTTTTTTGTTTTTCTTTAGCAGAGACATTTTTAATGCTATGTGTGCAATTTGTTACTGTAGTGGAGACAATTCACTATTGTCCCTCTGCTGGCTGCTTGTGAATTAAAGGTGGTGTTCACCTTCAAACACTTTTTTCTAGTTCACTTGGTTTCAAATAGATCACTAGAAATAAAGGCTGTTTCCAGTTACTTTCTATTACACTTTCTATTTACACTTGAAGTGTAAAGTTCAGTCTGGGAGGGGGGTCACCGACTCTGTAACTGTTCTAAATTGATCTATTTAGTTGGTTTAAGTTTAATTAAAGGGGTGGTTCACCTTTGAAGTAACGTATGTTATAGCATGTTCAATTCCTAGCAACTCTGCAATTGGTCTTCATTATTTATATGCTATAGTTTTATTTATTTGCCTTTTTTCTAATGACCAATTACATGTTTCATATGGGGGCCCATCTAGAAAGCAAATGCTCTGTAAGGATACAAATATATTGTTAATTTGTATTACTCTTTCTATTCAGGCCCTCTCAAATTCCTATTCCTGTCTCTTATTCAAGTCCGTGCATTGTCCAGATTGTTGAAACTGCAAACTAGAGAGCTACTGAATAAAAAGCAAAATAACTCCAAAACCACAAATAATAGAAAATGAAAACTGATTGCAATGTGTCTCAGAATACTACTCTTTACATCAAACTAAAAGTTAATTTAAAGGTGAACACCCCCTTTAAAGGCAGCTGCTCGAATTGATACAATAGTTGCTTATATTCCACAGATGTGCCATAGAAATCAACTAATGTATCAAATTGTAACCGTTCAGATGCTCCTGGATCACAGCTGCCAGACTGAAACACTTTACTTTAAACACTTTACTTTAAAGGGCACCAATCATCACTAAAATCCTTTACTAAGTAAATACACTATGTAAAAGTTCAAGAGATCCTATTTTTAAAACAGAATTGTTTGTATAATGTAAATCATCAGCTCACTATACCTTCTGCAAAATCTCCCCTATCTCCACTGCAGTTCTAGCTGAGGCAGGCACCTTGGATTTCACTGACTCCTCCTACCTATATCTTCACAGCCAACTGTAGCTCTGAAATCTCGCACATGCTCAGTTGAAATTTCTTGGTTGCCTAATAAACCTTCTAAGCTATTTTCAAATCTGCCAAACTTCTGTGTTAGTGCTGCCATCTTCTGGAAGTTGGTGTGTGCCCTTCATTTGCATAATGACATCACCAGCAATGGATAAGATAGGGAAATCTCGTGATACTTCTAGAGTTTACTAAAGCTAGGCATTCTGGGTAGAATACTTGGGGCAGTGCTACAATCTGAGCATGCTCGTGAACTCATTTGCATGTTGTAGTCACAGTATGGACTCCCTCAGTTAGAGAACCCATTTGACAAAGTATGGGAATTTTTAAAAACTGCTGTTTTTCCCCCCAAAAAAAACTGTATATGCAGTTTGATTAAACATGTTTTGGTTGTACTAGTCAGGTTGTTAATATGTTTCATTTTGGCTGTGATTGGTGCCCTTTAAACTTACACTTTGGGAGAACTGTAGAAATAAAAGATGGAAAGTCATTGAAAAAGTCATTGTTTATGGTGAACAATCTGAAAACAACTGAACTGAAAAAAAAGGTAGGGATGCACCGTATCCAGGATTCGATTCGGGATTCAGCCTTTTTGAACAGGATTCTGATTCCACCGAATCCTTCTGCCCAACCAAACTGAATCCTAATTATTTAATTGGGGGGGAGGGAAATTGCGTGACTTTTTGTCCTAAAACAAGGAAGTAAAAAATGTTTCATCCTTCCCACCCATAATTTGCATATATACATTATTATTTGGTTCGGTATTTGGCCGAATCTTTTGCGGAGGATTCAAGGGGGTGGCCAAATCCAAAATAGTGTATTTAGTGCATCCCTGTTGAAAGGTGAACAACTCCTTTACTATCCTGTTATTGTAATATAATTATTTAAGTGCATATAGTGAGTAGATAAGTAGGTATGATCTGATATCATTAAAGGGGCCCCAAACAGGGCGGTAAATGGACCTCCCCATTGTTTGTATGGAGAGATAACACAACAATAAATGTATATTATACATATTCCCTATATCTTGAACAATTATGCTATACAGTGTAAGGCTAAGGCCAGACGGGGAGATTCGGGGG
>CM044446.1:11588979-11602250 GCA_024363595.1 Xenopus borealis | reverse complement strand
GGGTAGACACTAAAGGATTGCACAATTGATATAGTCAGACCTACCAATTATTATAGGAAAACTATACCCCCAAAATAATGGTTTAATCAACAGATTATTACAACCGAAAATATTTCCCTTTTGCATCTCCTGCCTTGAACTACCATTTAGTGATGGAAGAAGTGTGGTAGCAAAAGACAGAACTCTGTATTTTAATTGGCTCATGTGACTTAACATGTATAGTTTGTTTTCTTCGTTTGTTTGCACTGTGAATCCTACAATCCCAGGGGGCAGCCCTTATGTTTTGAAATAGCAATTTTCTATTTATGATCACCCAATGGCACATGCTACTAAAAAAGTATATTATTCTGAAAATTGTTTATTTAAATGAAGCAGGGTTTTACACACGAGCTGTTTTATGCAATATCTTTTTATAGAGACCTACATTGTTCGGTGGGGGTATCGTTTTCCTTTAATGTTCCTTTAAACCTGCCCAACCAAACAGTACGTTTATGAGCAACTGTACTGTAATGGTATTTGCATGCTGCTGTTTCCATCGGAAAGAATAGCCGGGCTTGTCGTAGGCTCTGTTCATTAATCCAGTCATGTTTCTCTGAGTATATACATAATTCCGTGTGATTCAGAATAAGTCAAAGGACAATGATAGTCAGTCTCCCATAGACTCCATTATAATCAAATAATCCAACTTTTTAAAAAGTATTTCCTTTTTCTCTGTAGTAATAAAACAGTACCTGATCCCAACTAAGATATAATTAATCCATTTTGGAAGCAAAGCCAGCCCATTTGGGTTTACATGATTTTATTGAAGGTTAAGGTATGAAGATCCAAATTACAGAATGATGCATTATCTGGAAAATGGGTCCCGTGCCTCTACAACAGCATTTCTGTTGGAATTGGCATCAAGCCTGGTTTAAAGGAAAAGTAAATGTAAATGTTTTTCTTTCTGTAAATTTGCTCTAAACAGCCCCCCAGATTAATGTACCCTAGTCCCTGCTGCAAGTCTGCTCTGGTTTCTGTGTTATCAGCAGCTTGTTTCCTCTTCTTCCTGGTGCAGAGTGAAGCCCCGCCCCTTAGTTTACTGAGCAGTCCATTTGCTGCTGTTACACAATAGAGAGGAAGAGGGAGCCAGTGTTTCATTAGTAAGCTGGTTTCCCCAAGCAAAAGGTGCTGCACACACTGGTCTCTGCTATGTCATAGTATGCAAATGATCTCCAGGACTAGTCACAGAGATAAGGTCAGCTCAGTAAGCTAAGGGGCGGGGCTTCACTCTGCACCAGGAAGAAGGTGAAACAAGCTGCTGATAACACAGAAACCAGAGCAGACTTGCAGCAGGGACTAAGGTACATTAATCTGGGGGGCTGTTTAGAGCAAATTTACAGATAGAAAAAAAAAAAAGGTTTACTTGTTCTTTAAGATGCATATTTTTATGTAAAAGTTCTTAAAGAACGCTATAGCCCAATGTCTATTGACTAGAAGGTTTATAGCCCTTTGAAAAATGAATCTTTTGTTCCCAAGCTCTCTATTTTCCACATTACAGTATTTGTGGCATGTTATGCTAATGTCAAGCTATTTACCACTCTTATTCCTACAGTACTCACTAATTAAGTTGACAACAAGATTGCGATTTTTACTTTTTTTTTTTTTTGTAAGTTTCCAAGGGTTAAGAGATGCCTTTAAATAGAGCAAAAAAAACTCCCTGCATTCTGTTGTTTTTTTTTCTTTTTTTCTTTGCCGTCGAGATAAACCTGCTTCAGCCGATTACACTCCGCCTGCTTCACAAAGGAGCCGTTTCCGTAAACCTCTCATCAGTGGAGCTTGGCAGTAATTGTAACTACAGAAACTTGTAATTTTCCTGAAGGATCTGACACAGTCAGAATTAAAAATAAAGGCGCCCTCCTGAATGCCAGTTCATTACAAATTAACAGCAGTCCCTAGGAAAGCAGCAGGCTGGGGCGTGCCGAAAAAGAGCGATTAGGATAAAGAAACCCAGCATTTGAATCTGTCATCTCTCCGGAGCAAGCTTGGCCCACGAACAAATTAATGACACACTGTCAAGGCAGAGGGAAAAAAGTTACATCAAATTAACACATCGGATCCCAGCATATTAATGCACAAGGCCTCACCTGATTGTTAGGGCAAGTCAAGGCCCCAATGCAAATGGAAAGCTGCAATTAAATCTCTCCACAGAGATCCAAACTCTCTCTAGCTGAACAGAGGCAGCTATTTAGTGCTGTTTACCAAGATGAGAGAAAGAGAAACAAAAGCAATTTGCTTTCAGTTAAGCCCCACTGCTGGTTCTTGAAAATTGGGACTCGTTCTCATGGCATCTTGATTCAAACTCCTACGATGACTGTGAGAGAGCTGCAGGAATCCTTATGCACCACCCTCCTAGATTCTGACTTCAGTTCTTGGACTCCACGCAATCTAACATTCTAAAATTAGTAGTGGTATTGAGCGACATTGCTTCAGCAAAACAAGTGCACACAAGTTGCACAGAAGCGTATATATATGTTATCACTTAATTATAGAAGACAAACTTTTGTAAGGGAACTGTAACTTTAGAATAATGGTTTACCTGTAAAAATCAACCTAAATTTTAAATTCATCTGCAGTAAACCGGTTTATTTTTTATTTTTTTCATGATCTTTTTTCATTTATATCACAGAAGCTTGGGATTCGAATTAGATAAAAATTTACATTGCTAGCGATGTCAGTAGGGATGCACCGAATCCACAATTTTGGATTCGGCTGAACCCCCAAATCCATTATGAAAGATTCGGGCGAATACCGAACCGAATCTGAGCCCTGAGAGTAAAAGCATTGTGCGTGGCAAAAATTCTTTCACTTCCTTGTTTTGTGACGAAAAGTCACTGTCAGGATACCTGTTAATCGGCGCCAATGTTAATTTGGCGCCAATTTGGGACTATTTAAGGAAGTTCTGGACGCTGGACTGGTGCCCGATTATAGGTCAAGCTAGCCTTGTTCCTGGGTGCGCCATTCTTCTACGAATTCCTGTGTTTCCTGTGTATGACCATTGCCTGTTCATTTGACTATTGACTCATCGCTGCCTGGACCGATCTTCTGCCTGGACCCTGACCATGATTTCTTCTTGAACCTTGCCTGTACCTTGAACTGTTTTCGGACTGGTGTTCCCTCCTTGGTCCGCACACACCTCCGGAGCCTTCGGGCCTTACAGTCACATGATTTTTCGGATTCGGTTCGGCCAGGCACAAGGATTCGCCCGAATTCTGAACCGAATCCTGGATTCAGTGAATCCCTAATAGGGAAAATTAAAGTCCAGTTTGGTTTTGATGGTTTTATCTTTATTATTTTTATATGATACACAAAAACCATGAATAGACTGAAGATTATATCTTTATAAACGGCTTTGTGATGTCATCAGTTATAAATGGAGCTTAGTGATGTCATTTTGGTTACATGGCTTACTAATACTTGTTTATGATAATAAATAAAGTACCCTTTTGCAAAATATGAGGATATTAGAATTAACATCTGAGTTCCATGACCATTGCAAGACAACAGTGCTAACCATTGCACCATCATGGTGGCTAAATGCCTGAGCCAGACTGAATAAAGTCTCCAAACCAAATTGGCCCATTTCCACTTTGGTTACAACTACAGAAAATGAGTGTCAACTGAAATGCTTTAACGTTAGAACTGCAGTGAGCATTCCACTTGCCCCAGGTACAAACTCTGCTGCCAGTCTCCATTGCTGACCCATGAGCACCCTTACCCAACTAAAAATCCAAATTGCATCAATATGGGTGCATGTTGGTAATGAAGAAGTTAATGTTACATTTATTATACAAGATACAGTTGAGTGCCTGATACATATGTTCTGAAGAGTTGAGGCCATATTTGCAGATGTACTTTCACTTACATAATATATATTTTTCACAGAAAATTAAGCTTCTATACAGTTTGGGAAATGGGTATGGCCTAATACATCAAGCTTGCATTTGGGTGGCACCAGTTCATGTTGTTGCAAGAGTGATCCTGGTCTTTGTAACATTGTACTATAAAATAGCATTGCCTCGGCACATAGTATACTAGGCAACTGGTCATACTGTTGTGTTGCATTTTAGCTGCTGGAATCCCTTTACTAGGGGTGCACTGAATCCACAAATTTGGACTTGGCTGAATCCGGACTGGTTCTGAATCCTAATTTGCATATACAAAGGAAAGTAAACATTGGGGAATTTTTTTTTAACTTGTTTTTCTTACGAAAAGTCACCTGATTTCTGATGTTAACATATGCAAATTCTGATTCCGTTTAGCCAGGCACAAGGATTCAGCCCAATCAGAATCCTGCTGAAAACAGCAGAAACCTGGCCGAATCCTGGATTTGGTGCATTCCTACCGCATTGTTGTAATCTTTGGAAGCTTCCATGGGAAAACTACACCTATTGGATGTGGTTTACATGCCGTAATAGCGAATGGGAGCAACAGTGTACCTTATAAAATTTGTACCATATGCAACACCTTGCACGTGGCAAATTCCATATAAAAGCTCCTTTTTGGTATCTAGGCGGTGCTGTGTGTATGTTATGAGACAAGTAAATGCCTTCTGTTTTTAGAAGGTTTCACTTTGCATGTAATTGCTTGTGAAGGGCTTTGGCTCCTTTCAGTCCTTCTCACCCTAATCAGGTTCGGTTTTCCTTTTTGCTGCATTCCCAAGCCCCACTCCCTCAGAAGTGATGTTCCAATATCTTGCACTGATGAGATCTAACAAGATCGAAACAAGCTGTCTGCAAGTTTGGATATATGGCCCTAAACCATTAGGCTGTATCTACGCTATAAACCAGCGATTCTGGGTGCATAGTTGGCCAAAGGGACATAAAGGAGGGATTTGCATGTCTTCGCCCATGATGCTATCAGAAATATAATGCCACAAACTGTGATTGTTAACGATGAGGTCATACGTGAACCAATATGCTTGGCTAGTTTGGCTAATAAATAGCAGGCTAACTTTCTGACCTTCTGTGTATCTATATCACTTTAGGAAGTGGTACTAACCCTCTGTCCTGCTTACCTAAGGGGCTCCTAGGAGGTCCAGATCCAGAGGGGATCTTGCATTGTTTCTCTTAGGCTAAACAAGAAAGACATTGTGAATAAGACCATGTCTTATGGCAAATAGGTTGGTTAACCTATTAGAAAATGTGATATTCCCGCTTTTTACTTTGTTGGGTTCTCTTAAAATGTTCCCTGCTGATTCTGCTGCCGATTCCACTAACACTGGAAAGACTGAGAACTGGGAAAACCCTAGATCTTTTTTTGAAACCTAATTAACTTCTACATACAACAGGGGCCGCTGGAATAAAACAGGAGTGTTGGTTCAGCCCTGGAGCTGATGTTGTAGTGATGATTGCAATGGAGATAAAGTATTTCTCATGGTATATTCTGCCTAGCGGAGCCTTAAACCATCTGGCCCTGTAATTAAATAATAGCTGTGGTGCTGAGCAATACTTGCCCTTGCATGCTTTAGAATGCAGTTTTCTAATTGATAACAAATCATTTGATCTGCCTGGAAATTTCCCATGTTTGGTAAGCCTTTGCAAGGCCTTCCAGTAACCAGTACATACTGTATGTGTCACCTTTGCCACAAGAGGGAGGAATTTTGGCTGGTTTGTCTTTTTGTTTCATGCCTATAGCAGTATTTTGTAACATTCTATCATTTTAAAATCTCAATAGCTGTGTTTAGGGTAGCGGGTTTCCATTGGATTCATCTTTTCCTGTATTTGTGGGACAAGAGACTGCTCATGGGAATTCAATTTACAATTATTCTTGAGGAGTTGGGGGAATTTGCTGATTTTACAGGAAACATTTAAGAATGGCTCGGTTTGCTTTTGTTTAGTAAAGAGGAACTGCCCAATCTGTTTAACACGTTTGGTAATCTGCCAGACAAAGCATACACATTCATACAGCTCGGTCCATACATATTTGGACAGAGAGAACTTTTTTCTAATTTTGGTTCTGTACATTACAACAATGAATTTTAAACTAAACAACTCCGATGCAGTTGATCTGCAGACTTGCAACTTTAATTCAGTGGGTTGAACAAAAAGATTGCATAAAAATGTGTGGACTTTATTTCAGGTGCTCAAAAGTCATAAAGCATATAAAAGCCCTGCAGTTGATTTGAGGGGGGGGGTGCTTGCATGTGGAAATTTTGCAGTGAACAGATAACATGCGGTCAAAGGAGCTCTCCATTCACATGAAACAAGCCATCCTTATGCTGCAAAAAAAAGATAAAGCCCATCTGAGAAATTGCTACAATATTGGTGACAGTATAGTGTCAAAATCTACAGTTTGGTACATCATGAGAAAGAAAGCAAGCACTGCTGAACTCGGCAACGCAATAAGACCTGGACTTCCACGGAGGACAACAGCGGTGGATGATGGCAGAATCATTTGCATGGTGAAGAGAAACACTGTCACAACAGCCAAACAAGTGAACAACAGTCTCCAGAAGGTAGGCATATTGATATCCAAGTCTACCATAAAGAAAAGACTGCATGAAAGCAAATACAGAGGGTGCACTGCATGGTGCAAGCCACTCCTAAAGCTGGCCATAAACTTAAAGATTTTTAAAAGATCCAATGGTTATCATGAGACCACGATTGTCTCAAAACAATTGTTTACATGTACAATGTGTCCATCAACTAAAAAGACCATTTCAGGCGATTTTGCCATCAAAACTGAAGGGTCACGGCCTGCTTGGCCCTGCAAACATTGGTAGATTGCATGGGGACCGATAAAGATTTTTAAACCTGGCCGATCAATTTTCTGACCAATGTAAAATGTATGATTTATCTGATCCCACTCCACGCACGATAACTTGACAGATTAGTCCGACTTCAGTAAGATCGGTCATTTGGCAGAGAAAGATCTTTGGGGTAGATTCATCAAAGAGTGAAGTTCAGCCACTAGAGGGAAATTCCACAGCTCTCAATTAATTTCTATGGGATTTTTAAAGGCGTATTCATCAAAGGGTGAACTTACACTTCACCCATTGATGAATACGCCTTGCAAAATCCCATAGAAATGAATTGAGAGCTGTGGAATTTCCCTCTAGTAGCGGAACTTCTTTCTTTGATGAATCTACCCCTTTGCGTCTATGCAGAGTTTTAGCCTATAGAATAGAAATGCTAGATTGGACTTTGCTTAAAAAAAAAAAAAAATATATAAAAAAGCCAGCACAGTTGTGGAAAAACATTCTTTGGACAGATAAAACCAAGATAAACCTCTATCAGAATGATGGCAAGAAAAAAGTATGGAGAAGGCGTGGAACAGTTCATGATCCAAAGCATACCACTTCGTGTGTAAAGCTGGCCATAGACACAACGATCAATATCATATGAACAATCGTACGTCCTCATCTCCCGACCTGCCGCTAACCTTTCAGATCAAATAAAGCATTAAAAGAACAGATTAGACGATGTTCTCACCCTACAGCAATCATACGAAAGTTTATGTCCGACAAAGCTAGTGACAGTCTCCCACTGAAAATCGTCCGACCAGCAATACATTCAGAGATATGATCGGAAGATTTTGGTCAGCTTCCAATCGACCAATCAACGTGGCAAGATAAATGTTGGGACACTCTACACATGATCTGAAAATCGATCAGATCTGTGCGTCTATGGCCAGCTGAAGTCATTTGGGAGGCATTGTGATGGCTTGGGCGTGCATGGCTGCCAGTGGCACTGGGACACTAGTGTTTATCCATGATGTCACACACACAGTGGCAGCCAAATTAATTCTAAGGTGTTCAGAGACATACTGTCTGCTCAAATCCAGCTAAATACAAACTGATTGTGAGGCGTTGCATAATACAGATGGACAATGACCCAAAACATATAGCCAAAGCAACCCAGGAGTTTATTAAAGTGGACCCGTCACCCAGACACAAAAATCTGTATAATAAAAGTCCTTTTCAAATTAAACATGAAATCCAATTAAAAAATGTTATTAAAGCATTCATAGCTGTTTTAAGCTCATTTAAAAATCTCAGCTGTCAATCAAATATTGTCTGCCACTCCTCTATGCCTTAGGCATAGAGGCGGGGCAGATAATTACTTTCACTTTCCATTCAGCACTTCCTAGATGTCACTGCTCCCCACAAATTCCCCCAGTTCTCTTAATCATTTAATTGTGTAGCCAGGACATGGGGATAGACATCGGGTCCCCAATTCTGGGTCTCAAACAAGATTCTGAGATGATACAAGGCTTGTCTTAATAACTGTCCACAAAATGGCTCCTGTCTGCTTGCTAGAATTATGAATTCCCAGACTGAAGGAAACAAGATTAAAATAATTTAAATAGTGTAATTAATGTTCATTTTGCTTGACTAATGTGATAAAATATGATTTTGAATATTTTTTTGGGGTGATGGGTCCACTTTAAAGCAAATAAGTGGAATATTCTGGAGTGGCCAAGTCAGCCACTTGATCTAAACCCAATTGAGCATGCATTTCACTTGTTGAAGACTAAACTTTGGACAGAAAGGCCCACAAACAAACCGCAACTGAAAGTCGCTGCAGTAAAGTACTGGCAGAGCATTAAAAACCCAGATTCAGGTGATATCCATGAGTTCAAGCCTTCTGACTGTCATTGCCCGTAAAGAGTTTTCAACCAAGCATTAGAAATTAACATTTTATTTTCAGTTTTTAATTTGTCCAATGAAATGAAGTGTTTGTGTTTTAAAAAAAAAAAAAGAAGCTTTAGTTCCTTACATATTTATGTAATCTTTAGTTCAGCCCACTGAATTAAAGCTATAATTCTGAAATGGAATGAAAACTGCATCTGTTTTGTTAAATTTAAAATTCATTGTGTTAATGTACAGAGCCAACATTAGAAAAAAGTTGTCTCCATGCAAATAGGAGATGGAAAATTCATTACCTGCTTTTTATAGCCTATCAAGTTAGAGGACAAGGAACTAAAGAAGTAGCTAGAAATGATGTACATGATGGTTTGAGCTTCTGTGCCAGCCTAAGGCAAACATGACCCTTTAGCAGTAAAGATCTGTGTCTCCAAAGATACCTCATTTTCTGCTTGATAATTTGCGACAACCCCTAAACTTCGCTTCTCAACAGCTGCTCAGAGCCAAATGAGCATGTGAGTGTCACAGACACTTTCCAAGATGGTGACCCCATGTGACATGTGACAAGCTGAAACTTTAGGCTGGTGCAATAAGTTCAGTATATAAAAATTGCATTTCATGGCTTGGTCTGTATGCAACATCTACACAGTCATTCATTCTAGGGTATATATTTTCAGATTTTGAGGTACATCATGGTTATCCTAGACATTGTAGCAAGATAAATTAGCTTAGTTTTTTTTTTTGGATTGTGCTTCTAGGAACACATAAATAAGCATTCCTCCATTCCACCCAAGATTGCCTTCAATCTGGTAATCCTATCCTTTTCAGCCACAAAGTTCTATGGACCTAGTAGTTCTATGTTGCTTTGGACTTCTATGACAGTTCGGGCGCAACCCCATATTTTATTAAAATCTCAAAGCCAACACCTTCAAGTTTTAATGTGTAATATGGAGCAACTCCATTGACCTAAGACATGAGGTTTGTTGGTTGTCAATGTCCATTTTAGGTTCCATTTTCTCTTTATCCCCACTAAATAGGTAGATCGAGCACCCGCTAACCTAAAAGAGTCATTGGGCAGCTGGGAAATTGACAGTATGTCTAGCCCCATGTCAGATTTCAAAATGAAATATAAAAACATCTGTTTGCTCTTGTGAGAAATGGATTTCAATGCAGAATTCTGCTGGAGCAGCACTATTAACTGATGCATTTTGAAAAAAATAAATAAATAAAATAAATCCCGTGACCGTATCCCTTTAACACCTTTGTGGAGTTTTCTATAGTGTTGTGCCCTAGCAGTGAGTGCTCTCTTGCATTACCAGAATTCTTTCCCAGCAAGGCTAGCATTAAATTGTCTTAGAGGTCATTTCAAGACGGCTCCAAATTTGCAGTTTAATTTAAGGGCAAGTTAATGACTACACTGTAACCTTTCAGCAAGGCCCTTCAGCCGGTAATGGAGAAGAGGAACGCATTCCCCAGCGGGCTTACATTAAATCCTGCCTCACATCATGGGTGGAAAGGAGGGGGTTGAAATTTTTGCTTAGGGTTGTCACATTCACGCCCCTACAACTACATCTCTCTGCATAATCCAAACATAGATGATTTAGGGGATGATGGTTGTTGAAGTTCTCAAAACACAGACCAACTTAATTTCCTTTCCCTCCAACCCATTATCCATGTCACCAGTTATTCTCGTATTATGGCTCAAGCATGTTGTTTCGCTATTTGCAGATGTCTCCAAATGTCTCGCTCTGAGTGAAAGCAAGTTGTACTTTTTTTATAGTAATAATTTTTGATAGCTGTCTAATAACTTGCATTTTTTTTTTTATTCAGTTCTTGTACAGAACTAAGAAATATTCTCATTATGGTTGTGTCGCAGAGCCAACTATAGCACTGAATATAAATCCTAGCAAGTCCTTCATTTCTGTATGTCTTTAAGCAGATGCACCAGACTGCAGTCCCAAGCCCTCAAGCCAAATGGGACCCCAAATGATTCACGTTTGCTAGAACTTCTTTACTTCTCGGTTTTTGCATTTTTTTTGTAATGCAACATGTAGTGCAGTCCAGTGCAAGCTATTGTAAGATATTCTTCAAGTCTACTAATCAATGTTTGCCATTTGAGTGCTGGAGTTTGCGGTTAAATCAAAACCACATGAACACCTAAAAAACAAAAAGCAGGAAACTGCACCAGCTTGGTGTACAAGTTCTTCTCTGTGTGCGCATGACAAGTAGAGTGAAAAGCTTAACTTGAAGTAAAAAGATGGCTTTTTTTACTTTACTCTGCAGGTGCCGCCCTGGCCCAGTGAAAATGAAAAATCATAAGATTAAGTGCTCCTTAAAAAATATCTTGAGCCCTGGTAAATGATTATAATCACTGTAGGGTGCCTAACAATTGCCCTTGCCTGGAAGATCTAAGAGCAGCACTCAATAGTAAAAACCCATGTCCCACTGTGGCTTAATTACATTGAGAAGGAAAAACAACAACAGCCAGACAGAAAGCAGTTCCCTCCTAAAGTGCTGGCATAAGTCACATGACCAGGGGCAGCTTGGAAATTGACAAAATGTCAGATTTCAAAATTTTATATAAAAAACTGTTGTTTTGATACATTTTGAGAGATTTCAGTGCAGAAGTCTGCTGGAACAGCACTATTAACGTATGCATTTTGAAAAAAAAAAAACATGTTTTCCCATGACACTATCCCTTTAAACCTTTTTGCCACTGCCCACTAATGATGATAATACCAGGTCTGTTCTGCAGCAGCAGCATTTGTGGTTGAATGGCAGTCAGTGGGTAGCTGGTAGCAGGTTCAAGTAGATAAAAATGTGGTTTGGATCTGAGCATGACTCCAACGTAGGTACCCCACCTCTCTCCCTCTGACTTGAGTATCCTCATGATACAGGCTGCAACTGGGCCCTCTTATTTACCTCCTTCCCAATGGTAGCTGGTAGGGACAGACCTCTCCTGCACCCACCAACATTAAGCTCTGCACCTCTGTACAGGGTCTAGGTAAATGACCATTATTGAGGTATTGGTGTTGCTACCAAGATTTAGAAGCAGAAAAGCAAAATTTGTAGTTATCACTTGATCGTTCCAGAGTCAACTATCATAGTTTGGAGCACTCAACCCATGTAAATAGTACCTGTGTAGGCCTCCGGTGCTAATACAGGAATACGCTCACTTGCTATGAATCAACTGGTACATACAGAAGAAGAAATCCAGTAGCACACTGGGGTTGATGAAGAAATCTTTCGTGATTTATTTAGCACACATACATACAAAACAAGGGCAGCATTTCATGCCTTCCTGGACTTTTTATCAAGGCTTGGTGAAGGGCCCAGGAGGGCCAGAAACATTGCTCTTGTTTTTTATGTGTATGGGCTAAATAAATCACTAAAGATTTCTTCATCAACCACAGTGTGCTACTGGATTTCTTCTTCTAAGACAGTGGCATGGCAGCCACAGGAGAACAACTGATACACTTTGTGCATGAGAGAAAAAAATCTAGGGCTTCAGATGAACTTTTTATGCCACAAAATACTAGATACGAAAAAATATTTCTTTAATAAAAAAAGTTATGTCAAAGTACACTAAATTCATGGAATTGCCCATAAACAGATTTAGGCAAGTGTATTATACCAAACGGAGTGTACAAAATCTATTGTATAATTAGTAGCTGGCCTCCAAGAAGTCGCTGAAACATTAGCCCCATAACGAAGAAATTAAAAGGATTTAGGTAAATACCTTTGAGAAGTATTTCTCAGTATGGATTATGCTCCCATAGCTGGCCTCTCACGCAAACGAAGAGTTAATTCACTTTGCTTTGTTTGGCTCCACATATAAGTAGCAAATCATGTTTTATACGGCTGTTTTCCTTTGGTTTAATGTCCAGATCCCTAATGAATCTGCTTACTCCCGATGCAAGTTTATTTACAAGCCTGTAAAAGTAAAGAGGGGGGAAAAAAGAGAGCTGTGCACTTTATTTCACTGTGTGATATCATCTTGGGACATAAATAATGGCAAGAAACAAAGCCAGCAAGCATAAACCTTCAGCTTGGGCAGATCCCAATCAGTCCAGTACCGTGTCTTTAGTTATATCTAGGAAATAAAGCCATGCTGCCCAACTGTAGCAGTGTATTTATAGCAGCTACTGGGCAGACATTAGTGGGATTAACACGTATGGAGCCTAACTTTTGTATTATTTACTTGAACAGACTAACGGCTAGGTTCTTACTTGACAAATAGACTGCATTTCAGGGTTAGTAGCTTGCAGACGGGGAGATTCGGGGGCGATCCGTCGCCTGGCGACTTTTCGCCGCGACGGATCGCCCCCGAATCTCCCCGAATAGGTAGGCACCAGCGAGGGATAAAAGCGCCGGCGCGCGAGGCATTATTTATGTCCCAAGATGATATCACACAGTGGCGTTTTTAGCAGGCGACAAAATCTCCCCGAATCTCCCTGTCTGTCCCTACCCTTAATATGTTCTGATATCTACTGACCACTTGAAGAGAAGCAGACCACAGGGAGTGTCTAAAGAATATTTTATTTGACGTCTTTCCTGATTGCACACTTGCTCTGTCTGTCTGTGTTTTATAACAGATCTACCCACAAATGTAATAATATATATAATTATTTTATGTTTTTTTTTTTTT
>CM044446.1:11569444-11583539 GCA_024363595.1 Xenopus borealis | reverse complement strand
GCTGTTTAGAGCAAATTTACAGAAAGAAAAAGAAAAACATTTACTTTTCCTTTAAGCCCCCAACTGATAGGTTCAAAGTGAGCTGTGTTAGAGCTACCCTACTGCTTCTCTGCAGAGGAGAAGATTAATCCTCTGTAGACTGGCCATGGTCAGTGAGGATCCTTTTATCATTTTATATTTTCACACTGTCAAGATGACATTGATGATCCATAATTTTCAGAGCATACAGGGGTTGTGTCTCATACAGTGGAAGAATCCATTTCACTGTGCGCCCATGATATTGTGTTCTTCCTTTGGTCATTTCTGAATAATAGTGGTAGTATTGGGTGAAAACTCTTAAATTCTGAGAAATCCATGTGTGTTGCCTCTAAGGTAACCTCCTCATTAAAATATCTTTGTCGGTAAATTTCTTCTTGATTTTTCTCAGGACTTTGCCTTTGTAGATATAGTTTGTAGACACAGTACTACAGAAATTATCATGTCCCTTCAGCATTGAGCATGGCTCCCATTGTTGCTTGTGGTTAGGGTCAGCTGCAAGATCATTTGCCTACTCAATATCTTATATATACTTCAACAATCTCTAGATCTGCCTAAAATTATTTTACCAGGGTTAAAATAATGTTTTGCCTTTGAATAACAAGGTTCCCAGGTTTTGGACCAACTAATCTGAAGATGGTGACCTAGGCTCTCCTGATATGCAGATCTCTTTTCTAGCATTCCAGTTGGCAGTATATGTCATTATACCCCACAAACCCAAATAACCTTCTTATAAGGGTTGGCGCTAAGGATTGTTGAATACTCTACCCACTATTACCCTTGCATAGAAAGTTGGCAACACCATGGTTATACAAAGCCTACACTTGATAATAGTGAGAGATGCAGGGGATAGACGTTTCCATTGTTTTTTCAGAATGTTACTGGTGTAAATTTCTAGCAGTTTTTACTAGAAGAAGTCCTATTCCTAATTGTTCTGGAAGCCAGAGATACTCTGTTGAGCATGATGGATTTATTTGGTTCTACAGTTCAGATTCATACTGTGCTCTTCCTCACAAAGAAACAGTCCATGGAAGGGTCTACCCTTCACAACAGTCTTGGTAAGCACTGATAGGAAATCTTACCCCTTAAATAAATTGACATATCTAACTTGGGGTGCCTTTGAAAAACTTAAGTGGTTTTGGCACTCCCTGTAAAAGATGTTTGAGCTCATTATTTAATACAAATTGGTAGAGGTCCTTTTAAAGTGGACCTGTCACCCAGACACACAAATCTGTATAATAAAAGTCCTTTTCAAATTAAACATGAAATCCAATTTCAAATTTTTATTAAAGCATTCATAGCTGTTTTAAACTCATTTAAAAATCTCAGCTGTCAATCAAATATTGTCTGCCACTCCTCTATGCCTTAGGCATAGAGGTGGGGCAGATAATTACTTTCACTTTCCATTCAGCACTTCCTAGATGTCACTGCCCCCCACACATTCCCCCAGTTCTCTTAACCATTTAATTGTGTAGCCAGGACATGGGGATGGACATTGGGTCCCCCATTCTGGTGCACAAACAAGATTCTGAGATGATGCAAGGCTTGTCTTAATAACAGTGTCCACAAAATGGCTCCTGCCTGCTTGTTATAATTATGAATTCCCAGACTGAAGAAAACAAGATTAAGATAATTTATATAGCGTAATTAATGTTCATTTTGCTTGACTAATGTGATAAAATAGGATTTTGAATATTTTTTTGGAGTGACGGGTCCACTTTAAGCTTTCATATACAGTGCAGCTTCTTAGTTCTTTCCATGTATAGAGCCCCAAAAGTCTATCCTATATTCTGTATATTGTGAAGGCACGTGGTTCTCATCTCGTAGGTAGCTGGTAGGTAAGAAAATGGCTGGAGCTGTACAGTAGGGCACTCCATTCTGATGGCCTAATTGCATATGATTCGGATCCTGGAGCTGGCATTTTGAAGGAATGTAATTAATTCCCATTGCCCTTTCTACCTGATATTATTTATACAGTTTTCAGAGTTTATTTAGATAAAGCCCATGGCAACAGGATGAATTATACAGAGACCCTACAGGTAAACTGCAAAGGCTGTTGAATCATCACACTTCTTCTTTTCTCTTTATATAGCTAATTGGATTTGCACCCACTGAGCATTTAACAGCAGACAAGAAGCACTTAAACCTTCCACACTGTGTTTTGCTTTATATGCAGCAAAACCTCAGACATTATTGTATCCCTGACCTCCTTTAATATTCAGGAAAACTACACATATATTCCTAGAATCATTTTTTTTAACATTCCGGTACTATATTAACCTCTGCCAACCCCCCCCCCCCCTCGGGAGAATAGTGGTTGATCAGATCACATTTTGGGATGGGGGTGGGTGAGAATAGAGGCCCAATAGATCCTAGTAAGAAAGCTCGCTGCAAGACGTGCCTGCCAATGTTTTTCTGAGGCTGCCGCCTCTCTGCAGAGACCATTGAGCACATTGTTTCTCTAGCTTGTATGATTGAGATGCTCTGTGCAGCATACATCATATTAATGAAACCTTTTGAACCTCTCTCCTTTTATTTGGATGAAGCATTTCCATGGAATGTTTAGCAGTGGATGTCTCCCCCGACGCTCGGGCGGCACTGAGTTATGGTTCTGTCTCTCCAGCGGAGCAGATTTTACCCACATTATGATTGTATCCCTATTGTCATACATATACACACTGAGAGAACTTGTCCCATAGCTTTTATGGGCACTCATGGCAGTGTGCCCTGGGTACTTTCTGGCTCCCAACTTCTAATCGACCATGGGACAGAATAAGTCCTTTAATAGTCAATGAATCTTTCAGCTTTTATTGTTTATTGGACTCGCTTAGCTTTTTATCATGATTAAGTGCTGCAAAAATGCTTGCAGTAGCTGTTGGGATTTGGTAGCTTCTGTTGGGATGCTATTGTAAACCTCTTATGACTTTAACATGTAGCACCTTTCTAAACCATTTATCTAGAAAGTTCTGAAGTAACGAAAGTACGTCTCCCATAGACTCCATTATAATCAAATCATCCAAAATTGTTCAAATAATTTCCTTTTTCTCTGTAATAATGAAAGCGTACCTTGTACTTGATCCAAACTAAAATATAATGTATTCTTATTGGAAACAAAACCATCCTATCGGGCTTATTAAATATTTACATGATTTTTTTGAGTAGAGTTAATTCACGGAGATCCAAATTACGGAAATACCCCTTATCCTGAAACCCCCAGGTCCCTAGCATTCTAGATAACAGTTCCTATACCTGAACAGGCCAACAATTTGGCCCCAGTGATCCATGAGCTTATCTTTTAGGACATAATAATAATACAACACATTATAAATCTTCTTTTCTAAATACATTATACGAGTTCCAGGTCTTGCTGTATTGTGCAAACCCCCCCCCCCCCCCATTTAGCTTCTTTCAAACATCAAAGGATTCCCCTCAACACTTTCCTAAAATCACTAGACATGAGTCTTAATATATTTTAAGGGTAAAAAAAAGTCCATCCCAAAATGTCATTTGTTCTTTATTATGTGTTTAGTCAGTCTTGCTTGTGTTCTTGTTTTGCAGTGACAACGTGGATGCGTTCTGTTTGCACATAGCTGAGGATGATGGTGAGGTAGACACAGATTTCCCACCTCTGGATTCCAATGAACCCATACACAAGTTTGGTTTCAGCACACTGGCTTTGGTTGAGAAATATTCATCCCCCGGGCTGGCAGCCAAGCAGTCTCTCTTTGTAAGAATGTAAGTATTTGTTCCTCCAGTTTTTGTGTTAAAGATGTGCTCAGCTTTACATTGAAGTGAATCAGGGACATTTGAAGAGCACAAGAAACCCCTTATACTTGTTAGTCAAGATGAGGCCCAAACATTGTCCAGCTCCATTGGGGAATGCTGCCCATTAATAAAACCTGCTTACTAAGTGGTGACTGCAAGCTTGGGCTGAAATCAGTTTTTTTTTTGTTTTTTTTTTAACAGCTCTGTGAATGTTTAACATTATCTCGCTGTGTGTGAGCATTGTTACAGCTTAGGTTAAATTTGTCTGCCGGTGTATTTATCCAGTGTGAACTATGTTTCTTTTGTTGCTGGCAGCAGAGGTTAACACTGGCAATTTAGACTAGACACCCAAGGCAAAAATCCTTTGAACAGCTGATGGTTGCTGGCCCACGTTAGGGCCCTTGCACACGGCGTTCAGCCGCAGGGGAGCGCAGGTATAGACGCACTCAATTATTTTCAATGAGGCTGTACTCACATGAACGCATGTAGGCGCCAAACGCAGGAAAAATGCAGCACGTTGCGTCTGAACCTGCGTTCGGTGCTTACACGCGTCTCGGGGGTACAACCTCATTGAAAAGAATGACCTGCACTCCCTTGCGGCTGGACGCAGCCAAACGCAGGGGAGCGCAGGTCCAAAACACCCGTGTGTAAGGGCCCTTAGAGTGCTGATTGTTTGCACATGAAACGAGATAGATTGAGTTTGTGGTTTTGATTGGGTAATTAAATTATAAAGACCACTGTTTAAAAAGCAGCCCACCTTGTAGTAAAATATTTTTTTTGCTAGTGACACACAAGCCTTTTCCTCTATCATTTTATTTTATCTTGATAAATGCAATTAAGATGCTTATTTTAATTTGTTAGTGTCCCATTTTCTGTATAGAAAATCATGCAAGCTTTTGGGAGGACCCTTCATCAGGTTTATTTATTTGCTTTTACAATGGACGTCGTAGGCACCAGTAAACAATCAGTCAGTGTGCACTTGTCAACTTGCCTCGAGACATTTATTTGGGCAGGGGGCCAAAGCATCAGCTCTGGCCAACCACATCGGCACATCAAGCAAACATTTGCTTGTTGGGTCACCTCACTGCCAAACAATTCTTCCCATGTATGTGTATGGTAATCTTTAGTAAATTTTCTCTTAATTTTTAAGGAAATGCTGGACCAATCCCAGTGGCCTAGGCACTGACCAAACCGGTACTTCTTATAAATAGAAATGAAAGCATCACAGTACAAATATTCCTATATGCCTGCAGAGTCGGTAGAATTAGTAAGGGAACGTGGGAAGTTCTTCTGATCGACGTAACATACCATCTCTGCCAAAGCTGTTGACCGTAGTTTTTTTTTTCTTATATGTTTATTTTTCCATAAACAAGTCAATAATGAAGCAGTGCATAATAGTAAAACTGAACAGAATAAAAATTAAATTAGACCAGTTTTTTTTCACACACATGAAGGGACAAAGAGTCCGCTCAATTCTAAGATCCAGTTGACTGGCAGTCTGCGGAATCATTAGATTGATAGAGCCCCAGGCAGGCTGAGAAGCTGATGACCCCCAAACACATGCACCAAAGCTTTTCATAGGCAGCCATGGTTTTATGTCCAAATAAACAGACTGTGATCCAACGGGACAGTGATTAACGGTCTGTTGAAACTGCCTCCTGATGGGTCCATGCATGTATCAGTGTTTGGTCATAGACACCAGGATGTGGCAGACTTCCCAACCATATTAATGTATGTACCAACATCGTATGGGAATTCTGCAAAGATGGATTTACAGCACCTCTGTGTGCCAAGCTGTGATTGCTGACAACCTCATACTTTGGTGCTAAATTTCCAAAAAGATAGTTTTAATTAATTCTTAGAGCAAAAATGTAAAAAAAATGCTATTCATAAAAATGTATTAAGGTAAGAGTGGATACAAATAAAGATATATTTAAATAGAACTGGAACCTATGTACTGCCAAAAGTATCTGCAACACATCTTTCTTCTCGTTGGACCCAGCAGAGCGGCTGGTGACTTCAGCAAGTTCCTCCATAATAGCTGCTGCCAAAGCAAACAGAACTCTGGCCTAAACTTGCTCTAACGACCTAGCAGCCTTTGGTTTAATAAAGCCTCCTGAGAGCTTCAAGCAACCAACCACTTCAAGGGCAGTGAATATCCAAGCCACATTATGCAGGATCAGGAGGGCAGCCAGCATGTACCCAGAGTACCTGTGCCCAAGTGGGAAGAAAAGGCACAATATAAAGCCATTAGCTGTCTCTTCTTTGCCAAGAGCAAATACATCTGCATCTCATTTGTGCTGCAGTCCAACAGATTAACACCTAGGCTAGCTAGGTGCACTCTTATTAGAAGTGGTCTGGTATTGTCAAATGTAAATTTGCTGGGAGCAACCATTGTATTAGTACACTGAATATACATTGAGAGTCTTCACAGAAAAACAATGAGGGTCGACAAATACTTTAACTGATATGCAAGCTCTTGATTTTATGCTTTTTGATTTTTGGTACCCTTTTGGTAACTTCATCTCTGGCTCACCTTGATTGCCTTCCCTAAAGCTTTCTTACTTATTTTTATGAACAGAATGTCTTACATTTTGCTCTAAGAATTAATTAAAGTTTAATCTTTTTGGAAATTTAGCACCGAAAACAAGGAAAAAATGTATATGTAATCAACCTACATGCATGCTACATTAGCGGAGCTCGCATTGGGTGACAAACGGTACTCATTAGGCTATAGCTATCCATTCTTTCCTTGGGCACCCCATGCTACCTTATACCCACCCAGGGCTCATATTTTTCTTTTTTTGTAATAAACAAAAGCTTGTTTTCTATTCGTAGACAGTATCCCATGGGGAACCCTTGCCGTATACACCTGTTATTTATTACACCCACAAAAAGTGGAGCAAATTACTTTTCTTATATGGGATCTAAGAACTTCACTATCAGCAGAAATGATCGTGGGGGCTGTAATTAATATGCTATATGCACTCTGGATCTGTTTTGCTTTTAGCCTATTTAACCCTTTTTTGCTGAATCATTGTGCTTGAATCATCGCACAAAAATGTGATGTTACAGAGTTAGAGAAGGTATTAAATGTGCTCCATAGAAGCCTAACTCTTCATTTATAAAACCCTAATTGGGCCTAGGGGGCATGTCAAACAAACAGCAACATTTCTACTCCTCTCCCTCCACAGACTCCTGTCTCTCCCCCTACACTCCTCCCTGCCCTGGCTCAAACAGGCTGTGGCCATAAAGGAAGATGGAGAGACACGTTAGCCGAGAATGATCGCTATCATTAAAGACAGGACGAGGTTTCACTTATCACTGCCGCTTTTATACATGGCAGACTGGATGAGGTGTCCACAGGTAGAGCAGGAAGATACAAATTGCAAGGGTCCAACAGCTGCTCCGTGCATTCTGTAACAAAAGCATAACCTAATGAAGGTGCACAGGAGCCCATCTTTTATCTGTACTCCACTCCATCCATCACTAGTACCTTGGCTCATGGTATTAAACCAGAAGGGACAAAAATACTTTGCGGCATGGGGACCAATTTCAGTTAACAGCCTTCTGCTGCTGTTCATTTACAGAAAAGGTGCTGGATGCATGAAAAACTAATGGGTGCTAAGATGTAATATATTAACTATTCAACTTAGAGTAGACTGGAGTCCAAACTGAATATAAGGTATTGGCACAAGGCTCACTTAGGGCAGTCCAAGAATCCTGGGTAATATCACCTGACAGCATTTAATTAAATATGCATTATAACTGCAGTTTGGGCCTCTTAAAAAATGTGTACTGTACAGTTGTATATATTTTTGGTTGTCTGTGACTTAGCATTCTGCATAGACAACAGCCCTGAAAAGGTGTAGATGCATGAAAAACTATTCAAGTTTAGGTGACTTTCACTAACCTAGTGAGAAATTGGTAATAAGTGTAAATTATATGTTTGGGGAAGCAACCAGCTGAAGGCTTTGCACTAGAGAGTTGGAATTGGGTCCCTCTTTGACTAAACGAGGCCATACACCTACCTATAATATTGTACCTATCAAAAGTTTGTACAATATACTTGTATGGAGTACTGCAGTGTATGGTGTACTGATAAATTAAGGAGTGAAGAAGAACTGCAGTTCTGATCTTCATGTTCTTTTGACCCACTGTTTAATGGTCAGGAGGCTCTATAAGACTTTCTGTTAACCTGTTAACCCCCTCTCCTTGTCTTTACCGAATGTAAAATATTATTACCTTTTGATGGGTGAAAAAATTAATGGTGCATTTTTATTTCTTGTCAACAGAAATGCAGCTCATGGATTTTCCCTGATTCAAGTCGACAGCACAAATGTAACCATGCAGGAGATCCTAGAAAAAGCTCTTAAACGGAGAAAGGGCTCACAGAGGAATTCAGGTGAGACAAAATAAGGAATTGTGCCTTATTTAAACAGGGTTGACTACAGGTATGGGACCTGTTATCTGGCAACCTGTTATCCAGAAAGTTCTGAGTTACAAAAAGGCTGTCTCCTATAGACGCCATTTTATCCAAATAATCCAAATTTTAAAAAATGATTTGCTTTTTCTCTGTACTAATAAAACAGTACCTTGTACATGATCCAAACTAAGATATAATTAATCCTTATTGGAGGCAAACCCAGCCTGTTTGATTTTTTTATGATTTATTATTTTCTAGTAGGTTTAAGGTATGAAGATCCAAATTATGGAGAAATCCGTTATTCAGAAAGTCCCTGAGCATTCTGGAGAACAGGTCTCATAACTGTACTGTAACACTGAAGTACATTTGCTTTTTGATTGTCAAATATGTGTTTGATGTGTACAAATGTTAAGGCTCTGCTGTTAATTTGGCCCTCAAATTGCTGAACTACCGATATTCCTCCTGGCATATACATCTCATTGGCCTGTCCTTAAACAGTCCCAGATATTTCAAAGTGTTTTCAAATCCCTCCAAAGCTTGCGTGCCCCGCCCACAGCCAGAGTGTCCTATCTGTCATACGATTAAACAAGCTATTGACGGGCGGTAGCGAAGTTTTTAATAAAAGTGGTAAGCGATAAGGCAGTGGAGGACATGGGAGAACGCTCTCAAGGCCATATTCCCAGGGAAAGATAAGAGAGCCTGGGAGAAATGAGATCCTCATAAAGGAAGAACAAGATGGAGAGGGAACGGGAGCCTCATTCTGTTGCCAATGCCTGCAAGCAATTTGGCATTGCTCCAGAGTCTATTGTTCAGCCTGGGCCACGGGCAGCCTGCTCCAGATGTTCCAGCTGCACGCGCTCAGATTGTGCCAGCTGACGGCACACTGTGGTACCTAGCTCCTCTGGACGCCCATCTCTGACCGCTGAGATAGAATTAAATGATGATGATCTTTCTCCCAAGTTGGTAGACAGAGCCATGCATATAAATCTCCATCCCATCCCAGCATGAAAACTCTTTCTCCATAATCACTCATAATGAACAAGTCGTTAGCTGCTGCAAATGGTCTGCTGGGCTGATCTGTTGTTCCCCCCTCCCATCTTTTTTTCCTCTTCTTTTGCCACGTCTCTTTCGCCTTTTGTGTACTTTTTCAGGCTCGCTTTTATGTAGCGTATCTTTGAATTATCTGTCTGTGCCGCTGCTCGTAGGAAATTGAGACCTGGTCAATTAATCACCACCCAGGAACCTGCTGCCTTGTTTTCTTCTCAAGGTCGCCATGAGCTCTTGACTA
The DNA here is from genome assembly GCA_024363595.1 of Xenopus borealis. NCBI lineage: Eukaryota > Metazoa > Chordata > Amphibia > Anura > Pipidae > Xenopus > Xenopus borealis. Next base: position 11,574,024 of record CM044446.1, on the reverse strand, counting down.
TTTCAGAGGTCAGACTCCGAAACGCAAGGCCACGTTCTCTGCTGAAGGATAATTACCAATGTCCAGCTTGGAAAATAGGGGACGGGTAGGACGTTGACTGAACCAGACAAGTGCACACTTCAGAGTTAAAAAAATAATTGATTGGTTTCTCACAAAATTAATAGCTGTAACAGGCCTACCTTAACCAATTCATCTGTGCCAGTGGCGCCTACTTTCTGCTTTATTGCCTATTAATTGCAAAAACAAGAGTTAGTTACATTATGAGCTTGGAATAGATTATGTATACAAAACCCTGCTAGTTCTACGTCAGAAAATAACTTTTTCAGATGCTGGTTTTTATGAAGAGGTAGTTGTGAGGGGGTTTTTTTTGTTGCCAGTTCAATGTTAAATACAATCTACATATTGGAGACAAAGCACAAGACTGAATCTGTAGAACTTATATGACCATGAATAATGTGGCTACAGCACACCCAAGTGAAAGTTTTTACACTGTAGTAGCATATATATGTTACGAGTAGGTTTTCTTGCATAGTCTTTAGCTTTCTTTTTATAGATTCTTTTGGGCAGTGGCATGGGGTGACAATTCAGTGGAGCAGGTAATTAAGGATTTAAATCATATTTCTGTCAGTGGAAGACCTGCATGGGACCAGTTGAGAGGTGGCTAAATAAGGGAGACTCTCATTAAATTTCGGTTAATTGACATTCTTGAGAACGTACTTCTAGCCTCTAGTCTGGGCCTGTGGCAATAATGACTGCTCACCTTTTGTTGCCAGAGCATTTTACACTTCCTTCACCTGCACCCACGGGTCAGGACATGGCCCTGCACAAATGGTGCCTAATGTATTTTCTAGTGATTATCACCAGTGCACCAATGGCTTGGATAGCTTCTATGGCTTGCATAGAAATAGATTTGGGTGGGACAATAAATATTTTGCTGCCCGCCTTCCACCTGCCGGTGGAATGCCACTGTGTACCTTTACCCTAAAGCGCAATCAGGCTAACTGGGCATGGGGTGTTTTGTCAGCCATGTCAATCTGCCAGAAAACAGCAGCTCTTTTTTTTGCCATTCAGTCTTAGGTGACACAATAATATCCTGGCTCAACGATATCTCAGCAGGTCATTATCCTTTTCTGTCACTAGACTGTACATCGTTCCATATATTTATTGATGTCACCCACCCACAGTTGTAAATTGTATGGCACAGAGACCTCCAACCTCTTGTCTCTAACATTCACCTAATCCTGAATGTTACTGTATTGTTATCATGTTATTGCTAACTGTGTGCACAGAACATTTCCCTTATAGAAATCACAATGGTTGTACAAGGGGGAAAGAAACATATAATAGAGTGTGATATCCTTTTAACAATAAAAGTTTGTTTGCATTACTGTCCTTTTATATCTTTTTTTTTTATACGTTTCGGAGCCAGACGAAAGCCATCTGATCTCCGGTGTCACTGACTCTCTCTTGTTTCCCGCCTGGCAGAGAGAATACGCTAGCTCAGTGCCGCAGACACATTTTTGGCAATTCGGTATCACTTTAGACAACGTAGGATGCAGAGTCTGACAGCTGTGACACAACTTCTTAACAGATGTTTTCAGTTACGTTAAAGGTATTCGCCATTCCACAACTGCGCCTATAATATCATGCTGTGACCTGAGGAAAATTCAGGTCACCCTGGAGAAAACCTGGCAGGGAACCTTGTTTAACAATTAAACTTGGAAAGCAGTTTGTACTTAAAAGGATTAAATATTCTTGGCCCTGGATGTTTGCAGAGAGTAACGAGAAAGGATGAGGATTTGTGCAGATCGTTGCCATTATAATGTGTATCTGTCACTGGAATGGTCAACATTTTATTGAACAGCATGCTTTCTTTTATGCCTCCTTACATCTGCAGCCTGTGTAGGCTTTGAAGGGGTAAATCCTTGTTAGGTTATGGTGATCCCTCACTCGATAAGTGGATGGTTTCTCAAACAGAAGGGGTAAATAATAAAGGTGGCCATACATGTTAAAATCCAAACTATCAGATCTTTCCCCGATATGCCCACTAACGCCTGGGCCGAACGAACAGATTCCAACAAAGAGAATGGCTGCCAAAAGGTCGGGACCACATCAACTAACCGAATTGTTCCTTGATCACATGAAAGATTAAACCTACCCAATCAAAATCAGGCGGGTTTTTTGCCTGGTAATGATTTGGGGGAACTGCCGGAATCCCGCAAACAAGGGCAGATAAGCTGCCGAATCAGTCTAAAGGACCAGTATCAGCAGGTTTAGTCTGCCCATGTATGGCCACCATAAGTCTTTATTTCTGGTGAACTATCTGAAAACAACTGAACTGAAAAAAAGTGTTGGATGAACAACCCCTTTAATATCTAATTATTCCTTTCTGTTCCAAGAGCCTTTTACAGAGAAGTAAGACCTATGGCTTACATGGTATATTCTCTGCCAGCTCTTCCGAAATGTCTGAATATGCCCATGCTGCCTGCCATATAGTTCAATGGAATATACCTGAGTGATGATTAACTTAAGGGATAGTCCAGACGAGAAGATTTGGGGAGATCAGCCGACTGGCGAGAAATCACCACATCTTTTAGGCGACTAATCTCCCTGAATGGATTGCTGGTATCTTGCACCCTCTAGAGCTAAAGTCGCCTGCACCTATTAACACACGGCGACGCGTTTTTCAAAGTCGCTTTTGAAAAACGTACTGCCGCGTGTGAATAGACGCAGGCAACTTTAGCGCTAGTGGGTGCAAGATACCAGCAAGCCATTCATGGAGATTAGTCGCCTCAAAGACGTGGTGATTTCTCGCCAGGCGGCTGATCTCCCCGAATCTTCTCATCTGGACTTGCCCTAAAGGACCAGTAACATCAAAAAATGAAATTGTTTTAAAGTAATAAAAATATAATGCAGTGTTGCCCTGCACTGGTAAAACTGCAGCGTTTTGTTTATATAAATAAGCTGCTGTGTAGCCATCGGGGCAGCTAGTCAAAGGAGAAAAGGCTCGCGTTACACAGCAGATAAGCTCTGTAGAACATAATGTTATCCATTACTTATCCGGGGTGCCTGGATAGTAAATTCGGCTTGTAATATGTATTGGAGCAAAAATAACAATCAGGAACATGAAAAACAGGGATGCAGACAGGAGGCCAGAAGCTGACTCTTGTTCAAGTCCAAGACAATCTTGTGCCTCTCTCTTGATGTAAACAGTTTGGATTTTGGTGAGGGTTGGACTGATTCCAAATATCGAATTAGGTGCATCCCTTATGTAATGCATGAACTACTTCCCATATAGTGGGGGCCAGGGGTTCTCATGCATTTTAATGCTGTGTTTTTAAGTGCAAAAATAAAAAGCAGTGGCTAAATTGCCCGAATCTTCTCTGTATGCCGTTGTCCTAATACTCACTGACCTGATCACCTAAGTGGCCATTTTTACATTAAACATTATGCATAATGCCTCCTGCACCCACCAGCACCATTATAATCATTTAAATTCCCTTTAAAGGGAATAATGTCTTGGAAAAGCTCAGCTGTGCGTGTCATTGGTGAAGAGAGTAAAGTTGCTGTCACATTAATGCCTGGACCATTTCCCTGTGCATCTTTCACCTCCTTGGCTACATAATGGGAGCAAAATTGCATTTCTAAACATTTGAACTGCGGGTAACCAACACCTCACTAAACTGATCTCATTCAATCGCTTCAATTTAGCAGCAGGAATTTTTCCTCCTTCCTCTCTGCACATTACCTCCGAGCTGAGTGATGTTGATAAGGGCCAGGCCTGAAAAATTGAATCCCTGATAAGGGGTCCTGTTATCAGAAGGTGGGGGGGGGGGGGGGGGGGAGTTTTGCTTCTCCTCATTTCCATTTAGATGAGTATTGATTATTTATTTATCCCAGCAAAGTGAGCCTCGCTTTCCAATCTTATCTCAGCTACTGCTTGTCAGCAGAAAAGAGAGATAGAGTTAACAGACATCACTATCTAAGATAAAAGTTACATTGGGCCTTTTTCTTTTCCCTTCCTTCTCGCTATGGCTTTTTATTGAAACCTTGAGTGAAAGGATCGCTTTTTTTCCCTATTAAATAAGAAGTGGCGGCACTGATTCTTGATGCCTGGTCCCATTAAAAGAAAGATTTTTTTTTCTTCTTAATTTTGGAAGTTTTTATTGGAACAATGCCTTATGTTTTTTCCACACCCTGCCTTCTGTAGTTGTCTAAACAGTGTCATAATGGTGTGTTTGGGGCTCACTGAAGTCAATCAAGGGACAACCACTCCAGCTGTAGGGGCCCCATCCCCAACATTCTACCTTACTGTGTACCTGCTGTTTCTGCAGATTTCGGGCAGACAACAGCCATTGGCAGAGGGACCCATGCCTGGGCCCAGTAGGATTTTTTTTCTATGCTCCACCAGCCCAGTGTTTAAAGGAGAACTAAAGAAGTATACTCCAATAGTTCAACAGACCACGGTTCAAATATGGTGGTGCTGTATCCGGAAACCTGCTGCAGGGTTCTTTCATCTGTAGTTATAGAAAATCAGATGGCACTCACTCCAGCAATTGTGCTAATAACTCAAATCTTTT
>CM044446.1:11547951-11567642 GCA_024363595.1 Xenopus borealis | reverse complement strand
GATGGTGACCCCCTGTGACAAGTTTCAAGTCCTGGATCATTGCTGCTATTGACAAGCTTGAAACTTTAGGCTGGTACAATAAGGTCATTATGTAATGGCATTTTTAGCCATTTTCATTTTTAGGGTTTAGTTCTGCTTTAAAGGCAAATCCACAGAGTACTTAGCAGGCACCCGTTTTTTTAGAACATATTTCGTCTTGCATAAGAAATCATTTAAAATGGTCAGATGAATGTTTTCTTCCAAATAATTGATCAACCCAAATTTTATATATGTAAAGGTGATGCTTATCGTAAATTGTTTATGAGAGAGGCCTATTGGATTTACCATCTAAAAACGTAAAAAGTGTATGGAGAAATGAATAAGGAATAGGAGATTTCGTGTTTTATTTGACCTCTAATAGTTGTATCATATAATTTCTGTGGCTTGCTTCTATCAGGTATATACACATATGTTGTGTTTTTTTATTTTTATATGGAAATTTTAAATTGATTTCCATATATTTTTTGCATTTTATTTTCATTTATATCGTTTTTCACTGTTAAGGAGTATATGGGTTATATCACATATTTATATCCTTTTTGGTGTATACATATATTTATATTTATGTATATTCTTTATTGAGCTTTGCTTGTTTAGTTTATTTATCAATTCAAGTGATTTAGCTACTTTTCTTCATGACGTATATTTGGACTTTTTCACCATTGGGAGTTCATCTACATGTTTTTGGGTGTGTGTTATTATCACTATTTAACCAGTTAGTGGTGAGAGTTCTGGTTGCTCCTGATGAAGTGGCGGGAAGCCACGAAATGCTTTGAGCAGCTAACCTTGTTGTTTTTCTGCACACTCCTACGATGGATTTGTAAAAATGGATCTAATAAAGTTGTGATATTTTTAACCTACTACCTTTTCCATTGGTGCTCCGTGTTCCACTGTTCCACAGAGTACTTAGGCCAATTTGACAGAATAGATGGAGACTCGTATGACTCTTGTATGTTTTGTTCATTTAGACCAGCTTCTCTTTAACAGGATTGAAAGCCCCCACCTTGATCTGGCAATATGTTCATAAACTGGACATGCACAGCCAGTTTTAGGCTAAGTCCAGACGGGGAGATTCGGGGGCGATCCGTCGCCTGGCGACTTTTCGCCGCGACGGATCGCCCCGAATAGGTAGGCACCAGCGAGGGTTAAAAGCGCCGGCGCGTGTTCACACGCAGCGGCGCGATTTTTGAAATCGCTCCAAATTGCCTGGCGACGGATCGCCCCCAAATCTCCCCGTCTGGACTAGCCCTTAGACTTCTGGATCGTTCGTATACAGCTTGCTACTGACAGGCTCCGTGACAGGATTAGGGCACATCTTCCCCAGCTGAAAACCACTTGCAAAGTATATGTCCCATGAACATAAAGTTGGTGCTAAAAGGGGCAAATTTTAATGTTTTCTCTGCCCTGCATAACACGAGCACGTTGGTGAGATCCAGTGATGATAAAAGGAAACGTCATCGCACCCCACACTGATTTTCCTCTCTTGTAGGGATACAGCTGGCATTAATAGCTATAGATCATCAGGGACTTCTGGGTGTTGTAGTCTAATAAAAGCTTGAGACAACAAACGCGCACTCTCACTAGTTACCTGGCATGTCCTAGAATGCTCTCTACCTGCTATAATGTTCTTCTTGTTCTGATTAATGCTCTATCCCCATAGAAGAAATGGAGGAGCTCTTTCTAGCGCACAAGCCGCCATCAAACTCTCAGAGGCGCTTGTCCAACCGAAAAATTGTAGCCTGGGCCAGCAGCTCTCGCTTGGACCTTGGCAGAGAAAGCCCGCAGCTAAATTTTTTTGTGGGCCATAAAGAGGCCTGTTTGTGTGGGAAATCAATCATTTAGCCTGGCTCTCTCCGGACTGCCTTATTGCTGCCTCACATAAACGCCTCCCGCTGCCGCATAAACAAATTTGTTTCCTCTCAGGCCGCTGACATTTTTAAGGTCTGTAAAGGGCACAGGAGGCCTACAGTCTTATATGTGATGTCTCTGGGAGACATCCAGTATTAAATGGTACATTACAGGGGTTCCCTAGAGCGTTTGCTCATATTGTACTCAGTGTTAACATCTAATGTTCCTTACAAGTCAGTGCAACGCTATTCATTTATATGAGTTCTAAACAATAAGCATCCTGTCTGTGTTAAACAGAAAGTAAGTGGTCAATAAATGCCCAATACTAGCTATTAATAGAACTATAGTTATATCTTTAAGTGCCCGGCGTAGATTTTATATGATAAAACAAACTGCAAAAGCAGGGGGGGAAATGATAAACCTTTGGTCATTTGTACGCAGTGTTGTGTCCATTATTGAAAGTCAATCCTGCCTGACAACTGTAGCTCTAGCTCTAGGGTCCCAAATTTGCTACAAATGCATATTAGTTATCGCTGTAATAATAAAACTGTACATTGTACTTGATCCAAACTAAGATATAATTAATCCTTATTGGAAGATATAAATTACAGAAAGATCCATTATATGGAAATCCCCGAGCCCCAAGCATTCTGGATAACAGGTCCCATACCTTTATTTATAAGGGATGGGGAATAAAAAATAGATGGTAATAAGTGTATGCTGAAGCAGAAGTATAACTCCCTTTATCAACTCTGTGAATGAAAGAAAAAAACCTTAAAACTTGCAGTAATGTGACAAAGGCTTATTCTGTAATTATCTTATTTCTGCCCTTAAGCTCCTATTTATTTATCCTACTTAGGGTGGTTAAGGTGGCCATACACGGGGCGATACAAGTTGCTGATTGGTCCTTCCAGACACAGTCTGCAGATTTGGACCATGTATTGGACCCATCCACAGTCCTGACTGAAAATCAATAAACGCATTCATGCCTACGATCATAGTACTCGCTGTATCTGTGATACAAGTATGAAAGCTTTTATCCAGAATGCACGGGATCTGGGGTATTCTGGATAATAGATCTTTCCATAATTTGGATCTTCATACCTTAAGTCTACTAGAAATCATGTGAACATTAAATAAACTTAATAAGCTGGATTTGATTCCAATAAGGATTAATTATATCTTAGGATCATGAACAAGGTACTGTTTTATCATTATAGAGTAAAAGGAAATCATTTTTAAAAATGCTTTCTGGATAATGTGTTTCGGAATAACGGAAAAAAGAACCCAGCATGCTTCGTATCTGTGATAGGCAAAGAACACTGTGTATTGTGTTATACTTGGCAAGTTTAAGTACAAGGACATTTTAGATGCATGATTGATGAAATCTTTCATATGAGGTCATAGTCCTAGGTACTTGGGTCTGTTACAAATTGCTCTTTATTGTAGATGTATACTGTACCTAAAAATGGTTAGCTTTCTATATATGTAAATCAGAGAGACCACTTTTGTCTATATTGCTAATATCGTATGTTAACCCTTTACTGAATTGTTTTGTTTCAGGTCCCCAGTATCGCCTGGAGAAGCAAAGCCAGCCCAACGTCCCTGTGGATTTGGACAGTACATTGGAAAGTCAGAATTCCCTGGAGTTCTGCCTAGTGAGAGAGAACAGTACGTGTCCATTTCACATTATTTCAGGCCTTCTTTTATTCTAGCCCCTGACATTTCTGCTACTACTTGATCCTACTTTATTCTTAAGGGGGTTTATTTGCCCATTGTTCTGCTTGATAGGAATACATGCCTACCAACAGTGATTGATTGACTCACTTTGTTTATAAGCATCCGAGTCCTGTTTATCTCGACCATGACTGATCTGTGTGGAGGGTCTTACTCCTGCGCTGCTGAAATGAGAATCTCTAGATAACTGATGAAGGGGTCGCAAAGAGATGGAAACAGAATGCATGACACATTAGTGCAAACCGCCCTTATCTCTTTCATTTAAAAAGCAGCATGCTACTGTATTACATTCACTACACTACAGATATTTGTTTTGCAGCCAGCAGCTGCATAATATGCCATAGTAGCTAAGGTTAAAAAAAAAAAAAAGAATGTCCGTCAAGTGTAACCTTTTTGTCTAAGAGAAAACCTGACCAACTGCTTGTTCATCTGTGTATAAAAACTGACGGAAACAGAAAATTCATAATTGCTTAATGGGCCTTACCTTTGCTAGTAGGTATTATTCACATGGAATTCACAGCAGGGAGTATATTATACACAGGTCAGAGTGCAGGGGTCACTGACCCCATCTAAATAACTATACAGGTCCTCTTCTGTTTATATGCTAGTCCAGGGATCCCAACCCTTTCAACGCTTGAGCAACACTCAGAAGTAAAAGGAGTTGGGGATTTGGGGATTGTCAACCTATATTGACAGTACACCTGGTTTTTATACAACCAAAACTTGCCTCCAAGCTTGGAATTCAAAAATAAGATCCTGCTTTGAGGCCACAGGGAGCAACATCCAAGGGGTTGGAGAGCAACATGTTGCTCACAAGCTACTGGTTGGGGATCACTAGTCTCTTATTGAAATCGGGTAATTTGGACCCTAAAAATTAGGTTGCTGAAAGTGCAGACTGGATATTTTGATTGGGGTATGTTGCTGAACCCAGAATACAGTCTAGATATGCACATTCTAATTGTGTGACCATGGGGGGGCCATATACGTTTCTCCAACTATCAGACAAATTTACTGTCCATGTATTCAGCCTTTTCCTCCACTTTACATGCAACTTGTGCTTAGCCTATTCTTTCCACAGCTAATTGAGTTTTATATCCTGCCGTTCGTTTCCCATGATGCTCCCCTCATCAGTATTCAAGGGAAATTGGTCTTAATAAATTAAAATTGGTTAAGTGGTGTTAGACATGTTAGACATGTATTAAAAGTCAGTGCCTTATTGGAAACTCCAACTGGAGAGAGAGAGTCTGTGTGTAACTAAATCAATTACAATTTAAAGTTTTTTCATTGAGCAAAATACCAATATATTAATAAGATGAACAACCATGTTTCCAGCAGCTCTTTCTCTGCTCTTTCTCTGCTCTTTCTCTGCTCTTTCTCTGCTCTTTCTCTGCTCTTTCTCTGCTCTTTCTCTGCTCTTTCTCTGCTATGCAAACCTGAATTGTTTCTCTTTGCAAAAAATTACAGAAACCGCTAAATATTTGGCAAATTCATTGAAGTCAAAAGGCAACACATATTTTTTTTCACCAAATGGAGTCTATGGGCATCTTTTTCTAGGCGAAGTCTGGTGAAAACATTTTCTCATCACTAGTCCGCTTACATATATTGCCTTGCATAGTCATTCACACCAACTGACAGTTTCTCCCAATTTATTGAATAAACAGTCCCACACAGAATCCTGGGCTATTTGTATTTTAAAGAACTGGAACAAAAAAACTAGTTTCACTGTAATATGATATTTTATAAAAAATAAACAATTTAAAAAAACTGAAATTATAAAAATAAAAAAAAAACAACTAAATAGGCTGTTAATTTAAAGGGGAACTATTGTGAAAATGAAATATAAGCTTCATCATACGAAATAAGAAACTTTCTAAATACAACCAATTAGAGCTCACTTAAAAAATTTTACATCACCAGAAACTCTGTCTCTCTACATGCAGGATTTGTGCAAAAGGCAGTTATTTTGTTAGCCTTTGTTTGTATTGGATTTGAGGATTCATCTGTTAGGAAATAAAGCTCCCCCTCCCCCCATAAGCTATATTGGATCTAACTGTCAATAAATGTCTGACACCCAACTGTAGCATGAAGACAGAACGAAGAGAAACAGATGCTGAGAGAGGGAAATTGATCATAAACTTGGTTATTTCAGAAAAGATGCAGATTTATACCATCCTTACTACCAGTTTGTAACGTGTGTAAGTAAACATTTACACCATAGAGATTATGATGTAATATTGTTGTGGATCCTTTAACATCCTGATTTTTTTACTTAAAGGAGAACTGAACCCTTAATTACAAAAAAGCCCTAGCCTACATAGACCCCCCCCCCCCCAGCCTTGCAGTAACCCCTGGTAAATGCCCTTAACTCTTTACTTACCCCTTGGTGCAGATTCAGGGTATCGTAGTTCACAGGCACCATTTTCTTCTCTTCGGTAATCTTCTGGGAAGAAAGTAGTGCATTGGCGCTTGTGACATGCGGTGTATGCACAGTTGACTCGGCACACCCTCCTGCAGCTATGGGATCTGTTCTCCTGTGGTTTCCAGATAATGTATCTTTCTGTAATTTGAATACCTTTAAGCATAATAAAAGCATTTAAAAATGTAAACCCAACAGAATTACAGAAAAAATAAGCCACAAAAATTGCATTATCTTCAAATGGACTTTATGGGAGATGCCATGCCTGTATTTTAATACTTTTCATACCTCTATACATAGCATAGTAAAGCTGGCCATAGACGTAAAGATTTTTGAAAGATCCAATAGTTATCGTGAGACCACGATTGTCTCAAAATGATCGTTTAAATGCCTGATGTGTCCATCAACTAAAAAGACCATTTCAGGCGATATTGCAGCAATACTGAAGGATCGCTGCCTGCTTGGCCCTGCAAACATAGGTAGATTGTATGGGGACCGATAAAGATTTTCTAACCTGGCCAATCAATCATCAGACCAATGTCGGACGAAAAATCGTAAGACGAACAATCGTTTGTATCCCACTAACCGCACGATAATTTGACAGATTGGTCGGACTTCCCTAAGATCGGTCGTTCGGCAGGGAAATATCGTTGCGTCTATGGGGAGCTTAAATTAGGCTGAAAAAAGACACACGTCCATCAAGTTCAACCCAATATATCTTGTAAGGGGGGGAGGTCTCTTTGCTAGCTGATGAATTAGAGCTCACTCAAATAACTGATTCCAATAGAAACAAAATCTAACAAAACTAACTGCCTTTTGAACAAATCCTGCAGTTAGAGAGGCATGATGTCAGGTGATTTTAATAGAATGAGCTCTAATACAACTGTCAATGAATATCTGACACCCAACAACTGCATAAAGAGAGAATGAAGAGAAACAGATGCTGAGAGAGGGATAGTGAAGATAAACTTGATTATTTCAGAAACGGTACAGAATTTTTAATTAACCGATTGATTGTTTTTAGAAAATCTCTTATTTCAGCAAGCTAAAGCTTAGAATAGATTTTCATTTTTGCGATACTTCCCCTTTAATGCAGGTCCAACCTTAGAGCGTGGTATGTATATTTCCACACATCACCAGGCACCAAACAAACAAGTCCATGAATCTGCTGCTGAAATCCACATCGTTCTCCTTTCAGGCCCTTGCATTAGCCAGAGCAGTAATCAGTGTGTCACACTGTCTCCGCAAAAGCCTAAATCACTTTTTTTCTGCCATATTTTATGCAGCACTTTATTTAAAAGCATCTGACTGATTATTTCCCGGTTCCAGGGCTGCCATCTCGGTGGCTATATTTAAACAAAATCCGTCAGAAACTCTCATTTTCATATTGGTTGCCGTCCAAAATTGCGTCAGAAAATTAAAGAATTGAGCCAGCACATGGGGGCTCTGTAGCGGTATTTTTTAAAGTAATTGACATTTTGGCTTAATGCATGGTTATCTGCAGCATAACTAATAGCTTCAGGAAAAAGGCAGGGTGTTGGTAAAGAAGAATATATGAGGTTGGTAATGGGGTTGGTGGCAGCTTTATGGGAAAAAGTTGTTAAAGTCCCACAGTATCTAAATCACAGAGGAGTGGTTGAAGGCAAGTGTTGACTCCTTCACTGCCAGAGTCGATGGGAGTCCTCTGTTTATTTACAGAGAATTATCTTTTTCTTAAAGAAATAATTTATTCCTATTTTATGATATTCAGCCTCTTTTGCTGCTTGTGTTGAAAATGTTTTCGTATAGCAAGGGCAGCAAATGGCGTTTATGTAGAATGTTGCGCAGTCCTACCAACAATGGGGACACTGTTAATACCAGCAACTATCTTTGTGGTTTGAAGGTGAATGCTGGGTACGATAGAAGCAGCTGGGCAATGGCATATCAGTCACATAATGGTTAGAGAGAAGGGTGGCATTCTTGTCTTTCATTTAAACAGCCATACTTGTTATAAAGGTGTTTAAATATCTTAGCTGGCTTTAGATATCCTCAGCTCTCGCATGCTTTCACTGCACAATTCTCCACCAGATCAATAGAGGTGGTGCATACCACCTTGGAGAAATACTTTCGAAGGGAATTAGTTAAACCCCTATCCCACTCTCAGACTATTTTGAGGCAAACCACCCAAGACCCACTTGCTAAAGCCCTAGGGAAATGTAAAATGGACATCCCAAACTTAAAGGGGTGGTTCACCTTTAAGGTAACTTTTATCATGCTATACAACGGCCAATTCTAAGCAACTTTTCAATTGGTTTTCATTATTTATAGTTTTATAGTTATTTATCTTTTTCTTCTGTTCCTTTGCAGCTTTCAAATGGGCGTTGCCGTCCCCTTGTAAAAAAAAACAAATGCTCTGTAAGGCTACATATGTATTGTTATTGCTACTTTTTATTACTGATCCTTCTATTCAGACTCTCTCCTATTCATATTCTAGTCTCTTATTCAAATTAATGCACAGTTGCTAGGGTAATTTGGGCCCTAGTTACCAGATTGCTTAAATTCTAATTGAAGAGCTGCTGAATAAAAAACTCAATAACTCAAAAACCAAGAATAATAAAAAAATAAAACCAATTGCAAATTGTCTCAGGATATCACTCTCTACATCATACTAAAAGTTATCTCAAAGGTGAACAACCCCTTTAATAGCAGTGTCCACAAAATGGCAGCTGCCTGCTTACTGTGATTGTGTAATTCAAAGGCTAAAGTAAACCAGATTTAAATAAATATAATGTAAGTAAAGTTTATTTTGCTCATGTAACATGATAGAAAAGATAGAGACATGTCCCCTTTAAGTTGTAGCACCAATCCATGTTCTGTTATATGGGTGTAAAGCAAGCATAGGCAGCTACAGAAACTATAAAGGTATATTTGATAATACCAAGCTTGCCAATATCAGTTGGATAACTAGATGGAGCTATACACTGGAAAATGGGACATCTGGATATTAAATAGACATTATTATTACTACTACTAAATGGGCAATGGGCAGAGTCCCCCCTCCTGCCTACTTTATATATAGATATATAAATATAGCTATTGATATCCTTTGCAACATGATGTTTCCCCGGGGACCAAGCATTTCCAGCTGGGCCTCATTCATATCTATCCTGGGCCACAGGTTGGACACCCCTGTACTAGAACATAGATTAAAGGGCAAGGAAAGGCAAAGAAATAAAATCCCATTTTTACTTTCTTTAATGAAAAAGAAATCTATCTCCAATATACCTCAATTTAAAAATGTGTATAGTTTTTATAAGAAACCTGACTGTATGTACTGAAATTCTCCCTTCATTTAGTGCTGAGGATAGGAATTGTCAGACGGTCCCTAACTTCTGACAGGGAAACAATCACACTTATGAACAGCAGGGGGAGCTCCCGCCTTACTTACCAGCCATGCAGAACTCAAACAGCTTTGTTTTTTGATCATTTAGGACGATCCCTAAGCAGCACAGACCATACTGAGCATGTGCAGTGCCAGTGTCAGACAAAGATGTATAACAAAGTTACAAGATGACAGCCCCCTGTGGCCAACTTTGAAAGCATAAATCATTTGTTTGATTAGGCTTGTGGTGCAGTAAGTTCATGTTTATGTTTAGTATACAAAATACACCATTTCTACCCTTATTCTATTTTACACTTTCCTTGCCCTTTAAAGCTGTCTATATGCAATATGCCAGGCTTCCAAATAAGCTTATCTGTGCCCAATTTGGCACCTAAGTAGTGGCCCAAGTTGTAGTGATCTGATCATTCAACTGTTGGGCCAGCAGATGACAGGTGGGACCATGCAGGTTAAATGGCATCCATTGCAAGATGTAACTGATTTGATATCCTAACAAGCACCCATGAAATATTGTTAGAGGAAAGGATTCTCCAAAAATGCATTCTTAGTACCATGCAAGCTGAAAGAAACGTTTAACAAGTGCCCTGTTTCTTTTTATCCTTTTGACAGGTTCCAGAGGAGAGGAGCCTCCAGAGGAGGAGACCCACATTGATATTGCAACAGTGCAGGACATGCTAAGCAGCCATCAGTACAAGTCTTTCAAAGTCAGCATGATCCACCGATTGCGCTTCACCACCGATGTTCAGCTTGGTGAGTTCCTGCATCTACATCCAGCATGTTGATATATTTTCACTTAAAGAACAAGTAAACCTTTTTTTTTTCTATCTGTAAATTTGCTCTAAACAGCCCCCCAGATTAATGTACCTTAGTCCCTGCTGCAAGTCTGCTCTGGTTTCTGTGTTATCAGCAGCTTGTTTCCCCTTCTTCCTGGTGCAGAGTGAAGCCCCGCCCCATAGCTTACTGAGCTGACCTTATCTCTGTGACTAGTCCTGGAGATCATTTGCATACTATGACATAGCAGAGACCAGTGCAGCACCTTTTGCTTGGGGAAACTAGCTTACTAATGCACACACTGGCTCCCTCTTCCTCTCTATTGTGGAACAGCAGCAAATGGACTGCTCAGTAAACTAAGCGGCGGGGCTTCACTCTGCACCAGGAAGAAGGGGAAACAAGCTGCTGATAACACAGAAACCAGAGCAGACTTGCAGCAGGGACTAAGGTACATTAATCTTGGGGGCTGTTTAGAGCAAATTTACAAAAAGAAAAACATTTACTTTTCCTTTAAAGGGCCTCTATGCCTTTTCACTTTTCTTTTTGGATTATTCAAATGGAAATCTCGATAGCTGTTGGGACTATTATTTCAGCTATACAAAGGGAAGAAGCACACCAATTCATCATCTTGTTTATTGCAGACATTGTGGCACAAGCTTTCAGTGACTAACCCCTTCCTCGGGTGCAAATAGGAAGGAGTCAGTCCCAGAAAGCATATGCCACAATGTCTGCAATGAACAAGATCAAGGCTTAAGCCTGTGTGAATTGGTGTGCTTCTTCCCTTTGTATAGTTGGATATTATTAGACTTGGCGGCATTCCGGGAATTGAATGCACCCTGCATGCAAGTAGGTGGTGTGCAGCAGCTAATATTAAACTTTTGCTGGTATCATTATTTCCCATAGCCTCCATGAAGGTGTTACTTTATGATACTGTCATCGTCTTATCCCGGATAACCACAGAATTCCTTGTTCTCTCATACAGTATTTTGTGTTGTTATGCCTTTTCAAGTTTGGAGGGATGTGGAGGCTCCAGTTCAGTTCCTGATGAGAAGTTGCTGTATTTCCTGTTACGACCTGCATTGATGCTCTCAAGCCTGTGAGTTTGAGTTGCTGCCCTTGTTAAAGGGATACTGTCATGGGAAAACCTGTTTTGTTCAAAATGCATCAGTTAATAGTGTTGCTCCAGTAGACTTCTGCACTGAAATAAATTTCTCAAAAGTGCAAACAGATTTTTTTATATTCAGTTTTGAAATTTGACGTGGGGCTAGAAATTTTGTTAATTTCCCAGCTGCCCCAGTCATGTGACTTGTGCCTCCTTTCTGGCTTGCTGTTGTTTTTCCTTCTCAATGTAACTGAATGGAAGGCAGTGGGACATGGGTTTTTACTATTTAGTGCTGTTCTTGGATCTACCTGTCAGCTGTTATCTTGTATTGGAGAGCTGTTATCTGGTTAACTTCCCATTGTTCTGTTTTTAGGCTGCTGGGGTGGGAAAGGGACGGGGTGATCTAACTCCAACTTGCAGTACAGCAGTAAAGAGTGATAGAAGTTTATCAGGGCACACGTCACATGACTTTGGGCAGCGGGGAAATTGACACTATGTCTAGTCCCGTGTCAGATTTCAAAATGAAATATAAAAAAATCTGTGTGCTCTTTTGAGAAATGGATTTCAATGCAGAATTCTGCTGGAGCAGCACTAACTGATACATTTTGAAAAAACATTTTCTTCCCATGACAGTATCCCTTTAAGTTCATTGCAGATTCCAGGTGAAAGTTTGGTCACTGAGGACAAGTATGTCAGACCAGTTTTGTGGACCTATGCTATACTGGTTGACTTCAAGTGCTTTATTTTTGCATATTAAGTAGGAATGCACCGAATCCAGGATTCGGTTCAGGATTCGGCCTTTTTCAGCAGGATTTGGATTCGGACGAATCTTTCTGCCTAGCCGAACCCACCAAATCTTAATTTGCATATGCAAATTAAGGCCAGGAGGGGACATCACGTGACTTTTTGGCACAAAACAAGGAAGTAAAAATTGTTTCCCCTTCCTTCCCATAATTTGCATATGAAAATTAGGGTTCGATTCGGTATTCGGCAGAAGGATTCAGGGGTTCGGCCAAATCCAAAATAGTGGATTTGGTGCATCCCTAATATTAAGGTCACCTGGCACATCTATGGATCTGCACAATTGGTGGGAAACCATAGCATTTTGTAAATATCACCTGAGACGGCCATAGTTACAAAACACCCATAAATCTTAAGCTGGCCATAGACGTAACAATTACGATCTTTCTCGGGAAAGATCTTTCCAAGAAAGATCGTTCGTTTCAACACACACGTGTAGAGCTGAATCATCAAATATACAGGTAGAAACAATAGAATTCTACTTGTATCTGACGATTCAGCACTAACAATGGCCGATGTTCGGGGAGCTTTCAAAGGCATCCGATCAAAATTTTCCGTCCAGTCCGATCAACCAGCCGACCGATATCTTAATCTTCTGACGATGTCGGTCGGCTCATTTCCCACCATACACGCACCGAATATCGTACGAAAATTCGTTTCGTACGATATTATCTGTGCGTCTATGGCCACCTTTAGTGTGTCTTTAAAGGAACAATAAAACAAAAGTGTTTTAAAGTAAGAATATAATATCCTGTTGTCTACGCTGGTATATTTGCTCCAGAAACTCTACTACAGTTTATATAAACAAGCACTGTGTAGCCATGGGGGCAGCCATTCAAAGCTGAAAAAGGAGAAAAGGCACAGGAAACACAGCAGATAACAGATAAGCTCTGGAGTATACGGTGGGATTCTTCAGAACTTATCTGCGATCTACTGTGTATCCTGTGCTTGAATGGCTGCCCCCATGGCCACATCAGCTTGTTGGTATACACCAGGGCTGTCCAACTGGCAGTCTGCGACCCCCCTTTCTGTGGCCCCCTACCTGCTGTGTTTACTTGCCATGTGTAAGATTTAAATGGTATCACTACAGAGATTAACTGGCCCCTGCATTGTTTAAACCTCAAATTCACACTAATGCCCTGTATTGTTCACACCCATGATCCCCCTGCATTGTTCACATTTGTAACACCTCTGTTGTTCACACCCCTAAAGCCCTGTACTGTTTACGCCTGAGACCCAGACTGAAACTGCCCTCATTGTTCACCTGTTCACACTTTATACAAAATGCTAATGGGGCACCAGCACTGTCACTGTATGTAGTACATCTTAGAGTGGTCCTGATGGGTTTCCCTTTCTCCTGCTTTGTTCTGCCTTGCCCTATGCTACATGTATGTGCTCTGCTCTGCCTGTGTGTGCCCTGCTCTGCCTGTGTGTGCCCTGCTCTGCCTGTGTAACATAAGTCTGGTATTTGTTCTGGGTGTTTGTTAGCATTTGAAAATAAATTATTGTTAAGGGCCCCTAAGGTGTTTATTCATGTGCTGGGGGTGCAGCGGAAAAGGAGGAATATGGATTTAAGGGTATGTCTTGATATCCCTGCAGTGAGCACCAACCATTTGTTTTTGGGTGTGCTACCACAATTAATTTGGACATGGTCTTGTGGTAACATGGGTGTGGTTTAAAGTGGGTGTGGTTTAGAAACAGGGAGTGGTCAACACTGGCTTCCATTTTCGGCCCATGGGCCCAAACAGATATAGTTTTCCTAGGGGAGTGTTGTTGACCTGCACAACACTAATCCCAGCAAACAGAAGTCAACATTCCCTTGAACTCGTTCAGCCCTTTACTCTATAATTTATATATGTGCTTATCCTGGCTGTACACCGAAAGATATTGTGCCTGCCCTGCCTGTGTGTGTCCTGCCCTGCCTGTGTGTTTCCTTGAACACCCTTTACTTTATATTTTTTACTTAAATTTATATATGCGCTTAGCCTGGCAATACACCAAAAGATCCGTTGTTTGGTATAGTCACTAAATGTGGCGATTATCGGGATATCTGATTGTTTGGCCCTTGGCTCCCAACTGCAGAAAGGCCTTCAGCACAAAGACCGGACTTGCCTTAGAAATATCTTGCTGATTTCAGTTAGTCAGGCCCCTCTGAGGGCTCTATACATGTGCAATCATCTTCTGACTTTGAGAAGGACTGAATTGTGAGCTTTTATTGGCCCATGTCCACCAATTTTTGCTGAATATTAGCCCTCCACCACATGTGGTCATTTGTTCAGTTTTGGTCCTCCTCCTCTATCCCATATCCTTCTTACTCTATGCCATATCCCACCATTTCTATCCCATTTCCCTCTTCCACTATCCCATATGCCTCCTCCTCCTCTGTCCCATATCGCTCCTCCTCTGTCCCATATTCTTCCTCCTCTGTCCCATATCCCACCTCCTCTATCTCTGCATTAAACCCAAGGTCAGATTATTTCTTAACACCGTTGCCTCCCACTTTGAAAGGAACCACTAAAAATCAGTAGTTGAATGTTGGATAGAGTCATTTAGCATTGTGTTTTCCTTGAGCACATGCTTAGTGCCAATGTCTGTGCCTTCAATTGTTTTTAAACACACTTTCTTGTCTGTTTGAATTCCATGGCATTCTTTCAGGCTCCTTTACTTAAGATGTACTATAAGCTCTCTGTTAACTGCAACTGGTCCTCTATGCAGATAATAGCATTATACTTTACAAGACATGTGTATAGAGTTGTACAACACAAGCAAGTGTGTGAGGGAGAGACATTACTCGGGTACATACAGGGCATTACTGGATGGATTAGGCAAGTGCCATGCAGCAGATAAAAATAATGGAAGTTTGCACGCTCTTTACATGATAAAAAGGCAGATGAGAGGGACAGGACCTTCTGGTCTCTCCCATTGCTCTCCTCCATGCCTGGCCCACTTGCCCCTTGCTGGATGATTGATGTCTCTGAGGGCGACCTTGGCTAGGAGCAGGAGCCGGTGACGTATGTACCATGCTCTCTGTGCTAAATGGGCCCAGATTTGTAGTGCTAATATTCATGGGGACACGGGCCCGGACTCACTGCGGCTATAAATCAGCGGCCACTTTAGGTGTCACTGCTGGTTTATATTCGGCTACTGTCGAAAAAAAAAATCACTCCAGGTTCACACCTTCGACATCATCTGTTCATCTGGAAGAGTTTTGGAACTTTTTTTCTAGAATCTGGTAAATTAGCAGTATTAACTCCTTCCCTGTTTAAAGGACCACATATCTATAGTATCCATGAGGGGATAAGCCTATTTTCTGCATACAGTATTTGCATGCAAGAGTTATAGGGAGGGAGTTGCTTCCAAAGATTTAAAAATGTCCACCATTCTAGATTGAACTTTCTCAGCCATTATTAACCCAATTCCTTTTCTGCCATAACTTCCACTAATAAGAACATGCCAGTGTTGAGAATAGGAGTGTTGAGGGAATAGTCCACATAGTAGTTACAAAGGTCACTGTGTTGTCTCTGCAGTTGTGTGTTCATCATATTCCTAGCAGGTCTACTCTGCTCTCTAAAGCTAAGATTGCCATCTGACCAGTATATAAATGAGGCTTGATGCCATAGTTAAAGAGGTTGTTCACCTTTGAATTAACTTTTAGTATAATGTAGAGAGTGTTATTCTGAGACAATTTGCAATTGGTTTTCATTTTTCATTGTTTGTGGTTTTATAGTTATTTAGCTTTTTATTCAGCAGCTCTCTATTTTGCAGTGTCAGCAATTTGGTTTCTAGGGTACAAATTACCCTAGCAACCCTGCATTGATTTGAATAAGAGACTGGAATATGAATAGGGGATGGACTGAATAGAATGATAAGTAATAAAAAGTGGCAATAACAATACATTTGTAGCTTTACAGAGCATTTGTTTTTAGATGGTGTCAGTGACCCCCATTTGAAAGCTGCAAAAAAATATAAGAAAATTGCAAATAATTAAAAAACTATGAAAATTAAATAATGAAGACCAATTGAAAAGTTTCTTAGAATTGGCCCTTCTACAATATACCAAAAGTTAACTTGAAGGTGAACCACCCCTTTAAGGAATAAAATATAGGAGGGCTTTCCAGCTAATCCACATCACATTCCAGCATGCTGACTTCAAGAGGAAGCACAAGTTGGAGAACCCTGACCTGGTGTTGAGTAGAGTCCCACATCTATAGAGTTATGTAGTTCCTTTTTGATTGGCCTACTCTAGAAACAGACATACAATCCTTTTGTTCAGGAGAGGTTTGTTGGAATGGGCTGTGGAGCCTTAAATTTATTGACAAAAAGGGTCCAAACTGCTTCATGTGTTCGGCATGTGGATGTTGGGCAGACAGGACAGGACCATTATCTGTGTAACATTAATATAGGGCCGCATATTGCTATTGCAGAGGGGGAGTGAAAAGGAGCCTGCTGCCTTTTTATCCTTTCTTTGTATTTGTGATGTATTTTGCCCCACGATGATTCGTGGTCGAAAAACATAGGGCCAATTGTTAAAGTGGACCTGTCACCCCAAAAAAAAATTCAAAATCATATTTTATCACATTAGTCAAGCAAAATGAACATTAATTACACTATATAAATTATTTTTATCTTGTTTTCATCAGTCTGGGAACTCATAATTATAGCAAGCAGGCAGGAGCCATTTTGTGGACACTGTTATTAAGACAAGCCTTGTATCATCTCAGAATCTTGTTTGTGCACCAGAATGAGGGACCCGATGTCTATCCCCATGCCCTGGCTACACAGTTAAATGGTTAAGAGAACTGGGGGAATGTGTGGAGAGCAGTGACATCTAAGAAGTTCTGAATGGAAAGTGAAAGTAATTATCTGCCCCGCCTCTATGCCTAAGGCATAGAGGAGTGGCAGACAATATTTGATTGACAGCTGAGATTTTTAAATGAGCTTAAAACAGTTATGAATGCTTTAATAAAAAAATTAAATTGGATTTCATGTTTCATTTGAAAAGGACTTTTATCATACAGATTTTTGTGTCTGGGTGACAGGTCCACTTTAAATTAAGTTTTAAAGGGAAACTGTCGTGGGAAAACATGTTTTTTTCAAAACGCATCAGAACGCAACTGATTTCTGGCAGGCTGTTGTTTTTCCTTCTCAATGTAACTGAATAGTACACAGTGGGACATGGGTTTTACTACTGAGTGTTGTTCTTAGATCTACCAGGCAGCTGTTATCTTGTGTTAGGGAGCTGTTATCTGGTTACCTTCTCATTGTTCTGTTGTTAGGCTGCTGGGTGGGGGAAAGGGAGGGGGTGATATCTCTCCAACTTGCAGTACAGCAGTAAAGAGTGATTGAAGTTTATCAGAGCACAAGTCACATGACTTGGGGCAGCTGGGAAATTGAAAAAATGTCTAGCCCCATGTCAGATTTCAAAATGAATGTTTGCTCTTTTGAGAAATGGATTTCAATGCAGAATTCTTCTGGAACAGCACTATTAACTGATGCATTTTGAGAAAAACATTTTTTTTTCCATGACAGGATCCCTGTAATACAATACATTTTTACTTTTTATATTTATTCAGTGTGTAATTCTTACGCTTGTTTTGAATTGTACTGATTCAGTTAGGAGGATTCAAATGGGCAGTCTCCTTCCAAATTTATAAAAAAACGTTTAACCTTGGTATAGCGAGTTTCTAAATGATTTTTTAAGTGAGGCCAAATAAGTGCTAGTTACAACAGCGATAATTGGTAGTAAATGTAATGCCCTTTGTCCACAGGGATCTCTGGGGAGAAAGTGGAGATTGATCCGGTGACGAATCAGAAGACCAGCACAAAGTTTTGGATCAAACAGAAGCCTATCTCCATTGATTCAGATCTGCTGTGTGCATGTGATCTGGCAGAGGAGAAAAGTCCCAGTAAGTGACTTCTGGTTAAGTATATACAGGTCAATGTTGCTCTTTCCATATTGCCCTACTGCCTTCATCTTTTTACCAACAAATGCAGGGGACCATGAGCACTTACCTCTTTTGACCCCCTCCCCACAATGACATATTTGTGCATAGCTCCTCCTGTTTGGTTATTTTTAATTGCCAATTAGTGTTAATTAAAATCCAAGGTAATGAATCTTGCATCTCTGAATTATGGGAACGTTTATATGTTACTAATAATACAGTCTTCCTGCAAAAAGAAAAAGTGCAAATTAAAAGTTGCAGTAATGCCCCCATGTGGGTAATGCACCTGTGAAAATACTGGATTCATAATTAGGTATTGCCGAGTAAGGGATTTGTCAGGGATCCGTCAGGGATTCTCAAAAGCTTGTATGGGCTTTCTCTTTATAATTGGAGGCATCCTGCCATGAGCAGCCACGGTACTGTGGGATCCCAGCCAGTGGATCACAACTTCATCCATCACTTCTCCCATGACAGCAATTCATTCTCCTGTGATCTGCTGGCTGCATTATTGCCCAAACCCAGCTGTGCCGTTTAATAACTGAGCCTGCCTATATATTGGGCTTGCTGAAAGCACCTTAAAAGAATATTGATGCTGAAAACAAGTTGTTTTGGCAGAAAAATCGCACGTCTAAAATTCACTGTAAATGTTTATAGTACACCATATTCCTTGAGTTGTACTCTGACCTTTCCAGCAGACCTGGCAGTTTGTGTGTCTCATTGAGGATTCAGTCTATATTGCTGCTTAAAGGGCAACTGTCAGTCCCAAAGAAAACCTAGAAAAGCTAGCTCTGCGCTTTCTATGCTATAGTTACCTTTGCGGACTATGTGGGTCCATTACTAGACCACTTCATCCTCTTCAGATTTCCCCTCTGAGTTCTTACCAGTGTTGGTTTAACTACTTCCATTTTCCTGTTGTCTGCTTCCAACAGCTTCATTTTCTTATATACGTTTTTCAGGGGAACAGAGAAATTTTAGGGTAAAATCGGGGAAATATATTATGCATAATATACAGAAGGGACCACCAATAAACAGTGTAAAATGATTGAAAACTTAAAATCAGAGGACTTAAAATGGGGGTCTACTGTATTTCCTTTTATTTTCCCTCCGTTTCTCATTCCTTACATCGCTCCCCCTTTCTCTGTTACTCCTCCTTAAGGGCCGGTACACACGGGCGTTTTGGACCTGCGCTCCCCTGCGTTGCGTTTGGCTGCGTGCAGCCGCAGGGGAGCGCAGGTCTAGACGCACCTCATTTTGTTCAATGAGGTTGTACCCACGAGACGCGTGTAAGCGCCGAACGCAGATTCAGACTCAACATGCTGCATTTTTCCTGCGTTTGGCGCCTACATGCGTTCGTGTGAGTACAGCCCCATTGAAAATAATTGAGTGCGTCTATACCTGCGCTCCCCTGCGGCTGAACGCAGCAAAACGGAACGCAGGGGAGCGCAGGTAAAAACGCCCGTGTGTAAGAGCCCTTACACAATTAGTCTTGTTTAACATTGTTTTACTCTTATTAAGAGTATATATTGTATGTATTAAGGATGTATGTATTATGTATTAAGGATATAATTTACAAGATATTCACGGCTTTAGCGTATTACAAACAAGAAAAGGTTGTGCTCACCACTAATTTTTAAAACCATTAGGCGGGGGTGCAAT
>CM044446.1:11512602-11545576 GCA_024363595.1 Xenopus borealis | reverse complement strand
GCGAGAAGTCGCCAGGCGACAAAATGCCCCTGAATCTCCCCGTCTGGCCTTAGCCTTACTATTAGTAAAGGCAGATTGCTTGTGCCAGTTAACTTACATATTGCAGTCTAATACAGTGTACAGGTTTGGGACCTGTCATCCAGAATGCTCAGGACCTGGGGTTTTCCGAATAACTGATCTTTACGTAGTTTGGATCTTAATATCTTAAGTTTACTAGAAAATCATGTAAACATTAAATAAACCCAACGTTCTGTTTTTGCTTCCAATAAGTATTAATTATATCTTAGTTTTTTACAACAAAAACTTGCCTCAGAGTCTATAATTTCGAAAATAATAAGCACCTGCTTTGAGGCCACAGAGTGCAACATCCAAGGGGTTGGTGAGAAACATGTTGCTCAAGAGCTACTGGTTGGGGATCACCATTCTAGAACTTGTCTTTTCATTCAGGCCTCCTCATATTTGATTGCTGGGTCACTGTGGCACTAGGAACTAGACCAATTAAAATTGTCTTACTATGTCACTATCTAGCCCTGTTTCTTAACCGTAATGTTCCAGATGTTACTGGACTACAAATACCAGCATGCTTTTAGTTTAATTATACAGTAGAGCTTTCTGGAATTTGTACTCCTGCAACATCTGGAATCCTGAGTTTACAATTAGTGTCACTTGGAAAGTTAACTTCCCCTTTAAGTCATACCTCCCAACTGTCCCTTTTTCAGAGGGACAGTCCCTCTTTTGACAGCTCAATCTGCAGTCCCTCATTTGTACTGGAAAGTCCCTATTTCCTCTGCACTGAACAGCCAGAAAAAGAAACACAGTTTCTAACTTAATTGGCTTTTGGCAGAGCGCACAGAACAGCTGCAAATAAGATACTTTGTAACAATTTTGAGATTATAAAATAAGTAATTGTAACAGTTTAGATAAGGAGTAATATTTTCAAACTTTCATAACCTGCCAAATTTTGTGAATTGAACATGGTAATCTGGGGGTGTGGCTACAGAAATGGGTGTGGTCAAAAAACCAGCAGCGCTACGCACAGACAATTTTTTATCCCTCTTTTTACTTCCAAAATGTTGGGAGGTATGCTTTAAATAACAGGTAAACACTGTAGTGTGTGATAATAGTAATGTTCTAACGTATCAATAACAACATTTTGGAAATAAAAAGAGGGACAAAAAAGATGCTGCACATAGCGTGGCAACATTTGTGACCACACCCATTTAGTGGTCACACCCCCTAATTACCATTACAAAATTTGGCAGGTTATGAAAGTTTTGAGCGTATTTCTGTGGTTTATTTCAGTTATTATGGTTTGTTATCTTATCTTGTTACAATTACTTATCTAGAAATTGTAACAAAAGTATCTTCTCTTCTGCTATGGCTGTTCTTGGCTCTCTGCCAAAAGCTAATTAAGTTAGAAACTGTGTTTCTTTATCTGGGCTGTTCAGTGCAGAGAAAAGAGGGATTTTCCAGTAAAAACGAGGGACAGCAGGTTGAGCTGTCAAAAGAGGACAGTTGGGAGTTATACAATAATAGTTATTATACAATACTACAGATCCCCCCGTCTATATAAAGATGTGTTCATTTTGGGAAATAATTCTGCTTGCTTCTATGATAGGCAGTGGATAAAAGCGAATAGCGGTGTAATAGAGATGATATGCAGAGATCAGCCGCTGGCTTCATATGACAATGTGATTGTATCAGGCTGCCGACCTAAGGATGACGACTATTGCAACATTAGCCTCCTAAACTCACACTATTATGCGCCCTGCAAGTTTCTCTCTCCTGAGTAAATCAATCCGCATCTGCAGTGATTCTCTCCATGCCTCTGACAGGCCGGGCTATCTGCCTTGGAAATAGACTGATTGAAAGCCCTACATAATGACTTTATATCCCAACAAAGATGGCTTGGATGTTAAGGGTTTTATCTGGCTTGCCGGCCCCTAGCCCTTTCAGAGACTGTCACTGCACTCCCCCTCTTCACAATCACAAAAATGATGATGCTTTCTTTTTCTGTTATCTGAAACCCATGATCCATAAAGTTCCGAATTACGGAAATCCCATCTCCCATACACTCCATTATAATCAAATAATCCAAATTTTTTAAAATGTAATAATAAAACAGTAGCTTGTACTTGATCCAAACTAAAATTAACTATTATTGGATGTAAAATTATTCTATTGGGTTTTTCATGTTTAAAGAGATAATGTCATGGTTTTTATTTGGTATTTTATATTCTAAATTACACTGTTTACACTGTGAATAATTCACTCTACAATATAAAATTTCATTGCTGAACCATCAAGTGTAATTTTTTAAGTTATAATATTGGTGTGTAGGGGCCATCTCGGGTCATTTTGCCTGATCGTGTGCTTTCAGAAAGAGCCAGCACTTTAGGATGGAACTGCTTTCTGACAGGCTGTTGTTTCCAGGCAGCTTTTACTTTGCTAAAGCATTTGATACAGTGCCACACAGAAGGTTACTGGTTAAATTAAGGAATGTTGGACTGGAACATAGTATTTGTACCTGGATAGAGAACTGGCTAAAAGATAGACTACATAGAGTGCTGGTAAATGGAACATTTTCTAATTGGACCAGTGTTGTTAGTGGGGTACCGCAGGGCTCTGTACTGGGTCCCTTGCTTTTCAACTTGTTTATTAATGACCTGGATGTGAGCATTGAAAGTACGGTTTCTATTTTTGCAGATGATACTAAATTGTGCAGAACTATAGGTTCCTTGCAGGATGCTGCCACTTTGCAGAGTGATTTGTCTAAGTTGGGAAACTGGGCAGCAAACTGGAAAATGAGGTTTAATGTTGATAAATGCAGGTTATGCACTTTGGCAAAAATAATATAAATGCAAGTTATACACTAAATGTCAGTGTGTTGGGAGTTTCCTTAAGTGAGAAGGATCTTGGGGTTTTTATAGATAACAAGTTGTCTAATTCTGGGCAGTGTCATTCTGTAGCTACTAAAGCAAATAAAGTTCTGTCCTGCATAAAAAAGGGCATAAACTCAAGGGATGAAAACATAATTATACCTCTTTATAGATCCCTAGTAAGGCCTCATCTGGAGTATGCAGTGCAGTTTTGGACTCCAGTCCTTAGGAGGGATATAAATGAGCTGGAGAGAGTGCAGAGACTAAGTGCAACTAAACTGGTTAGAGGGATGGAAGACTTAAATTATGAGACTGGGAGACTGTCCAGGTTGGGGTTGTTTTGTCTGGGAAAAAAGGCGCTTGCGAGGGGACATGATTACACTTTACAAATACATTAGAGGACATTATAGACAAATATCAGGGGACCTTTTTATTCATAAAGAGGATCACCGCACCAGAGGCCACCCCTTCAGACTAGAAGAAAAGGACTTTCATTTGAAGCAGAGTAGGTGGTTCTTCACAGTGAGGACAGTGAGGTTGTGGAATGCACTGCCGGGTGATGTTGTGATGCTCATTCTGTTGATGCTTTAGAGAGGGGCTTGGATGATTTTTTGGACAGACATAATATCAAAGGCTATTTTGATACTAAACTCTACAGTTAGTATAGCTATGGGCATATATGGTTTGTGTGAAAGGTGGAGGGGTGTGTGTGTATGGTGTGTGTGTATGCTGGGTTTTGATTTGGAGGGGTTGAACTTGATGGACTTTATTTTTTCAACTCAATTTAACTATGTAACTGTGTTAGGCAGCTGTTATCTTGTTACTTTCCCATTGTTAGGCTGCTGGGGGAGGGGGGATGATATCACTCCAACTTGCAGTACAGCAGTAAAGAGTGACTGAAGTTTATCAGAGCACAAGTCACATGACTGGGGGCAGCTGGGAAGCTGCCAATATGTCTAGCCCTATGTCCAATTTCAAAAAATCAGTTTGTTCTTTTGAGAAACGCATTTCAGTGTGGAAGTCTGACCAACACTATTTAATGGGTTTTGGAAAAAATAGTTTTCCCATGACATTATCCCTTTAAAGGAGTTTCTAGTAGAAGGACCAGTAAAATCAAAATGTGTTGGTGTACATTAAAAAAAACAAAAAAACCCCACCAAGACAGATAAAACGTTAAAATCGCAGTCTTTATTAAGAAATAACTTACTGAAACTCCGCTTGCGCTCCTCTTCAGAAAATTTGATTGGCCGATCCATTGTGCGGCTCTCTATTTCTCCTCCCTGCCTTCCTTATAGGAAATAGCCAGGGAGGAGAAATCGAGCGCCGCATGATGAAGAGGAGCGCAATCGGGGTTTCGGTAAGTTCTTTCTTAATAAAGACTTTGCAATTTTAATTTGTCGTGGTTTTTTTTTAAAATGTACTGTATACTAATGAATTTAAAAAAATTTTTTTTATGTTACTGGTCTTTTAAGGTATAAAACTCAAAATTATGGAAAGATCCGTTATCTAGAAAATCCCAGGTCCCGAGCATTCTGGATGACAGGTCCCATACCTGTATTCAGTGATAACATGCCATGGTCCATTCTTGGTGCAAGTGTGGGTTGCAGCTTGATTGTGCCATAGCCTTTACAGTTTTATTTAATAAACAGTCCATTTTTACTTAAAGGAATATGCACCACTCCTGGACCAATACAACAGATCACTCTTTATTGCCCATTTGCTCTTGCTGTCCCTTTGAACATGCATTTCTGCAGCACAAGCAAATAGCTTTGGGTTTCCATTACAGACCCATGGGCTATTCCTATAAGAGGAATGGGTTTATTGTGCAGTTCTGCCATTAATCAATAGAATTCTATTTTGCTCAGTGGCTACAAGCCGTATGTTGTTTTCGAGCCAAAAGACCCCTTCATGCGGAAAGGCAGTCTCACCCCTCAGGAACCTGTAACAGAATTTAGCACCAGTATACGGATTGCTCATT
This sequence comes from Xenopus borealis, assembly GCA_024363595.1. Lineage (NCBI taxonomy): Eukaryota > Metazoa > Chordata > Amphibia > Anura > Pipidae > Xenopus > Xenopus borealis. The sequence goes on along the minus strand of CM044446.1, from coordinate 11,540,719 downwards.
TACCACATTATCTGCAAGTGTTAATGAAAGAGGATTCAAAAGGGAAAAGGTGGCTGTACGACTTTAAGTGCAGATGTTGATGTATCTACCGTGAAAGGTGCTAGAAGTCTAAGGTGGTTCCATATTATCATATGTGTCATTTTAATGAGCATTAAAGGGATTCTGTCGTAATTTTTATGGTGTAGTTTTTATTTCTAAATTACTCTGTTTACTCTTCAGATAATTCACTTTACAATATAAAATGTCATTCCTTAACCAGCAAGTGTATTATTTTTTAGTTGTAATATTGGTGTGTAGGTGCATCTCGGGTCATTTTGCCTGGTCATGTGCTTTCAGAAAGAGCCACTTTAGGATGGAACTGCTTTCTGGCAGGCTGTTGTTTCTCCTACTCAATGTAACTGAATGTGTTGCAGTGGGACCTGGGTTTTTACTATTGAGTGTTGTTCTTATATCTACCCAGCAGCTGTTATCTTGTGTTAGGGAACTGCTATCGGGTTACCTTCCCATTGTTCTGTTGTTAGGCTGCTGGGGGAAAGAAGGGTGAGGGTTTATATCACTCCAACTTTCAGTACAGCAGTAAAGAGTGACTGAAGTTTATCAGAGCGCAAGTCGCATGACTGGGGGCAGCTGGAAAACTGACAATTTAAAATATAAATGTAAAAAATCTGTTCGCTGTTTTGAGAAACTGATTTCAGTTTGTAGCAGCACAATTAACTGTTTATTTTCCACATGACAGTGTCCCTTTAATCGTTCCTTTGTAGTTAGGATTGCCACCTTTTATAAAATCTTTCACTGGACGGGGGGGGGGGTACAAAAAGGGACGGGTTGTGACACAGAAGGAGGCAGAGTTACGCACAGCGAGACAAAAGGAGGCGGAGCAACGCCCGCAATGGACAGAAACCTGGAAAAAAAGGTACTGAGCGATTGGGGGCGAGCCAAGGGCTTTTTCTTAAGGTTATTACAATTTACCGGCAACTACATTGCCGGTAAATTTGTAATACCAGCCCCGGCCTTGGCAGGTGTTTTATTTGTAGTAGGTGGTAATGCGTAGCAACACTGGGGGAAAGCAAAGGAATACCTAAAATATAAGCATTGATTTGTTAGAGCTGTAAAGTTGACCAAATCCTAAAGCCTGTGGCAGAGACAGTGGCATTGGTAGCTCTCAGATTGGCATGATATTTAGGACCATTGTCCTGTCCCATCTATACATATAGTAGTTTCATACTGCTGGCCTGAAGGGATTGGCTAGAAGATTGATGAAGACAATGTATGCTGGACCTCTTGTCTCTGCTTCTTTGTACTAAGAGGAAAAGCAAAGACAGGGAGAAGATCAGCCGCAGCATCAGCCCATTTCTGCACCCTCCTCTTTTTTCTTTTATCCTGTAGCCTCTGACCCTGGCCTTCTGTCGGCAGCTGTCACCAGCACTGACAGTTTGATTGATGTCCCTCACCACAGAAAGCCAGTCTGCTCTACTCTCTAAACAAACCCATACACAGAACACACATAGAAGCACAATAGCAAGAGAGCCCAGTAACATATTATTATTAACATGTATTTCTATAGCGCCAACATATTGGCTTTGAAGTAAATGTGTTTATACAACTAAATCACATGAATTACATACATATGGAGTTACATACAATCACAATCAATGCTGATAAAAAGGTGAAGAAGGCCCTATACAGAAAGAGCTTACAATCTAAGGGTAGGGACAGACAGGGAGATTCGGGGAGATTCTGTCGCCTGGCGTTTTTAGCAGGCGACAATCTCCCCGAATTTCCTTCTCCCTGTCTTTCCTCACGAGGTATCTTCGGGCGATTCCGGAAATCGCCGCGCAGCGTGTGTACAGGCGCTGGCGCTTTGTCCCTTTTACTAGCGGCAGACAGGGAGAAGGAAATTCGGGGAGATTGTCGCCTGCTAAAAACGCCAGGCGACAGAATCTCCCCGAATCTCCCTGTCTGTCCCTACCCTAAAGGTAAGGGAGTTATACATAAGATGTGGGAATGGGCAAGATCAAATTAAGTTGGTGAGAAATGTGGTACTGTATGTAGTGTTGCATTTGGTAGTTAAGAGTGAGGGTAGGCTTCTCAAAAGAAGTGCGTTTTAAGAGATTTCTTAAAAAGCCGAAAGGTTGGGAGAAAGTTGGACAGACCGTGGGAGAGAATTCCAGAGGAGAGTAAAGTCTTTGCAAAGTATTAGATCTGAGCATGTGAGGAGGTAATAAAAGAAGCTTAGAGTAGCAAGTCAGTAGAGGGGCGTAGTAAGCGGTTGGGTGAGTATATAGAGATGAGTTCAGTGATGTAGGAATGGGCAGAGTTAGGAAGTGCTTTGAATGTCAGGGTCATTCATTTGAGTTTAATTCTGAAGGGTAGTGGAAGCCAGTGGAGGAATTGGCAGAATGGTATGGCAGAGGAGGAGCGGTTGCTGAGGTGTATGAGCCTCGTGGCGGTGTTCATTATGGACTGGAGAGGTGACAGTCTTTGGCGGGGAAGGCCAATTAAAAGAGAGTTACAATAGTCTAGACTTGATATTACGAGAGAGTGAATAAGAATTTTGGCAGCATCTTGGGTGATAAATGATCGTATTTTGGATATGTTCCTAGATGTTTTCAGATAGATCACCAGATATAATGACTTTTTCCAATTACTGTCTATTTTCTATTTGTAACCGTTTTTCTAATATTGTAGTGTAAAGTGTCATTTTTCACCTTCTAAGGCTGGGGACAGACAGGGAGATTCGGGAAGATTCTGTCGCCTGGCGTTTAATAGCAGGCGACAATCTCCCGAACTTCCTTCTCTCTGTCCGTCGCTAGTTTAAATGGAAAAGTGCCAGCGCTGTGCACACGCGGCGCGGCGATTTCCAGAATCGTCCGAAGTTACTTCGTGAGGAAACTTCGGGCGATTCCGGAAATCGCCGAGCCGCGTGTGCACAGCGCTGGCGCTTTTCCATTTAAACTAGCGACGGACAGGGAGAAGGAAGTTCGGGGAGATTGTCGCCTGCTATTAAAGGGGTTGTTCACCTTTTAGTTAACTTTTAGTATAATGCATAGAGTGATATTCTGAGACAATTTGCAATTGGTTTTAAGTTTTTATTGTTTGTGGTTTTATAGTTATTTAGCTTTTTATTCAGCAGCTCTCTAGTTTGCAGCGTCAACAATTTGGTTTCTAGGGTACAAATTACCGTTGCAACCCTGCATTGATTTGAATAAGAGACTGGAATATGAATAGGAGATGGACTGAATAGAATGATAAGTAATAAAAAGTGACAATAACAATACATTTGTAGCCTTACAGAGCATTTGTTTTTAGATGGTGTCAGTGACCCCCATTTGAAAGCTGCAAAGAAACAGAAGAAAATTGCAAATCATTAAAAGACTATGAAAAATAAATAATGAAGACCAATTGAAAAGTTTCTTAGAATTGTCCCTTCTACAATATACTAAAAGTTAATTTGAAGGTGAACCACCCCTTTAAACGCCAGACGACGGAATCTCCCCCAATCTCCCTGTCTGTCCCCAGCCTTAAGCAGCTCTGGGAGGCTGTTCTAAACTGATACATTTAATACTGATACATTTCTTATCTTTGTCCCTGCTGAGCAGAATCTCTGGGTTTCATTACAGGCAGCTGTTAGAATTGATACAATAGTTGCTAATTCTCCAGAGATGTTGCTGTGAAATGTATCTATTAAATGTTGCAAAATTGTATCAGTTTAGAGTCTGCACCTGAATTACTGAGCTGCCAGAGTCTAACACCAGAGACACCAACATTCAACTTTACACTTTAACTTTTGGAAAAACAGTAAAAAATAAATCATGGAAAGTAATTGAAAAAAGTATTTATGGAGAACAATCTGAAAACAACTGTACAGAAAAAAAAGTCTTTGGAAGGTCTGGGGAGACGGGGTGATAATGGAATTGTTAACTATGATGGATACTTCAGGAATATTAGATACATACATTAGGGATGCACCAAATCCACTATTTTGGATTCGGCGGAACCCCCGAATCCTTCCCGAAAGATTTGGCCGAATACCAAACCGAATCCGAACCCTAATTTGCATGTGCAAATTATGGGTGGGAAGGGGAAAACATTTTTTACTTCCTTGTTTTGTGCCAAAAAGTCACGTGATTTAGCTCCCTGGCCCTAATTTGCATATGCAAATTAGGATTCGGTTCGGCCAGGCAGAAGGATTCGGCCGAATCCGAATCCTGCTGATAAAAACCGAATCCTGGCCGAATCCCGATCCGAATCCTGGATTCGGTGCATCCCTAACATGCATACATGCATACATACATGCATACATACATACATATATACATACATACATACATACATACATATATATACATACGTGCAGAGCAAAGCAGGCCAGTTGCACAGCAGAGCCATAAGAACCATCTGATCAACAAGATACGTTGTTGCACATAAATGGGTTGTAAAGTAATGCTGCTGATGTGGTCGCAAACACAATTATTCATTTAATTGTTGACTTTAGACTATTTACTTCTCTGTATTAAAATGTTTTGCTGGTAGGGGGGATTTTTGTATCTACTACTACTTTGGTTGAGGTTCATTCTTCCAGGAACAGTTTGCGGTTTACATTTTTACATGGGATTATTGGTCTTTTATACCTTGACATTTCTATCCCTTTATTTCATTCACAACACCCTTTTGTTCTTTTTCCTTCTTTCTCCTTTGTTTGGTCATCATTTTTCTTGTACCCAAATCCCCCTCCACTTTTGACATTGCAGTCTTCCCCCTTCATTGCTCGTCTTGTTACTCCTTCATTCATTCATTCCTTCATTCCTTCCTTCCCAAATATTGCCCATTCTCCCTCCATTATCACATCATTAATCATTACTCACGTACCCCTTGTTTGTTCTCACCCATGTCTCTGGTTCTTTTTCTTTTATCTCTCTTTTCTGCTTGTATACACCCTACAATTAAGATCTTTACTGAAAAAGACCTTTCCAAGAAAGATCGTTCCTTTCAACACACACGTCTAGAACTGAACCGTCAGATATACAGACAGAAACAATAGAATTCTACTTGTATCTGATGATTCAGCACTAACAATGGGCAATGTTCGGGTGCCTTCAAAGGCAACGAGTCAACCGATATCCAAGTCTGCTGATGTTGGTAGGCTTGTTTGTCTCCCACCATACATGCACTGAATATCGCGCAAAATTTTTTTGTACATCGGTGTGTCTATGGCCACCTTAACGCATTGTTTTCACTTGGTGGGCCCTGTGTTGGGACCCTGGCATGGGAAGGATTACAAGGAGAGCTGTTAGAGTAGCAGCGCTGTTAAAGAAAAGCAGCTTTGAGCTGTTCATGTGTAAAACCTGCTGTTCTAGTGTCTCACCAAGGAACAAGAGAACCAGAGGTAATTTCTTTTTAATTAGCTTGTATGCAAAAGGTCGTAGGATTCCCCATCATGTCCTTGTCACTGGGACAAAACACGGCACCCGCAATCACACCCATGTGCACCCTTTACTGTTCCCTGAGACCATTTGCTCACTCAGCACCAGTGTAAACATTAGAGGTGCCCTTTAGCAAGCTCACATCGTGTTGTATTAATCAGCACGGCATTTATATGGCACACACAGAAATATGCTACATTAATATTTATATTGGTATAGTAACTTCTCTCTCTCTGTCTTCCTTGTCTTGGCACACAGGCTGGCTATGCTTTTAATCCTTCAAGTTTTTATCCATGGCCTCTCCTTCTTTTCTTAAAGGGCAAGGAAAGTCTAAAATAGAATAAGGCTAGAAATACTGTATTTTGTATACTAAACATAAACATGAACTTACTGCACCACAAGCCTAATCAAACAAATGATTTATGCTTTCAAAGTTGGCCACAGGGGGCTGTCATCTTGTAACTTTGTTATACATCTTTGCAAGACTAGACTACATACTCATGCTCAGTGTGATCTGGGTTTCTTAGGGATCGTCATAAATTATCCAAAAACAAAGCTGCTTGAGTTCTGCATGGCTGGTAAGTAAAGCAGGGGCTCTCCCTGCTGTTCATAAGTGTGATTGTTTCCCTGCCAGAAGTTAGGGACCGTCTGACAATTCCTATCCACAGAAGTAAATGAAGGGAGAATTTCACTGCATACAGTCAGGTTTCCTATAAAAACCGTACAAATTTCTGTAATTAAAGTATATTGGAGATAGGTTTATTTTTCATTAAAGAAAGTAAAAATGGGATTTTATTTCTTTGCCTTTCCTTGCCCTTTAAATGTTAGCCTCCTTCCTTTTCTCCCGTGTGCCCCCTTCTTCCTTTTCTCTTGTGTGCCCCAATCTTCCTTTTCTCTTGTGTGCCCCCATCTTCCTTTTCTCTTGTGTGCCCCCATCTTCCTTTTCTCTCGTGTGCCCCCATCTTCCCTTTCTCTCTTGTGCCCCTTCTTTCCTGTGTGCCCCCTTCTTCCTTTTCTCCCGTGTGCCGCCTTCTTCCTTTTTCTCCCGTGTTGGAACCCTTGTCTAGATCATGTGCAGTATTGGGTATCCAGCTGCCTTTCACATTAGGCGATACAACAGACTATAGAAGTCTCCCTTCATGTTGTGGGCAGAATTAGTCTGGGCTTCTTTATTTTTTTTTTACAACCTCCACAGCAGGTGGATTTGTCTAAGTGGGTTTAGTTCTGGTTTAAGTGTAATGGTCACCATTGAGTTTAATGGAAACCACCTGTTATTGCTGGAACACTGGGGTTTTGGCCCAAAACTCCTAGCAGTACCATATTAGCAGAGTTGTAATTAAACTGAATGAGAGGTGGCAGCTTGAGAAATGAGATGTTATGAGGCATTTAGACTTCCAATCAGAAAGCAGTACAATAAAACCGAGCAGAGCAGTGTCAAAAGCTTCTTCCTCCATCAGTAACTTCCTGTGCTATTGGTACATAGAAAATCAGGGGTACTCCTGTTAAAAACATATCATTTTGCCGGTAATAATAACACTAATTCATAGTTTTATATACTTAATCATCTGTCTTAAAGGAATTGTTCGGTATAAAAACTGGGTAAATGAATATGATGGGCAAAAAAACTTGTTTTGCAAAAAATCTAATCTACAAAGGCTGGAGTGACTGGATGTCTAACATAACAGAGCTGAACACTACTTCCTGCTTTGCAGCTCCCTTGGTTACCAGGCAGTAACCAATCTGTGACTTGAGGGGGGGGGCACATGGGTCATAACCATTTACTTTTGATCACATAAAGGTCACTCCTGCCTTTATATATAAATTTTTTGGCTAACGAACTATATTAGAAATGTTTTATTTTGCACAGCCAATCTATTTACCCAGGTTTTAGTTTTGCACTGAACTGTTCCTTTAAAACCCATTTCTTGGACACACCAAAATCTTGCCAATAGTGATGTGCGGGCTGGCCCTATACCTGCTGGTTTACCTGCGGGTCGCTGGCTTTGGGCCGATCTTGCCCCACTTTGTGGGTGGTGGGCGGGTCAGGGTCGAGCTCTTCTTCCTGCTGTACTTTTTTTATAGTCTGGCTCCTGCTTGCCCCTTTTGTGATGTCATCAACAGAGCAAAAGGAAACCCGGAATTTGGGTTTTACCTGACCCACACATCACTACTTGCCATGTACAGGCACCTTGACATAGGTGCTGAATAGCACAAGTGCAGTTTCCCATAGTGACTAATGCCGCCACCAGGGCACAGAGGGTACTGTTATATGGGGCCTGGGCCTAAAGGGGGGACTGGCTTTGCTCCACTTTTATAATAGTTAAAATAGTTTGGGGCCCCTTGACAGTACCGAAGACGAGTTCCGTTCTACTGAATACCAATGTATTTTTATTTTTTTAAACACTGGACTCTGGTGCCAGTTTTTTTTTTTTTAGCATGATGTGTATGTGGCCTTTTTACTGTGGGGTGGGCAGGATCTGGGGAAGCTTGGGGGGTGCCCAGGGGCCCCAGAAAATTTTGGAAAGGATGTTTATAAACACCTGAGTATGCTTTCTCTTAGGGCAGTGATCCCCAGCGAGTAGCTCGCGAGCAACATGTTGCTCTCCAACCCCTTGGATGTTGCTCCCAGTGGCCTCAAAGCAGGTGCTTATTTTTTAATTACTGGCTTAGAGGCAAGTTTTGGTTGCATAAAAAACAGATGTCCTGCCAAACATTCTCTCCTGTAGGCTGCCAGTCCATATAGGGGTTACCAAAAAGCCAATCAGAGCTCTTATTTGACATCCCCATGGACTTTTTCATGCTTGTGTTGCTCTCCAACTCTTTTTTTAAATTTAAATGTGGCTCACGAGCAAAAAAGGTTGGGGACCCCTGTCTTAGGGCAACCCCATCCCGATGTATTGTGTATATATACAAGATTGTGATGTTGCGTGCAGCAGCCATAGGAAGTACTGTACAGAGTAAAACTCCTCCTGAGATACGCCGCTGATTGCACCATGCATCAGGAACAGATTATCCCCCTTCAGGCAGCAGCAAATATATGAGCCACCCAAACTTTCATTTGGGCAATGATTTAAAGAAACTATATATTGTCCTCATCTTTAAATCATTAGGCGGATTAATGGGACAAGATGAATGCCCTGTAATGATGCTTAATTGCGTTCTAGGATGAAATGTAACCGGCCTATGATGCTGTGCTATATAATAAAAATGCTTTTCCTAATGCGCAAAGCTGAATAGGATAAAATTTCTCTGATCAATGTGTGAAGGGGAATAGGCTATCCTGCTCAGAACTGTTAGCCCATATTTACATGTAGTGCACCCCAACCTTAAGCCCCCGTCAGCTACTTATAGGAGCATTTACATATTCGGGTGTGGGGTTCGTTATACAGAAACCTCCGAATTAAGGAAAGGCCTCCCATAGACATAAAAATTATTTCCTTTTTTTTCTGTAATAATAATAAAACAGTACCTTTATACTTGATCCCAACTACGATATAATTAACTCTTATTGGATGTAAAATCATTCTAGTTGGTTTATTTAGTGTTTACATGATTTTTTAGTAGATTTAAAATGTGAAGATACAAATTATGGAAAGGTGCGGAAGATCCCGAGCATGGACAATAGGTCCCATACATTCTGGATAATAGGTCCCGTACCTGTATTTTGACTAACCAGAAACCATTTCATGCAACCGTATGCACATTTCTCCTTTTGCAAGGTTTAGTTCCTTTTGTGCATGGACTATTCCGTGGATGCATATCATTATATATATAGATAGACAGATAGAGAGAGAGATATATAGATAGATATATAGATATCTATATATAGAACTATATATCTATCTATATATATATATATATATATATATATATAATATATACGTATGGGTATAACGAGCACCTCTAGTGGCCTTAAATATTATTGTTTGTTGTTGGGACTGAGGCAAGCACACTGTCAGTTTCTCTCATATACGAATATAACCAGATGGAGCTGTGGTGCACAAAATCCCAATTTACATTTTATAGGAAGCCCATAAATAGGGGCCATTTCTCTTATATCCTTTCCCTTATTATAATGCTGTGGGTACCTGAGGATCCCAATGGTTACAACTGATAAACTCTAAAGATCTGTGAGTTTGCTGATCAGTCCCAAGTGCTTTGTGGTAATGGGTAATGAAAGGGTATTTTCCATTCAGGCCTAGACTTCGCACTGCCCCTTTCTTTTTCCTATTAAACTAAAAGCCTGTGGGCAGTGCCCGCTACACAGAACCATCTCCTTAATATGACTGATACAGGGGTGATGTTATGCTGCTGCTTTTAAAGTGCACCCGTCGCCCCAAAAAAATTATTACAAATCCTATTTTATCATGTTAGTCAAGCAAAATGAACTCTAATTATAAAAAATTATTTGAACATTGTTTCCTTCCATCTGGGAATTCATAATTCTAGCAAGCAGGCAGGAGCCATTTTGTCGACACTGTTATTAAGGCAAGTCTTGCATCATCTCAAAGTCTTGTTTGTGCATCAGAATGGGGGCCCAATGTCTATCCCCATGTCCTGGCTACACAATTAAATGGTTAAGAGAACTGGGGGAATGTGTGGGGAGCAGTGGCATCTAGGAAGTGCTGAATGGAAAGTGAAAGTAATTGCCTGCCCCGCCTCTATGCCTAAGGCATAGAGGAGGAGCAGGCAATATTTGATTGACAGCTGAGATTTGTAAATGAGTTTACAAGTATTAATGCTTGCTGCTGCATAATTAGTGACGACCCCTAAGCTTAGCTTCTCAACAGCTGCTCAGAGCCCACTTTCCAAGATGGTGACCCCCTGTGACAAGTTTTAAAGGGCACCTATTGCGGTAAAATGATACCCCCAATCAAAATTGCGGGCTGATAGAGGGAGCTCCCGGAGCGGGGCCGCTAGCGCTTGCGGGGGGCATATTTTTTTTTTAAAAACAGTGAAACCCCCAACCGGAATGCGGGCTCTATCAGCCCGCACTTTTGGTTGGGGGTATCATTTTACCCCAATAGGTGCCCTTTAAGTCCTGGATCGTTACTGCTATTGACAAGCTGAAACTTTAGACTGGTGCAATAAGTTCACTATATAAAATCTGGCAATTTTAGGGGTTAGTTCTCCTTTGACCATGCACATAACTCTGTACGCTTGTAATGCACACTCCATAGAATTTAAGCTGCATATTTGCACAGGCTGTCGCTGATAACGAGGCCCTAGAACTGGTTTTATCAACGGAGAGGCTGCTGGGAAATGACAGAGGTTTTTAAGTCCATGTTCTAATGACTTGTTTTTACTCTTACAGGCCATGCAATGTTCAAAGTGACCTACCTGAGCAACCATGACTACAAGCATCTGTACTTTGAATCGGATGCAGCCACGGTGAACGAGATTGTATTAAAGGTTAGTGGCAATGCCCTGCAGATACACTTCTGTTACATTTATAGCCACGCAGGAGATGCCATATGGCTTGCCTGGGCTGACCTAGAACACAGTTTCCCATTGCACAGACAGCTCTGTAGAATGAAAAGGGTGGATGGAAGGGGATAGTTTTGCTTTAAGCTGTGTTCCTTAGGCAGTATCACCCTTAAATCTGAAGCAGGCTATAATCGCTGTCATCATCACCTCTCAGTGTAGCTCATTTATACTTAGAGGTCATTCTTATTAACCTCTTGGGCTGCAGAGACACTGGGAATATGAGAATGTGCGATTGCCATTGCGGAAATGCCGTTTTTTGTGATTCACTAAAACTGGCCCTTTAAGAGCCAATAAACGAGTACAGTAGCTTGGTTTCAGAGATAACAGGTCAAATACACTTTCTTTTAGAAGCAGCATTATAAAGGCATAGCTCGTAGGCTGCTCAGAACATTTCTGTTGTGTATAATTCTTATGTATTTAGAGACTTAAATAAACAAAACTCTGTATTTAAACGGAAGTTGAAAACTTTTTTTTTTGTACAGGTATGGGACCTGTTATCCATAATAGTCAGGACCTGAGGTTTTTCAGATAATTAATCTTTACTTCATTTGGATCTTCATACCTTAAGTCTACTAGAAAATCATATAAACATTAAATAAACCCAATAGGCTGGTTTTGCTTCCAATAAAGATTAATCAGATCTGAGTTGGGATCAAATACAAATCATTTTTAAAAACTGTGGATTATTTGAATAAAATTGAGTCTATAGAAGACAGCCTTTCTGTAATTCTGAACTTTCTGAAAAACTGGTTTCCAGATTACAGATCCCATACCTGTACATTTTATTGTTCTAAACATTGAGGAAGACTGTTTCGCCTAATTGGTTCATTGACCGCTACATGTAAATTTTGTCTATTTAAAGGGGAACTATAAAAATGAAAATTTGATATAATCTTCAGCATACTGAAATAAGACACTTTGTAATTGTAATCAATTAAACGTTCTGCATCTTTTCAGAAATCAAGTTTGTGTTCTCTATTACTCTCTCAGCATGTGTTTCTCTTCCTTCCGTCTTCATACAGCAGTTGGGTGTCAGATATTCATTGATCGTTAGATCCAATATATCCTATAGATAGGCTCCCTTTCCTAGCAGGTGAATTTAGAGCTCACTCAAATAACTGATTCCAGTTTAAACAAAATCAAACAATAACTTCCTTTTGCACAAATGTATGTAGAGAGACGTAATGTCTGGTGATTATAATATAGTGAGCTCTAATACATCTTCTAGGCAAAATGAGCCCCCCCCCCCCTATTAGATATATTGGATATAACTGTCAATGAATATATGACACCCAACTGCTGCATGAAGACAGACTGAAGAGAAGCAGATGCTAAGAGAGGAGTATTTATTATAAACTTGATTATTTCAGAAAAGATGCAGAATTTTTAATTGATTGAAGAAAGTTTCTTATTTCAGTGTCATGAAGCTTACATTAAATTTTCATTTTTGTGATGTTCCCCTTTAGGTTACTTAATGTACTAGTGTTCTAATTGTTTCTGCTGGTAGGAAAGAGTACTTTAAGGTGGTCATACATGGGCAGATCTGCACATTTGGAGAGGTTGCCAAACTTGATCTTGCCCCATGTGCAAGATAGTTATCAGGCTGATCCAATTGTGGGCCAATTATCAAATCACACTCTGGTAAGGGCCCTTACACACGGGCGTTTTTACCTGCGCTCCCCTGCGTTGCGTTTGGCTGCGTTCAGCCGCAGGGGAGCGCAGGTATAGACGCACCTCATTCTTTTCAATGGGGCTGTACTCACGAGACGCGTGTAAGCGCCGAACACAGGTTCAGACGCAACATGCTGCATTTTTCCTGCGTTTGGCGCCTACATGCGTTCGTGTGAGTACAGCCCCATTGAAAATAATTGAGTGCGTCTATACCTGCGCTCCCCTGCGGCTGAACGCAGCCAAACGCAACGCAGGGGAGCGCAGGTAAAAACGCCCGTGTGTAAGGGCCCTAAAGCAGATCATCAGATCAATGCTGTCCTAGATTGGAAGGGATTTTTTACCTGTCCAGACAGATATTGGTCGTTGAAGCCCATCAACCCATAAGCTGCCCTCTTGATCTGTTGGCAGCTTTTATCTGCCCTTGTGTGGTCACCTTTAGTTTAGTCAAGAGGTAGTTACTGGAAGAAGCCTCCAGTGGTTCAGGAGTACTAGAGTCCTGCATTGAGTCCGATAGCCACAGGTTATCTGCAGAAAATCAGGTAGGAGGTGTGTATGAGTTCAGAGTCACATTTCTGGGTCCAATCTAGTAGAGAGAGGAAATGTTTCCCCTTTATTTAGCAGACTTGTTCTTGTCCTTCCTGAGTCTGACAGTGAATATACCCAAACGTATAAAGATGAATTATCAGACTGAGCTATAACTCGACCAAATGTGTGCCCATAGCATTACCCTGTACCCGCAGGGCTCTGGGTAGAAGGTAGGCTCAAGCCATGTACGGTATTCAGGATCCCAGCTAATAATATAAGCCAAACAGGCAGTATGAGAACTGCTTGTCATGTGTATACAGCAAATGGGATAATTAGCAATAGACATAATTGAATGGTTAATTGCAGCTTTTAGATTCACTGAGATGATGTTAATAGCCAGCATAAAACTGCCTTCATTATCTGTGGAGCTAAGTACTGCCCTTTCCACTCTGGTAAAAGCAGACTACACTTTTTCTTCCTGAACTGAATAATGATAAAGCTGATTTAATCAAAGAATATCACACCAGTAGCTGTCCATGTGTTGACTGCAACTCCCAGTAACACAGGGAGATAGAATCCAGCGACAGCCAGAGGACAACAGAACAGGCATCTCTCATATAACCCTATTTGCTTTACTTTATGTTAAATATGTCCTGTATCTCCTGAAGGTAAATTACATTCTGGAGTCGCGGGCCAGCACTGCCCGAGCTGATTACTTTGCCCAGAAACAAAGAAAACTGACCAGAAGAACCAGCTTCAGCTTCCAGAAAGAAAAGAAGCCAGGGTAGGAGAGAAGAGAATCCATCAAGACTGTGGCCCTACAACTGCTGGATCTGCTGGTAACTAGGCCTTGTGCTGTGCATTGTGAGTCCTTGATTGATGGACACAGACAATGGACAAATAGGAGCCCAATTTTGGGGCATCCCACAAACATTTTAACCTTTCATTCAGCCCCTCTACCCTCAAATTCTCATCCCCAGTTCTTCAAAATGCAAAAAGGACCTTCTGATGATGCCTCCATTGATCACAAAGTCCAGGTAGTGTCAACCTTTTACCTCACAGAATGGACGGGCTTGCTGGAATGATTCCCCTCATTCTGAGATTAGAGACTTTTTTTCCTTTTAGTCAGGGACGTGAAAATGGCGACCATCATGTGAAGCCACTATGGCTCACAAAAGCTTTGTTGGGAGCCTTCTGTTTGACATCCCAAGTGTAAGTGACAGCCAATCAGAACAGAGTATTAGTGGAATGACACTGTAAAGAGGAGAAATTTCTACAATAAAAAAAGTAAGAACATTTCTGTTTCGTTACTGTTATTTGTTGCTTTATTTTGATCGATAGCTGCTGGTTCCTTCTTCCAGTACTAATACAACAATGTCTTGGTCGTGTCAAGGGATTTAACCACCCACCTTCCTGTGTTTCATTAGGTAGACTAGTTATCAACTTCACAACCTCTGCCTCAATAACGGGCTCCACCTGCACAAATGGAACAGTAAAAGTTATAGTAAAATGTTGCAAATGCACCAGATATTTGTTTCAAGTTGCAAAGATAGTCGTGTGAATCAAAGTATAATACAATTTCCGGGCTGTGTGTGGATCATCCCATCATTTTTCGTACCATGTCGTTTAGTCGATTGGACAGGTTAGAAGATTTCTGTCTGCTTCATCTATTGCCTATGTAACGATATCAGCGTGTGACTGTCGCTACTATTTGTCCGACATAACTTTCATACGGGCAGAACATAATCTGATTTGTTCATTTCCTACTTTACTTTAAATCTCAATGGTTCGTGGCAGGTTGGAGATTAGTAAATACAATCATACTTCGGATGAGAGGATAAAATATGCATGTCAACTTCAGTTTACAACTCAGTACAGTCTAGTAGGGTATCCTGTAGTAGTAGTAGTAACCCTGTAGGGTAGAGACAGTGTCGGACTGGCCCAGAAGGACACCGGGAAAAAACCCTGTGGGCCCTTTCTCCCAATGTATTTGAAAATAAAAAATAAATGCTGCAACGCACGGTGCCGGGCGCGCATGTGCAGTGGTGTGTGGGGCACGGAGACGCTGTAATATGTGAGGGGGGGGGGTCATCGGCGGGGACCCTGTATGGCACTCCTTTTTTTATTTTGCACAGCCTATATATTTGCCTCGTTTTTATTTTAAGACTGAACTGGTCCTTTAAAACCAGGCAAGAGGTCTTGATATTTTACTTTACTTTTGTCCAAACAAAGTCAATGTTTGAGGAAGGTGCAGCCTCTACAGATATCTACGATGATATGGGATTGGCTAATATTTGTATTTTCCTGTACGTCAGGACACAGTCATTGGCAGCAATTAGATCAGCCCAATCTTCAAAACAGGGCAGGGTACCAGGGCAGTAATTATTAGGGACAATGTAAAAAGGACGAGGTACATAAATATTTAACCAGGTGGCTATTAAAGGACAAGGAAATCCCACACAAAAATTGCCCTGATCCAGGGGGAGTCTCTGATTGCACCAACATCTTACATGGCTTTACCCGTCACCTCTAGTGCAGACAACTTCAACCTGCACGTGAGCGACATCTCGGAACACAACGGCAATTCTTTCTGAAATCAGGTACTTCAGCTTTACTGGTCCCATCTGCTCAAGATCCTACTCCCTGTGAGTATTGACAGTACTTTGAATGGATCACATGACCCTCCTACCCTTGGGTTCTGTGAGGTTACCTTAACCTGGGTGGTCAACTTGGGTTTATAGAAGTACAAGCATACAGTAAAAATCTGTTCTATTCATTAACATTTCATTGCTCTAGATATTAACAGATATTTGTCTAATGCAGTTTATTTAGAATGGACCACACGTTGGGGTGGCTGGGGGAGACAAACATTTTATGCAGCGTAAACTTTTGTTTTTCTCATACACATGCATATAGCAGAGCAAAAGCTGGAAGCAGAGACTCTACTGCATTGTATTATAGGCTCTATGGCACTAAAATGGTTAAATAAATTAAGGTGTCATCTGGAATAGTGAATTGGTTTCTTTCACTCAAGTATATTATTGCTCTCAGAGTCTTTCCCCACAGCTAAGGCACATCTAGATGGAGAAAAGACTACATTACCCAGAATTCTCTTTCATGAAGAACGGATTCCTCTGGCAAGGCCCTAAATGAAACCAGGAGGAGAGAACTTGAAGGTAAGACAATGCTTTACAGAAGCCTCAGAGACCAAAATCCAATAGTGCAACTTATATTAATCTATAATGGATCTGCATGTTCACTTTCTCCCCAAAGCTCAACCAGTCAGCTTGGGCCCCTGCTTATGCTTATATGTCAATCCATTATTGAGGGGTAAACTATGGGTATGATTATGGTATAGTATGGTATGATTAGCATTTTTCAACCAGCTCCACATAGAACAATGACAGCAGCATTTTGATTGGTGGCTGTAGTTTTTTGCCCAATGCTAAAAGGGCCCAATGATTGGATCATACAAAAAGCCTAAAG
The DNA here is from genome assembly GCA_024363595.1 of Xenopus borealis. Classification (NCBI taxonomy): domain Eukaryota; kingdom Metazoa; phylum Chordata; class Amphibia; order Anura; family Pipidae; genus Xenopus; species Xenopus borealis. Next base: position 11,524,127 of record CM044446.1, on the reverse strand, counting down.
GGATCTTGCCAGATGATGACTACAACAACATGGTAAATTCAAACTTTCCCAATGGATATCTGGGCAAACCAATGCCAAATTTAATGCTGGGGTGTTAAAGCTCAATGCGGAGACTCTTACTTAACTAAATCTCTCAGAACTTTTGGTCAGGCAGTGAGAAGGAGCAGCTAAATTGATCTCTCTGCTAGGAACAATATAGAACACTCTGTACTGTGTGCCATACAAAACACAGGGGCATTAGGGGATGCTATTAATTGTTCTTGTAAAATGTTGTAGTTTGGCCAGTTCTAAGCAGCTATTTTTAGATGGTCTTTGTTTTGCATTAAATGTGGATTTTGAGCTGACACATGGAACGGGAGGTGTTAGGGAAGCAACTATAAATGAAGAAGACCCTGGGGATGCTTGGAGGCCCTTATGATTGAACAATTGTAATATAGCCAGTATATCAGTAAATTACATCAGTATAACAAAATGTCTGCTGGCTCTGAAATTTAATTTGCTGTGGGGCAGGCACTTTTGACAAGCTAGCTTTAACACACTGGGCATTTCTAAGCGGCATCATCTGGGTATTTTACAGCTTGGCAGATGAAGAAATGCCAGAGACACCCTCCATTCATTCCTATGAGAATTACCTGCACCCCAGTTTTAGGTGATTATTATTCAAAAATGCTGAAGCCAGTGTTTAGATGCTGTGGACCCCACAGGAATGAATGGAAACTCTATAGAGACTCTAGGGGTAAATTGTTTGGCTACTTCTGCATGGGCAGACTGACTTTTATGAAGACTGCTAGCAGCAGGACAAAGGCTCTTACTGTTCCGGAGCAGAGCTTGTAGGTGACCAAAGCTTTGATTGAGAAATCTGCATAAATTATATTATGCTGTTCAACCATCTGACAGGCACTCAGTCCAGAAATAAAAATTCTTACAGTTGACACTCCAGCAATGCACCCAATAGGGGCACAACAGCCGTTCCAGTTATGGGAGTTTTGTCAACCACTGATCAGAGAATCCACTTTCCTGCTGCTCCCCTTGTTTTCTGAACTGAGGGTGGATTTTGTAGCGAAATGCAAAATATCGCATTTTGGCACCAAAATCCACTGCGTTTCCCTGCACCCAAGCTGAGAACAAGTTTCCAGGTGCAGGTGGAAAAGCGGCGGGGGAGTGGATTCTTGGCCTGCGTCTATCCACCCTGATCTGGTCTAGCCAAGGTGGCCATACATAGATATCACCAAAAAAGTGGCTCTCTCCCAGATGTGCCCACCTTGAGGTGGGTGATATCGGGCTGATCTGATCGTAGGCCCTAGGACCCTTTTATTGAATCATAAAGACAGGTATAATGGGCAGTTGGATCCTGGGACCCCATCAACGGACAGATGTTGTCCGCGATCTGACTGCATTTTTACCCCTTCTGGATCGACATCTGTCTGTCGGCAGCTTTTATCGGCCTGTGTATGGCCACCATAATTGTGTGACTTGGCCTTGCACATGGATTCATTTGCTTGTGTCTAAATGGAAATGAGGAGTCGCATACAATGGATTTAGGAGATGTGTTGTAATGATAACAATGCTTATGTGGCCCCTGCTCAACTGGATTTTCAAATTGGCTCACAGGAACCCCAACACAAATCAAACCCCCCCCCCCCCCCTTTTGCTCATCCCGTGGAAGTCAAAGAGTTAGAGGCCCCTATGATTAATAAATGGATTCCTCTGTACAGGCTGGAAATAAAACGCCAGACATTAGTTATGCAAAAAAATGAATGGGATTAGGATTGATTTAATACTTACTGCAAGCTATTGTTTTCATTACGGTAAAAGATTGTTCAGCCAACTAATGAGATTTCTGGGAGATTGGGGTCTGGTGGTTGCGAGTCCCAGCAAGCACATTCTGTACTGGGAGGATTGTGATAAAGGCGTGCTCAGAGATTCCAGTTTAATATATTGTGCTTAATATTTAGTGAGAGCAAAATAGAGGAGGAACTAATCCTGGGGTTAAAATAGAGGAACTAAACCTGGGGTTAGTGAAGTTGTTTAGAAATACAAATCCCAGGATCCTTTGGCAGCTCAAATGGTACAAGTTGTAGATAAGCAACATAGTTACATAGTTTAAATTGGGTTGAAAAAAGACAAAGTCCATCAAGTTCAACCCTTTCAAATTAAATCCCAGCATCCATACACACACCCCTACATACTTTCACCCAATTCATATATGCCCATAGCTATACTGTACAGCTTAGTCACAATATCCTTTGCAGTGGTGTAACTACTCCATGGTGGGCCCCGGTACAGTATAGGCACCTGGGCCCCACTATCGGGCCCTTACCTCTATAAATTGCATGCTCGAGTGTTGATCGCATGTGTGCTGTAAAAGCTGCCCCTAGATAACTACCTGCCATAACTATTTTCGTGACTCCGATGGGCCCCAAGTGGGTGGGGGCCCTGGTGCAATTGCACCCCCTGCACCCCTGATAGTTACACCACTGATCCTTTGATAGCCTTTGATATTCTGTCTGTCCAAAGGAATCATCCTCTTAAAATCATCAACAGAATCAGCCATCACAACATCACCCGGCAGTGCATTCCACAACCTCACCGTCCTCACTGTGAAGAACCACTAGTCTGAAGGGGTGACCTCTGGTGCGGTGATCCTCTTTATGGGTGAAAAGGTCCCCTGATATTTGTCTATAATGTCCTCTAATGTATTTGTAAAGTGTAATCATGTCCCCTCACAAGCGCCTTTTTTACAGAGAAAACAACTCCAACCTGGACAGTCTACCCTCATAATTTAAGTCTTCCATCCCTCTAACCAGTTTAGTTGCACTTAGTCTCTGCACTCTCTTCAGCTCATTTACATCCCTCCTAAGGACTGGAGTCCAAAACTGCACTGCATACTCCAGATGAGGCCTTACTAGGGATCTATAAAGAGGTATAATTATGTTTTCATCTCTTGAGTTTATGCCCTTCTTTATGCAAGTAAGAACTTTATTTGCTTTAGTAGCTACAGAATGACACTGCCCAGAATTAAACATGTTACCTAAAAAAAAACCCAAGATCCTTCTCATTTAAGGAAACTCCCAACACACTGCCATTTAGTGTATAACTTGTATTTGTTATTTTTATACAAGAAAAAATCGTAAAGAACATGGATTCGTCATTAGTATTAAATAAGCTTACCTCTTTTCAGATGGGTCCGGGTGCTCATGCCCCAGACCCTCAGCAAAGGGGAGCAACACATTTCGAAAATCAAGATGAGGCAGGCACTACTCCGGTACTCCAAAGTCATGAAATTAATTAAATCCAGGAGCAAAAAATTATCAAAAATACAAAAATCTTTATTTTACATCATGTACAAAAAAAGCCTCTGCCAAAGTGCATAACCTTGCATTTATCAACATTGAACCTCATTTTCCAGATTGCTGCCCTGTTTCCCAACTTAGACAATTTACTGCAAAGTGGCAGCATCCTGCACAAGTCACATGACCGGGGCAGCTGGGAAATTGGCAAAATGGCTAGCCCCATGTCAGATTTTTATATATTCAGTTTTGAAATCTGTTTGCTCTTTTGAGAAATGGATTTCAGTGCAGAAGTCTACTGGAGCAGCACTATTAACTGATGCGTTTGGAAAAAAACATTTTCCCATGACAGTTTCCCTTTAATTTAACCAGTAACCTTCTGTGTGGCACTGTATCAAATGCTTTAGCAAAGTAAATCACATACACTGCTATCACAGAATCGAGGTCCCTGCTTACCTTCTCATAAAAAGAAATTGTTATTCTGGCAAGATCTCTTGACGTATAAAACCATGCTGGCACAAACTCATAGTATTGTTATTTGGAACGAAGAACAGTATCATATTTTTTGTTAATCCTTCGAAAAGCTTTCCTACCATAGACGTCAGACTAACTGGCCTATAGTTTTGCGGCTGAGAAGGCGATCCCTTTTGAAATAGCAGCACCACATTAGCAATTCGCCAGTCTCTCGGCACCATGCCAGACCTCAATGAATCCTGATAAATTAAGTAGAGAGGGTTGGCAATCACAGAGCTAAGCTGGGTAAGTACCCTGGGGCAGGTCCGGACTGAGAATTAAAAAAGGCCCTGGCATTTCAGGTACACAGAGGCCCAATCAACCCACACAGAGGCCCAAACAGCCCCCACCAGCCCACTAAATACTGACTTTCTATGGCACCTTATAGCAGCCCCTCTGGCATTTGCCAGAACAGACAGATTGCCAGTCCGGGCCTGCCCTGGGGTGAATACCATCTGGCCCTGGACCTTTGTTTATCTTAACATGTTCTTGTCTCTTGAATTTCTTCATGTGTGAACCATGCATCATTAGATGTATTTCTAGCATTGGGAATATTAATAAGGAAACCTTCATTAGCTGGTTCCTCATTTGTTCCTCTGCATCCAAGATACAGTTTAGATCCTTAAATAATGTTCCTGTTGAACAATTTGAGGAAACTTCGGGCGACTTTGGAACGAAGCGATCCAAGCTCAATCCCGTTGGTGATTTAGATTCTAGCCAGTGGAAAGGGTTTTCGGTAGAGATTAGTCACCCAGAGAAGAGGCGATTTGTCTTGAGCCGACTAAATCTCCCCAAATTTTAGCATCTGTCACTACCCTTATAGACCGTATCCTCTATAAAGGGTGTTTTGGGATATCTGAAAGGCAGAAAGTTACTGTAGTTTTGTAATGTCTGTAGCTTTAATGTTCATATAATTCTAGAAGAACTACAACTCTCAGTCCTGTTCTATAAAATTGTCACCCAGAATGCTTGGGACCTGAGGCTTCTGGATAATGAATGTTTCCATAATTTGAATCTTCATATCTTTAGTCTACCAGAAAATCAATTAATAAATGAATTAGGCTGTTTCATTTCCCATAATGATTAATTATATTTTAGTCAGGATCATGCACAAAATACTGTTTTATTATTACAGAGAAAAGGGAATTTATTGGATTGCATGGATAAAATCGGCTCTATTGGAGATTCTGTAATAATGTCTGGATAACAGCTTTCCTGATTAAAGATCTCATACCTGTACATTCAAAGTACTAGAGTTTACTCAGTCTAACAGCAACATCTTTTTGTAGGTCTGTTTTCCTTATTCTGAAGCCCATGTTTCTTCTTTGTCTGGACCAGCCTATACTTGTTACAGCCTAGATGGTAAGAGTGCAATGGGAGCCTAAGCAGTGAGTGTTCTATATATGACATGAAGTCAGTGTGACTTTAAAGGAGAACTAAAGCTAAACTAAAGAAGTAGGCTAGAAATGTTGTACCCGTATGGGACCTGTTATCCAGAATGCTCAGGACCTGGGGTTGTCTGGATAATGGATCTTTTCGTAAAAGGTCAGATGTTCTGTTACTTTGAAGGGAAACCATCAGAGATACTCAACCTGCTGTGTGCCCCTTTGTAGACCCATGCCCCCCCCACCCATAGAATAAATTAGCTGTACCGATACAACTACAGGTATGGGACCTGTTATCCAGAATGATAGGGACCTGGGGTTTTCCAGATATTGGATCTTTCTGTAATTTGCATCATACCTTTAGGGCAGAGACACGTTGCGATTCGGGGAGATTAGTTGCCCGGTGACAAATCTCCTCTTCTCCGTGGCAACTAGATTTTCATTCTAGCCAGCGGGATGGCACTCGGAGTGCTTCACTTTCCAAAGTTGCCTCATGAGGCAACTTTTGATGACTTATGAAAACGAAGTGCTCTGAGGCAGGGGAGGCAGTTCGGGCAGATTATTTGCCCCGAATCGCAGTGTGTCTCTCTGCCCTAAGTGTACTAGAAAATCATGTAAACATTAAATAAACCCAATAGGCTGGTTTTGCTTCCAGTAAGGATTAATTATATTTAAGTTGGGATCAAGTACAAGCTGCTGTTTTATTATTATACTATTACAGAAAAAAAGGAAATTTAAAAAAAATATATCTTGTAAATTTTATCCTTCTAAACGCCGAGAAGTGATGTTTTTTTTTTTTTTAAATATATATTATAAATAAAGTACCCCTAAATGGAAAATATCAGGATGTTAGAAGTAACCTCGACCTTCGGTCTCATGCTTTTATAGGGTCATGGAACTCCTAGTGACTTATAATATCCTTATATTTTACAATAAGGTGTACTTTATTCAAAATATAATGGAGTCTACAGAAGATGACCTTCCTGTAATTTGAATCTTCATACCTTACGTCTGCTAGAACATCATGTAAACATTAGATAAACCCAATAGGCCAATAAAGATCAATTATATAGTAGCTGGGATCAAGTACACTCTACTGTTTTATTATTACAGAGAAAAGTGAAATAATTTTTAAAAATTTGCATTATTTGATTGTAATGGAGTCTCTGGGAGTTGGGCTTTCTTTAATGCAGAGCTTTCTGGATAATGGGTCTCCGAATAACGGATCCCATGCCTTAATAACAAAGCCACTGAGCCGTAATCCCAATAATATCGAGAGCTCATAAAAAGGATCCAACCAAATCAAACCTGAAAGATCCTTCAAGTGGGGATTTCAAGTGTATCTAGGGGACCAAACCGGCATTTAGGCTGAGCGCCGGAATACAGTGAGGCCAAGCTCTGAGACGGTTAAGGGAAAGGAAAAGTTTGGTGAGGAGACCCCTTGGAATGCATTAGTGTCCTCCTCCAAATGCAGGAGTTTCGTTGGAAGTTTCAGGTTGCAGAATTGCTATATTTTACATTCTATCCGTGAGAGTCAGCTAAATGTTCAGTTCTGGATCCCGTTGTTCTCCCATTGGGAGGCAGGAAATTACACAGCTACCTGGTAATTAGCAAACTTACAACTGAGCACATCTCTTGGCAACTAATTAAGACTTCAGATGCCAGTGACTGCTGTCACAGCACAACTAACCCTGAGAAAACAACAGCCCCACCTTGAGCAATATTATCCTCTGTGAGCTGATGCCTGGGGCTGAACTAGAGCTCTCAGCCTCCTCTCACAGCCAAGCTGCAACTGCCAGGCTCACACTGGGCTCAGGCACCTATTTTAAAGGCTTTGGGCTTCTTTCCCTTCAACAATATGTAAAGCATTTCAGCTATTTTGGGGTCTACTAAAGCAGAGCCGCAGGGCATGGGCATTCCCCCAGTAACACCTTTAAAATGTTTTGTATTTTTGAGTTCTCTAGCTTTTTATTCATCAGCTCTTCAGTTCAGCAATCTGGTTGCTAGGGACCATTTTACACTAGCAACCATGCATTTGGAAAAGAGACTATGACTTGAATAGTAGAGGCCCAAATAAAAAGACGAGTAATGCAAAGTAACAAAAAGATGAGTAATGCAAAGTAACAATAAATGTGTAGCCTTACAGAGCATTTTGGGGATCTGTGACCCCAATTTAAAAGCTGGAAAGAGATAGAATTAGGCAGCAAATAAATAAAAAAACTTAAAAAGAAGAAAAAAAAACTGGTTAAAAAGATGCTTCTAATTAGTCACCACTAGGGTTGCCACCTTTTCTGGAGAAAAATACCGGCCTTCCTATATATTTAGCTTTTTTCCCTATTAATAACATTGTGATCAACCATCAAAAATACTGGCCAGGCCGGCAAAATGCCAGCCGGGTGGCAACCCTAGCTACCACTATGAGGAGCAGCAGAAAGGCAACATGGAGACTGCAGGAATAACAACCCTAAAGTTAAAGTGAGTGTGAAGTTATTGTTCTTTTGTTTTGCATAGAAACGTTCAGTAATTAGTTTAGCATCTCCCTGTCTGTATATGGGTGGTGTAGTGGTAACTAGGGATGCACCGAATCTAGGATTTAGTTTGGGATTCAGCCAGGATTCGCTCTTTTTCAGCAGGATTCAGCCTAATCCTTGTGTGTTGCTGAACCGAATCCTAATTTGCATAATGTAAATTAGGTGTGGGAAGGGAAATCACGTGACTTTTCGTCTCAAAACAAGGAGTTCTTTTTCCACTTTTTCCTTTCCCACCTCAAATTAGAATTCGGTTCAGTATTCAACCAAATCTTTTACAAAGGATTCTGCATCCCTAGTGGTAACAGAACAGCCAGGTTCCTTGTTGGCCCACTTATCTTGCAGCTTTATTTTCAGCTTTGGAAATTGCTTATAGTTACCATTTCTTATGCCATTTCCCTAATCCCCTCTCCACATTGTGGAATGAAATGAGAGGGTTAAATGCCACACTGTAACACTGCTAACTGCATGACATAGCTACCCAAAGGAGCTTCTCACTCTCTTGGTGGGCCATGGCTAGGGTTGCTACCTTGCCGGTATTTTTCTCCAGAATTGATGGCAACCCTAGCCATGACTGAAATGACTTTATAATGTCCAACATGGAGCAATACTTGCCAGCCAACAATATGCTTTACATACCTGGCTATAGAGATCTTGTGCCATTATCATCTGTGCATGTATATTGCCCCCACCTTAAATGATTCATTTTGCCAACCAAAATACTACTAAAATGTGAAGTAATGTCCTAAAGGGATACTGTCATGGGAAAACATGTCTTTTTCAAAACACATTGGTTAATACTTATGCTCCAGCAGAATTCTGCACGGAAATTCATTTCTCAAAAGAGCAAACCATTTTTTTATATTCAATTTTAAAATCTGACATGGGGCTAGACATTTTGTCAATGTCCCAGCTGGTCATGTGACTTGTGCCAGCACTTTAGGATGGAACTGCTTTCTGGCAGGCTGTTGTTTTTCCTCTTCAATGTCACAAGGAGTCACAGTGGGACATGGGTTTTACTATTGAGTGCTGTTCTTAGATCTACCAGGCAGCTGTTCTCTTGTGTTAGGGAGCTGTTATCTGGTTACCTTCCCGTTGTTCTATTGTTAGGCTGCTGAGGGGGAGGAGGGAGGGGTTGATATCACTCCAACTTGCAGTACAGCAGTAAAGAGTTACTGAAGTTTATCAGAGCACAAGTCTGGGAAATTGACTAAATGATGATTTCAAAATTGAATATAATAAAAAAAACCTGTTATGAGAAATGAGTTTAGTGTAGAAGTTTGCTGGAGCAGCTCTATTAACTTATGCATTTTGAAAAACATTTTTTTTCCCATGACCGTATCCCTTAACCAATGGCACGTTTTAGATGCCGCAAAATACAGGAAACTAATTACAAAGTCCTGACCACTTCCTCCATGTACAAATAGGAGAGACTGTAGAACCCATTGCACAGCCATGTTCCTGTCTATAAAATGAGCTCATGATTAAGCGCCTGGAATGGGTGTGAAACGCGTAGGGTGGATGGAGATTTAGGTTTTTAACTTTGTATAAATAAAGTATTTTTTAATTGATCTTCTCTTTTCCCGTGGATCCGTCTGAGTGACGGTCAGCCCTGCTTCTTTTCATTGTTCTACTCCTTTGAAGATAATGTCCAAATCTTGGATAAAGAAGACCGCTGGTTTGAAAGAGGCACAAAAGAGGTGATTCATGTCAAGGGGGAGAAACCATCCCTGAACAGAGGCGGGGGCCTTTGACTCCACCTGTCTGCTACTTACAATGCTTTTCTAACATCTGTACCCCAGCAGTTTCTGAACAATTCACACATCCATTCATGCAACTCTCACAAGTAACACCTGGTACTTGGAGTTGCATGATACCTTGGTTATCCCATCACAGGAATGCCACAGAATCTCACCCCTGTGAATTTCAGATGTCACCTCTCTGAAGAGTTACAATTGCCATTGTGATTGGATTCGTGGAAGAGTTTATATGCCGAGGATTTCCCATACAAGTTTGTTGAACTGAAGAAGCTCCTCGGATGAGTAATGAAATGTCTTCAATGATTACTCGGGAAGTCCAGTTGTTTTAGAATTACTTATACTAGATATACCATGACCTGGATGAATGAAAATCTTCATAGTCAAGCTACTGTTTTATTATTACAGAGAATAAGGAAATCATTTTTAAAAACTCAGATTCTTTTTACGAAAATGGAGTCTATGAGAGACGGCCTTCTTGGATAAGGGGTTACCGGATAACAGATCCCATATGGCGGTGGTGGTGATTCTTCTGTAGTTTAAAGCATATACAAAACGTTTATAAACATACACCCTCAAACGTCATTCAATTTGGCTTACATTCTGGGCTCCCCCTTCCACAGTCTGGAAACCAATGAGTGTATTTTATGCGGAAATTAGCGATTGTTCCCTCGTTATCCAGACTCGAATGCCCGTCAAACCAGGCCTGCTCTGCTACAGTACAGGAATCTATTATTCATCCGTCATAGAACTGTTTGAGAGTCTTTACAACAAATACAACTGAGTTTCTGAACTTAAATATTGCCTCATAATATCTAGATTTGTTCCACAGCTTGCTCACAGGCTTTATAGAGCTTTGCTTTGGAAGCGGGAATGTTTCATAAAGACGGATGCTCAGGATTGTGTATGGGCCCCGTTCTGTGTAGTCTGATGGTTTCCTGATAACGTATAGAGCGCAGATTAATGGACTCGAGAGTTACTCCGTGCACTGCAGCTGCTCCACATCATTACCTCACGATTGAGCTGAATTTACGTTATACACTGTGCAATGGGCTTCATTTAACATATGTGTTTATTGTACACAGTAGAATAAATCCTTTACCAGGCCTTAGCAGTAATCGGTAATTGTTAATGGATGGGCCATAGGCCTGGGGCAGCCCCCAAATGTGTTTTGGAGGCCTGCGGCTTGCCTGGAACCTCTCCAGCTCTCATTATATTGCACCGATATATCTTTATTTCTCACCCCAGGAGACAAGTTGGAGAGCACTGAAGTACGGGAATGTACAGGAAATTGTGCGCATTGCTTCCTATAAAGCAGGCTTTTTCATGCCCCAACAAGGCCGGCAATATCCACCTTCTTGCTTTCGCCCCTCTCAGGATCACACGCATGCAGGGGATCGCCAGGATCCCACACAAGCACCATCAGTTGCAGAGGGGTTTAGGAAGCACAAAGACCTGCAAGTTGAGACCCCAGATTGCCCCACATGTGGTTGTGCAGCATGCCGGCCTTTTGTGGTTTCACCACAAATAAGGTATCGATTTTGCCCTACTTCCCACTAATGTTAATAGAGAGAAAATATTCTTTATTGTCCTCCTGATTCATTGAACATTTATACAGGCTCAGGGGAGTATAAAGGAAGCCGACCCTCAGGCTGCAGGGGGGCCCAGGAGACATAAGGGGCTCCATGAGGCCTATATAATGAGCAGTTTCAACATTTATTGGTAAAACAGGACAACCTCTGGACATGTTGTGGCCCTAAAATTAATTTGCTGTGGGGTAGAGTCCTGCAGCGGGTCAGGCACCTGCGGGTTACCCGCAAAAACCTGCAGTACCCCTGCAGGTAGAATTTCCTGGTGTGGGTATAGATGCGGGGCGGTGGTTCTGCGGGTTTGCGGGTTGGGCCACAGGTCTTCTCAATAGCGATTTTTACAAATTTTTCTGACCATGCCTACTTCCGATGATGTTACTTCTGGTTACAATGACAGCACTTTCTGATTCTTGATTGGCAGCATGATAGCACTTCCTGATTCTTGATTGGCAGCATGACAGCA
>CM044446.1:11485630-11511540 GCA_024363595.1 Xenopus borealis | reverse complement strand
CCCCAGACAATTTTTCTTCTTCCAATGTGGCCCTCGATGCCAAAAGTTTGGACACCCCTGGTATAACCAGTTCGGGTGTTCAACATATTCCATGATGGACATTATAGAATAATGAAAAATGAATAATAAAAAAAAAAGACCAGTTGAAAAGTTGCTTTTAGCCATTCTATTCTACACAGGTAGGTCCATTTCAAATTCGATTTTTTTTTTTTAAACTTTAATATACTCACAGTTTGACTGGGAGGTTATTAGGTGAACCTCAAGGTGATTAGTCCCAAATTTGAAAGTGGGAATTGTATACCAAAGGGACCTCAGACTGGCTCAGCCTCCAGCCCTAGTCTGACCACCACTTTCCTAAATGGTGCATGTGCAGTAAGTCCTTGCACTGGTGCCAATTGCCTAAACCCGGTTACCCCTTACCCCCAGCTCTGCCTTTGAAAAGCTGATTTTTTTTCTCTATAGGCGATAGACAACCCCCCAGCCTCATGCCTTTGAGTGGCTCTATACAAATTACAGCCCTAGTGTGGCCCAGGAGCAGGAATAATTTGGGACGTATAAATGTCTTTTGTTGAATCCATGTAAAAGATGGACTTACTCAGCGAGAGCATCTTTATCATTATGGAACATTCTGGATTCAATTAATATTAAATAATAATAATGCACACGGGAAGTTTAATTGTCTCTCTTTCTACAAAGGTTTTGTAGGCGTTTTTTTTTTCCCTGTGCCCCTTAATAAATTATTACAGCGTTAAGGATTTTAATTAAACCCACTCCAGAAAGCAGTTTTATTAATGATCTTAATAGATCTTTAAGTTCTCAAGCCCATAAACCAGCAGATATTATTACTTCCAGCCCTTTTCAAACACAATAGGTAATAGCCGCTGTTAGATTTCTTTTCATTGTATCTAATATCCTAATTACCATAGTAACCCTTTCTTTTCCACAGAGACGGGTCTTTTACAGGCACGGGCAGGCACAGAGAGAAAATGTCCTTATCTACTTAAAGGAACAGTTCAGTATAAAAATGAAAACTGGGTAAATAGATAGGCTGTGCAAAATTAAAAATGTTTCTAATATAGTTAGTTAGACAAAAATGTGATGTATAAAGCCTGGAGTGATTGGATGTCTAACATAACAGAACACTACTTCCTGCTTTTCAGCTCTCTTGGCTTCCACTGATTGGTTACCAGGCAGTAATCAATCAATCACTTGAGGAGCGTCCACATGTGTCATAACTGTTGCTTTCGGCTATGAGCTTAAATTTAAGATTTAGGGTATGTATTGTTCTACAGCGAGAACTGTGCATTAGGTCCAAATCACATATATAGTATAAATTCAAGAACATGTACATTATCTCACAAATAACATTTATTAGTGCAATTCAACCAAGACCAGAACAATTACATTTTCTTTAGAACTCACCACAAAGCAGTGTCAACCCCGCATCTGCCTACCTCATATTGTTAGCCACTCCCGCCTGACACGTTTCGCGCTATTGGGTGCTTCATCAGAGGAGGTGTGGCTGGTGTCAGTTGCAGTCTATATATATATATATATATATATATATATATATATATATATATCCCTGCATTTATTTTATACGTAGTTTAGGGCTATGTGTATATAGATGAACAATTATTTAAACGTAATGCAAGGCTGGTCTATTTGTATACTTTCACATTCATTTTATGTTTAATTATATTATCATTATTATTATTATGTATTTCTATATTGCTGACATATTTTGTAGATTACTGTACATCTACTACAAGGCTAGCTATTTAATATACATTTCATGACTTTTCTTTATAGCGCTGTGTATAAATTAATAGATTAAACCGAGATCATATATATATATATATATATATATATATATATATATATATATATATATATATATATATATATATAATTGCATGGGTAAAAATACATAGGCAGTTGATCAAAGTGAAAAACCTAAAAAATCCCAAATAGATCATTATTCCCACTATATATGAGCTGAATGCGGAGAATCAATTGCAAACTCACTGAACAGTTATGTCCCATGTGGCCTCCACACAAGTCACTGTTGGTTATGGCTTGGTAACCAATCAGTGGAAACCAAAAAAAAAATAATTTCCTTTTTCTCTGTAATATTAAAATAGTAGCTTGTACTTGATCCCAACTAAGATATAATTAATCCTTATTGGAAGCAGAACCAGCCTATTGGGTTTATTTAATGCTTAGATGATTTTCTAGTAGACTTTAGATCTAAAGATCCAAATCATGGAAAGATCCATTATCTGAAAAACCCCAATTCCTGTGCTTTCTGGATAATAGGTCTTATACCTGAGCACTACTGTACATTATGCAATTTAGGATGACAATGAATTAAGTGCAATATTGCGGTACCAGCATGCCAGTGCTAGTTATCTAGTACACAGTTCATCAGAAATAACTCAAATAATCAAAATAAACTTTAAAATGATGCACCGAGAGATAACTGACCCCATGTCATTAGGTTAATAACATGAAATAAGGTCCCAAAAATGCCTAGAGAGGATCATTATGTCCCTGACAGCATGGAGCTAGTTGACCTCTATACACACAGTGACTGATGATTTGATTCCACGGATTAATGCAGCCAGCACAATTGAATAATCAAATAGATTGTAAGCTCTATGAGGCATGCAGCTTCTTCCTACAATATGGCACTTAACCTCTGAATATTTATTATACAGGTATGGAACCTGTTATTCAGAATGCTCGGGGCCTGGGGCTCTCTGGTTAAGGGATCTTTCTGAAATTTGGATCTTATGAAATAAAAATCATAAATAAACCCAATAGGCTGTTTTTGCTTCCAATAAGGATTAATTATATCTTAGTTGGGATTAAGCACAAGATACTGTTTTAAAAGGTAAACATTTTTGAAAATTTGGATTATTTGGTTAAAATGGAAACAGCCTTTCCGTATTTCAGCGCTTTCTGGATAACGGGTTTCCGGATAACAGATCCTATACCTGTAATGTGTGTCCTCCATGTGTGTACTTTTTTGCATTGTAAGATTGTACAGTGCTTCATGAATAAAGCCATAGATAAATTATTGTAGGGGCAGTATTTTTTAAAGTGAATCATTCCCAAGATTTAATTTGTCAAGGTTTAGTGAAGAACCTCTTCAATAAGAATTTCAAAATAGTCTAAGCAGATGTAAAGAACTGAAGGCATCTTACAACAATCAAATGGGGGTGAATTCCAATAATGTAAAAATGGTTGGTTCACCTTTATGTTAAATTTTAGTATGTTAAAGAATTTATGATTCTAGGCAACTTTTCAATTGGTCTTCATTATTTATATCAGGGGTACCCAACTGCTGGGCTGCAACAGTCCTGAACTGGGCTACCGGCCACCCTCCTGAGCCCCCATAAAAGGTTGGGGACCACTGATTTATATGTTTTAGTATTTCAATATTTTGCAGCCTTCTTCTGACTCTTTCCAGCTTTCCAATAGGGGTCACTGACCCCATCTATAAAACAAATGCTCTGTAAGGCTACACATTTATTGTATTTGCTACTTTTTAGTTACTCATCTTCCTATTGAGGCCTCTCTCCTATTCATATTCCAGTCTCTTATTCAAACCAGTGCACAGTTGCTAGGCTAATTAGGACCCTAGCAACCAGATTGCTGATATTGCCAACTGGAGAGCAGATGAATAAAAAGCTAAAGGTAATAAATAATGAAAACCAACTGCAAATTGTCTCAGAATATCACTTTCACATATCATACTAAAGGCTAATTCAAAGGTAAACAAGCTCTTTTATGTATTAGTATTGTAAATATTGCACTTGAATAAATAGATCAGTTTAGGCATAGCAGAATTATTATTGCACATTCGTCTCCATGTTTTAATCTAGTTGAATGCACCTTCTGCAGTGCCTGCCTGTAGTGATGTGTGGGCCGGCCTGATACCGGCGGATCGGGTGGGTTCGGGCCAACCTCGGCACACTACTTGCTGGTCGCAGGCAGGTTCAGGTTAAGCTCTTCTGCCTGCTCTCCTCGCCTGTGAACTTACACTGTCGGCTTCCAACTTCCGGTTTTACAGCTGCCTGCCCCACCCCTTTTGTGACATCATTGGCAGCTGTATGAAGAAAGGAGGAAGGCAGATGTGGGCACAGGTCAGGCGGGTGCAAGTAAGGGTCTGATGTGGGTCGTTTTTCTTATCCCACACATCACTATTGGCCTGGGATGTTAGGGGACCCCCCCCATAGGCCCACTTTCCATTAAACGGTTTACCACCTTTTCCCCGAAGGAACTTTGGAGGGAGGCGGGGCCGTGATGTGACAGGGGCGGGACTGTGGGGAGCCTGGTGCCATCTCGGGAAATCCTGCCTGGTTTTCCTAATTTGGAAAACCGGCAGCCAGTATTCCACCCTATTTTTCCTTCTGTCCATGCTCAATCTTTGTATTCTTCTAGTCTCTCTTCTCGACTTATTATTATCTACTAGACATTAAGCCCGTTAAATTAACGGGCGCTAGAACATATGGAGTCAAACATTTATAAAAACAGACTTGTTCCAGTCCAAAAAAAAGTGGACAACCATGGTGGACACCTAGAGTGCTTCTCAGTAGTTTTAAAAATACTACTGCTTCCTAAAGAGTTTGGGCAATGTTTGTTTATGGTATAGATCACATCAGTGTGTTTTTTCCACAAAAAAATGTTTGTCCTACAGAATTTCAGAGGCGACTCTGCCTCAATGTTACTTTTAGAAAAAGAGCCGCCTGACTTTGTCAGCTCAGCATCCCTGTTGCCGTAGCAACGTCGGGGACATGCGCTGAGTGAGCGGGTCTCGCTTCTAACAACGCGAGATTAAAGATAGGAACAGTTGGCACCGCCCCCGCCTCTTGATCATTTGCGCTTCACGTGCGCATGCCCATTTTCCGCCAATCATATTTTTTCCTTGGCGTCCTGTAGGCGGAGTTGAGTGAGTCAGAGAGCGGGAGGTACTTTCACAGCTATGGGAGGCCAGACAGTAGCTGCTCCTCTGTCACCCGCCGGCCAGCAACGCTCTATCCCTCTGCCATTGGGCAGCACAACAAAGAGGGGCGGGGCAGCGCACTGGGATTGGCTGCGGCTCTCCCGTGAGGGCGGGGCTTTTAGGCAATAAATAAAGAGGCAAGACACTCTGGGGGAGATTCATCAAAGAGTGAAGTTCCGCAGCTAGAGGAAAATTACACAGCTCTTCATTAATTTCTATGGGATTTTGAAAGGCGTATTCATCAATGGGTGAAGTGAAAGTTCACCTTTTGATGAATACGCCTTTCAAAATCCCATAGAAATGAATGGAGAGCTGTGTAATTTCCTTCTAGTGGCGGAACTTCACTCTTAACTTCACTCTTTGATGAATCTCCCCCTCTGTGAGGACCTGGTGGAAGTCTCTCTCTACCCCGACCCCCCATTTACCTTTACTGACTGCGCCGCGGACTCCCCGGGTCACACATCCCACAGTTCGAGCTGCTCCTCAGTCACATGGTGCTTGGGCATGTGTACAGCTGGCGGTGTAGCGGTGAGAAGAGGAGCGGCACACTGTTATGTAGCACCGGTCTTTCCATAGATTGAAGGCAGCAGATTATAAACCACTAACGGAAGTCTCTGTGCTCCAATTGGGACATTCACTAAGATCCGAAAAATCGCTAGCGCAGGCTGCACGAGCGTTGGCCGTACTTCACCAGGTGAATTTTCGCTTGCGCTACGTAAATTCACTAAAGTGCGAATTTACGCTCTGGTCAGCGAACGGTAACGTATTTACGCTAGTGTTAATTCGCTAGGCATAGCGCAATTTCGCTAGCGAAGCCTAATTTGCATACGGCGCGAATCCTATATAATAAAGTTCAAGTGTCTCTGTGTCCAGTCCCTGTGTCCGTGGAATTGCGCTACTGTGCATGTGCCCCACGGACAGCCAGCGCGAAGCGTCTAACGCTGACGCAAATTCGCCAGCGTGTGACGTCAAATTGTAATCGCAAATTCACGAACACCGACTCGCGCAACTTTGCACCCTTACGCCAGGCGAAGTTGTGCACTGGCGAAGGATCGTAATTACGCAAATTCACTAAGATCAACTTTTTGCTGTTCGTTAGCACTTACGCTAGAGCAATACAATAGATAGGAGGTTGAAAGTCCCAAAAAACGCTGGCGTGTTTTACCATTGTGGGTTGATTAAAGGTGTCCTGGGCTTGTGTAGTGGCTGTAACATATACTTCTTTTTCAGACTATCACCCACAATGGTAAAACACGCCACAGCGTTTTTTTCAACCTCCTATCTATTGTATTCTATCTACTTCACTAGCGTAAATTCGCCAGAGTCGGTGTTTGTGAATTTGCAATTACGATTTGACGTCACGCTGGCAAATTTGCCCATAGCGTTAGACGCTTCGCGCTGGCTGTCCGTGGGGCACATGCGCAGTAGTGCAATCCCACGGACACAGGGACTGGACGCAGAGACACGTGAACTTTATTATATAGGATTCTTCCATCTATTTAGCCGCCTTGTTCCTATGAAATAGGCACTTACAATGAAATTAGCCAAATGGCAGGAAGGCCCACTAACATGTGGCCCACCAGGAGTTTTCTTGGTATCCAGGTGTGCCAGTCTGACCCGGATTATTTGCACGTGAGGATGTTATGAAAAGGACCACAGTGGGAGATCTCTAGTGGGAATCCAGTGTTCTGTCTTTGCTTGCAGACTTCTTTAGGGACACTTGTCTCATGGACAAGCGAGATCTTCTCTACATTAATATCTGCACTCAGTGTCGGACTGGGCCCCCTATAGGATTTAGGACATAGCAAGACAAAAAAACTGTCAAAAAACCCCAGAAAGGGATTTATGCAGCTGCTAATATTAACAAGAGCAGTGAAGTCAGATGAGTGGGTCTAACATTTCTTCCAGTGGGGGAAGGCGTCACCAATTCATTATGCGCCGAGAAGGAAAATTGGCACACAGGGGAGCAAAGTCTCCTCCATCCAGAATTATCCAAGCCTTATTAGCGAGCTGAAAATGCCACATAATTAGAAATACACCACCAAACACAGTTATTGTCAAGAGTGTGCAGTTGCATAATGAAGCAATTATTAATGAGATACTCCAAGGTTGTCATTAATTTCAACTTTTTAAGGATCACGGAGTATGGCGAGGAGAACGCGGGAGCGGAGACATAGCTGCTGCTGAAATGTGGGGAAGACGAGGGAGAAGCGCCGCATTTCTGTTCTTTAACTAGTGTCCCCAGGGACCCCCGGCAAGGCTTTTGTTTTAATCAACTCACATGCGGGACATAAACCAAAGTAACAGAACCCTGATGAATTTCTGCTTTTCTGTGATTATATCTTGTTTCACTGGTGCTGAATACTGCTCAGGAAAAAACATTGGGTTATTTTTTTGGGGGGTGGGTGAGATTTTGCTTTATTATCACTCACTTCAGAAATCATTATCTCCTGCCTTCCACATGGATCTTCATTGCAAGGATCCACTTGACAAGGGGCTTGTCCCTCCAAATCCCTGTCTAACCCCAGAAAGTTCTGTAACCCTGCCTTCTCAACCAAACCTCCATCAGATCTGCCTTTGTTTTACACCACAATCCCTTCTGGCCTCCATCCTCTCCTCACACAGCCCCTTTTCATGCCAGCCAGTTTTCTCCCCAGCACATGGTGGCAAACTCAGCTGGAATGGGCAATGAAGCTCATGGCCAGAACTAGCCATAGGTAGAACAGGCTGCTGTATTGGAGCAATAACAGTGTTGGACTCGGACACCAGGGGCCCACTAAAAAACTTTAGACCAGGGACATACACTCAGTACTATTTTTCTTCCTCTCCTCACTCAACCTCTATTCTCCTAGTCTCTTTTCTTTACATACTATAATCTATTATTCCATCTATTAAGCCTCTTTGTTCTCTTAGAAATAGGAAATGGCCATGAAATATGGCAAATATTTAGCAGCATGGGGGCTCACTGACACCTGGGCCCACCAGGAACTTTCCTGGTATTCCGGTGGACCAGTCTGACTCTGCGCAATGGGTTGAGTTAGAGTCCTGCGCAGGTTAATTTTTTGGGACCCATATCCGACCCTAACCTGCAATCCGCAACCCGGACCCGCAACCCGCATTCTTAACTACTTGGACCCGCAACCCGCATTCTTAACTACTTGGACCCGCGACTAAACCATACCTTATCCACAACCCGGACCTGCGACCTGCTGACCATCAAGAATTGACAAGAAGTGACATCATCGGAAGTAGACATGCTCAGAAAAAAGGAGTGAAAATCGCTATGGAGCAGACCTGACCCTCAACCCGCAGAAGCACCTACCCACTTCTATACTCGCACCCGGAACTTCTACATGCAACCTGCATGGTACCACGGGATTTTGAGGGTACCTGACCCGCTGCAGGACTCTAGGTTGAGTAAATGATTGAAGATGGATGTACCACCAGAAGCAGGAACAGATTCGTGGCAAGGCCAAGAAGGCCTTGGCCTAGGGCGGCTTAATTTTATGGGTGGCATGCTGCCCAGTCGCATCCTAATGTACATCTAATTTTTTTTTTGCCAAAAATGGTAAACAACTCTTGGTTTCATTTATCAAAACTGGGCAGTAACTCAGACCAACCCAGTCTAATTTCTGCTCTAAATTCTACTCTAAATTCTATTCTAAATTCTGCTCTAATTTCTATTCTAAATTCTGCTTTAAATTCTACTTGCATCATGTGGAAAACAGCTAATCACTGATTGCTTGCTATGGAATTTTTATAAAGGTGTACTCCTTATTATACAGAGGTGCAGGACATAATGGCTAAATAGAAGTATTCTTTATAAAAAAAAAAAAGCTATCGGCAGAATTCCAGGCAGGTGCAACCTGGCAGTTTGGGTGTTCCGTTAAATCTGCGGTTCTCAACCTGGGGGTTGGGCCCCTTTGGGGGTCGAACAACCCTTTTACAGGGGTCGCATAAGGGGTGTCCAAACTACAAAACCATTTTTCGGACAGGGTGGGTTAAAGAATAGTGTTATGGCGGCCATTTGTTATTAAGGGAATGCGCAGTAGCTGACAATTCCGGGAGTGCGAAGTGCTATCGGCTGCTTCCGAGAGTACTCCAAGCTGAGCAGAGGGAGCTGATGACTGAATGCAACGTCTCCTGATGGGCTTCCTCTGATTGGTGGATTTTATTTTTTTCTTCTGCCAGACTCCTTGATATTTACATTACGATTCATAACAGTAGCAAAATTACAGTTAGGAAGTAGCAATGAAAATTATTTTGACATGAGGAACTGTATTAAAGGGTCATGGCATTAGGAAGGTTGAGAACCACTGCGTTAAGTTAACTTAGCGCAAACTTCGAGCAAAAAGAGCCTCTGATCTTCTTTCTCCAGCAAAGATAATATATGCTTAGTACCCGAGTCCCCCTGACCAGCAGTTAAACAGATTTAGGGCTCATTTTTGCACACTACTTGCAACATTGGCACCTGGGTTGAAACTGAACAATAAACAACCATTACTCAATAGTAAGTCTGCAATTTGCTCTAATGTAATGGGACAGAATATGTGGCTTGCACAGATTTGATTGGGTAATTTTAACTGATTTCACCCTTATTTGGGCACGGCTGCATCAGCTATTTAACTGCTATTTATTTGTTTATATTTGAAAAGGATTATTGGTTCTAGGCAGGTATATTATCATTAATAATGGAATTATTGGAATTACTCCCATGCAAAAAATATTAAAAAGACTTTTCAGTAAATACTCGTTATAAGAAATTTCACCTGGCAAATAAAAAAACCCAAAACATTTCAGTAATTTTTTTGACCACCTGAATTTTGGGCATAGGTGCAACGTTTACTTTAGGTTATAATGTTTTTTTAAAGAGGTATTAAAGGAACACAAGAAGCATTTCCTCAAGTGCTTTTAATAAATATGACCCTTTCGTGTCAGTCTGCGCTGCTTCTAGCCCAGCCCTGCACAAGACTTATTTAGTTACAAAGTAAGTTAGGTTGAAAAAAAGACACACATCCATCAAGTTCAACCATTTAACTTTTTTTTAAGCTGTCTAACTGCTAGTTGATCCAGAGGAAGGCAAAAAAAAAACCCATCCTAAGCCTCTCCAATTTGCCCCAGAGAGGGAAAAATTCCTTCCTGACTCCAAAATGACAATCGGACGAGTCCCTGGATCAACTTGTATAATGAGTTATCTTCCATAACCCTTACTTGCTAAAAAGCCATCAAACCCCTGTTTTCACACATCTTCCTTTCTAAAGGTTTTAATGTGTATAGTAGCCTCCGGAAGGCCCTAGATCAAATACAGCTGACACAGTAGTTGTCTATCAAATGACTATAGAGACAACTTTTGGACCAGTGAGCCTGCATTTCTACATCACTGGTCCAATGACTTCCAACTGCATACCTCCCAACATTTTGGAAATAGAGGGACAAAAAGATTTGTCTTTCAAAGTGTGGCAGTTTTTACCACGGCCTGTTTTTGTGGACACATTATAATTACCATGTTCATTTTACAAAATTTACAGTTTATTTCTGGTTGTTTTGTGTGTCATTACGGTTTTGCCAACGAAGGTGAATTGCCCTTTGAGCTGGTCATAGATGCAAAGATCTACTCGTTTGGCGACATCGCCAAACGAGCGGATCTTTCCCCTATATGCCACTAACTGGCAGGGCTATATCGGGGTAATCCGAACGTTAAGCCCTATGGTGATGAGCGCAATGGACTTCCGACTGGTCGGTCGGAATAAAATCCAGCATTCCCGATCGTGTCCAGATATGGGTCGTGAAGACCCGTGGGAAGCCCCCATACACGGGCAGATAAGCTGTCAAATTGGACTAAACTACCGATATCTTTGTCTGCCCATGTATGGCCAGCTAAACTGCAAATCATTTTCCCCAAGAAACCAGCTTATTTTAATTTATCTTAAAACAAAAGTATCTAATTGGGCTCTCTGGCAAAAGCCAATTAAGTTTTAGAAACTTTGTATCTTTTTCCGGCTGTTCAGTGCTGGAGAAAGTGAAAGGGATATTTCAGTAACAATCCAGGACTGCAGGTTGAGCCTCAGGGCCGTTCCTGCCATGAGGCGAGGTGAAAACCTTGCATCAGGCGGCATGGAGCGGCCATTTACCAGGGGCGGCAAAAAGCTGTTCTGCTTCTATCACAGCGTGTACATTTATATAAGGTATGCAGTGGCGTAACTATAGTTTGTTTGGGTCCCCTGTGAAAAAAATCTTCAGAGGGGCCACACTCCGATCCCCCATCCTCCTGCCCACTTCCCACATGGACTCCACCCATCACCTAGACTCCCACTATGCGACACTCTCTGCAGCCCCGACACAGGTCAGGAAGGGGGTGAGGGTTCTTGTTGGCTATAGAGGAAGCAGCCCCCATATCCTGGCCCCCTTTTTCCACGGGGCTGGACTGCCTCCTTTATAGTTACACCACTGAAGGTATATCTGCATAAGCCATTGCCTGCAATTTTCTCTTCTCCTTTGTATGCGCGGTAAATTCATAGCCAAGCCAAATGTTCAGCCTTTTGCTTCTAGTTCCAAATTAATATTTGATTATATATATATAGATTTCATTTAGACAAATAAATGTACATGAAGTGCCTTTTAGCTTGCTCTGCTAGAGAGAAAACTATCATTTGTTTTCCTTTTATTATTCTCTCTTTCAACACAGCCTTAAGTCCTGTTCCAATGTTCTCTTCTCTTTGTAGCAGAGACATTTCATCTAAATGAATTTCACTAGCGTTTCAGGTTCATTTCATCTCTTTTTTTTTTTGGATTACGAGAAAGCAAACGCACAAAAATGCATCTATGGACTAGTAAAATAACACATTTAAATTATTCTCATTTTTCTACATTAGTTCAATAAATAGGGCTTGTGCCTATTGTTTTGATTAGGAAATTTGTAGAGTTTGATATTTCTTATTATAAGCAAACTCTAAGGGTAGGGGCAGACAAGCAGATTCGGGGAGATATAGTCGCCTGGCGACTAATCGCCTCTTCCGCCTGGTTACAATCTCCCCATACTGCGTTCTTCCTGCGTTCTGTGTGATTCATTGTGGAATCGCCTGCACTAATTCACTTGCGATGCTTCGATTTCCGAAGTTGCCTCATGAGGAAACTTCGGGCAACTTCGGAAATTGAAGCGCCGCAAGTGAATTAGTGCAGGCGATTCCTCATTGAATCACACAGAAGGCAGTTCGGGGAGATTGTTGCCAGGCGGAAGAGGCGATTAGTCACCGGG
This sequence comes from Xenopus borealis, assembly GCA_024363595.1. Taxonomy (NCBI): domain Eukaryota; kingdom Metazoa; phylum Chordata; class Amphibia; order Anura; family Pipidae; genus Xenopus; species Xenopus borealis. The sequence continues at coordinate 11,499,274 of CM044446.1, read as the reverse complement.
CGAATAAATCTTCCCAATTCTGCTTGTCTGCCCCTACCCTAAAATTGAAAGCTACATTCTACTATTGCTTTTCACCAGTTCAATCAAAACAATTCAGCAATCCACTGAGAAGCCCTCCTCTCACAGGTTGCAGCTGCGGGGAGAGCGGTTTGTTTATACAGAGGATTTCTCGTTGCTGATTTGTTTTCATAAGAACCATAAACTAGAATGTTTTACTTTACTGTCCGTTTAGGTTTTGCTCAGGTTAGTGCAAGAAATAATTCGGGATGCACCAAATTTGCAATTTTAGGACTTATCTGAATATTCAATCTCTTTGAACGCTAATTAGCATATGCAAACAAGAAATATCAGAAAAAAATAGAAGACCAATTCTGGTGTAAAGTCATGTGATCATTGTAAAAGTCATGTAGGGTCAGATTTGTTTCAGCAGGTGACTCCGGTTTGGGCAAACCCTACAAAAAAAAAAAGCCTGTAGTCTGTAAATATGTAAAGATTGTTTATTTTAATAGGACATTGCGAGAAATAGCAGCACTAAATGTCTGGCCTTTTTGGATAAAGGGTTTCCAGATTAAAAAATTGTAAAATGGAACCTGTTATCCAGAATGCTCGGATCTGGGGCTTTCCTGATAAATGTATCTTTCTGTAAAGTGTATACTAGAAAAACATTTGCACATTAAATAAACCCAATAGGCTGGTTTTGCTTCCAATAAGGATTAATTATATCTTAGTTGGGACCAAGTACAAGCTACTGTTTTATTACACAGAAAAAAGGAATCATTTTTTAAAAATGGAGTCTGTGGGACAAATGTTACTGGGCCCCACAGCAAATAAATTTTAGGGCCCCCAACATATCCAATATATGTAGACATCGCTCATATTTAGGGCCTCGTGAAGCCCCTTATACTTCCTGGCCCCCCCCCCTGCAGCTGCAGAGTCAGCTTCCTCTCAAGTTATGCCTCTGCTATGGGAGATGGCCTTTCCGTAATTTGGAGCTTTCTGGATAATGGGTTTCTGGATAATTGATCCTATGCGTAATCTGTTTATGCTCTGGTTTATGGGCTTTCTCTCATTAGGACACTAATGAATCGTTTTAGGGTCATTCAGTGCCAATGTGCGAACACAAGGCAAATAAAAATGGGATGGATTATCTTTGTGTACAATAAACTTCACATTTAGAGGCAATATCAGTCATAATCTCATATGACAGTGATGTTACAGCCACGGTATCTTGGTGTAGACCTGTTCTGCCCACTGTCCTGTTATACCACCCAGACGCTGGAAGGATCCACTATTACATGCGCTCATACATGAAACATGCGTGCATTTATGTGTGCGTTTTGTACCAGCACAATAGCCGTAAGTCATAATTGTCTAGAGGATGCAACAGCATAATGAAGCAATTATAAATGAGAAAATGCCTGCCTGCCATTAATTTTACTTTTAACGAACTCAGAGCAACGCATCGCTTAACGTAAACACAAGAGCCGGAGAAGCTAAAATTATATCTAATCAGACACGTCCGCGGTTTTTTTTTTTTCATGCTGCATGAATAAATTTGCATTACTTTTTTTTTTTTGTTTAATTTAAATGAAAAATTATGAACTGCCGACTAAGTCATAATCTCTGATGCGGTAATTTTTCTTATCTTTCTTTCAGTCAAAAAAAAAGTAAATTCAAAAAAACGAATTTCCTTTTATTGGTGTAGCTATAAAGGAAGCAGAACCTTGGGGGCCCAGGGAAAGGGGAGCCTGGACCTTGGGGTCCACTTCAGGGCCGGAACTAGGGGTAAGCAAAGTAGGTGCCTGCCTAACGCAACCATGGGGGGGGAGGGCTCACTTTTAAGGGGAATTTTTTCTTTTTTTTTTTTTTTTTTTAAATCCTGGTTTGCTTGGCCTTTAATAGTTTTTCAATTTAATAAACTGCCTGCTCCAACCCCTCTTGCCCGTGATTCATACTGTGGGCAGAAGCACTCCCCACCTCCCTCTTGACAGCTACTGGTACAGATTTCTGGGCAATATCTTGGCTGCTGCTGGCACAGGTAAACAGATGATATGGGGCAATATGATGGATTTTTGGCTGATGCTGGCACAGGTACAGATTCGGGGCAATATGAGGGATTGGCTGCTGCTGGCTCAGGTACATGCAGGGTTAGACTGTGTCAGAAACCTGGAAAAAACCCAGTGGGCCCCCACTCCAGTGGGCCCCGCTGGCCCAGATCCCCACCCACTTCCAGCACAGTGCAAGCGTGTACTCTGATGCTCGTGCAAGTGTGCAAGGCGGTGGGCGGCAGCCCTCAGTTCCCGGAGGGGGGCACTGAGGTTGAAGTCCCGGTGGGCCCCAGGTCCCCCAGTCCGACCCTGGGAACATGGGGTACAGGTACACAGATGTTTGGAGCAATATGATGGATTTTTGGCTCCTGCTGGCATAGGTACATATTAGGGGCAATATGATGGATTTTTTTGGCTGCTGCAGGCATATGTACTGATTTGGGGGGGTAACATTATGATTGATGTTTTATCTTATGCTGGCAAAGGTACAGATTGGGGTAATCTGAGGGATTGACTGCCATTGGCACAGGTAAAAATGGGGCAATATAATAGGTGCTGCACAGTTACATGGGGCAACATGATACAGGTACAGGGGGCAATATAAATGGTAAGGTGGGAAATGGTAATGCGGGAGTGGGGGGCACTGATTGAAGCCTTTGCCTAGGGTGTCAAAATACTTTGGCCCTGACCTGGTCCTCTTCCACCTGTTTTTCTATTGATTTTGCTTAGTACTGGTTATACTTCACTTTACCAGATATACATAGATTTGCCACCTTTCCCTGTGGCTGAAGCCGGACAGGGGGGGCGGGCCCGTGATGTCACGGGGCGGAGCTATGACGACGCGATCGCCGATTGGTCGATCGCGGCATCAATCAAGCTAATCCCGCCTGGTTTTCCTTATTTGGAAAACCGGGCAGGAAGCATTGACCCGGGCAATCCTTCAAAATACCGGGCTGTCCGGGTCAAAACCGGACAGGTGGCAACCCTAGATATACAGCACTTTGTAGTAAAGGATGGACATGTGCAGCACTTGTCCTGGAAGTGGAATAAATGATCTATGTAAGAAAAAAAAGATAAATCAGTCCTGGTTCTGACTCTTGAAACAATGTGACAAAAGTCTGTTTTTCTCTGATCTCTTAGAAAGCATCTGCTGCATAAGGGCAGATTCATTGGAGGGTGGCCATTGCTAGCTACAATTTGCCAGAAATCTCATCCGCAGGGAGATCGTCCAATTCATTAACAGGTGTAGAGGACAATTTGCTAGCGGAAAAAAAAAAAAAACGTCGTTAGCATTCCTTCGCACCCTATTGCCAGGCAACTTTTTCATTCTGGCGAACGCTCTTTACTCAGCAAATTCACTAATGTGTGAAATTTTACTGAACGTTAAATCTTTTTCCATTTTCCTTCACCACTTTATACCTGGCGAACTCATAAGATGAAGCTCCATCTGCCTCAGTCTTATGTCGGTGACATCATATCCCGTATGCCGTACATGCATTGAAAGAACAGTTCAGTGTAATAATAAAAACTGGGTAAATAGACAGGCTGTGCAAAATAAAAAATGTTTCTAATATAGTTAGCAGGAAGTAATGTTCTGTTATGTTAGACATACAGTCACTCCAGCCTTTATATATACATTATATTTTTGGCTAGCTAACTAACATTTTTTATTTCACAGTCTATCTATTTACCCAGTTTTTGTTTTTATATTAAACAATTCTTTTAATGTTGTAAAAACCGCTGGCAACTTTTTCTTTTTAAAGCGCGATTGCCTTCATAAGTCCAAACTAATAAAGAGTTACTTGTGAACAATTTTTTAAAGATAATTTTAGGGACATGCCACGTTCGTTTAAGGGTGGGCTCATGTCTAGGACATTAGAGGTAGGGATGCACCGAATCCAGGATTTGTTTCAGGATTCCGCCAGGATTTGGCCTTTTTCAGCAGGATTCGGATTCGGCCGAATCCTTCTGCCTGGCTGAACCGAATCTGAATCCTTGCATATGCAAGTTAGGGCCATGGAGGGAAATCACGTGACTTTTTGGCACAAAAAAGGAAGTAAAACATATTTTTCACCTCCCACCCCTAATTTGCATATGCTAATTAGGGGTCGGTATTCGGCCAAATCTTTTGGGAAGGATTCGGGGCGCCGCCATCTTGGATCCTGCGCCGCGCCGGGATGAAGAAAGCCGACGAGCGCTCGCTAAAGGTGAGGAGCGGCGAGCGCTCGTGACAGTTAGGCAGAAATGAATATAAAAATCCAAGCAAGAGACTTCTTTCAATAGAAAGTATATTTACATATCACTTTAAAACTCAATTTATAGTGGAATGTTGCAAAAAAAAAACACATTTGGATGATGTTCCTCTTTACAGTAGTTATGGGGGTCACTGACTATTGTTATTGTTACTGTGTATCATTATCTTCCTGCACCTGGGCCCCTCGGGGGGTAGTTACATTGCCTGTATTGCATACTTTAACTTTTCCTTTTCTGCCCACCAAAATTCAGCACATAAATCTTTTCACAATTAACCCCTTTTCACAATTACCCCCTTTTCACAATTACCCCCCTGCCAAAACCAATCCAGTATTTGCTCTGTATCTGTGTACTGTTAATGTTTCTCTCAATTATTTGAACACACAACTTAAGATTAATACAAAAATGTTTTCCTGGGAGTGTGCAGATGATAAGAGGGCACTGAATAGAACTATAGCCATAGCACAGCTCTACAAAATATGTTGGCGCTATAGAAATACATGTTAATGTTAATAATAGCACAAAATTATTTATTTAATGAAGGGGCAGTTAATTGCCTGCCCAGACAGGTGCTAATAACATGTGAGCAAATGATTGGGTTTGTTAGCAAAGAAGGTTATAATATCAGAACGAATTGACCCATAGAGCTTTCAGTCATTTGATAATTTATTTTCTCCCATTAAAGGAAAACTATACCCCCAAAATGAATACTTTATACTTTATATCAAATTAAGTGGCATATTAAAGAATCTTACCAAACTGGAATATATATTTAAGTAAATATTGCCCTTTTACATCTCTTGCCTTGAACCACCATTTCATGATGATCTGTGTGCTGCCTCAGAGATCACCTGACCAGAAATATTTCAACTCTAAGGGGCAGATTTACTAAGGGTCAAGTTCGAGGGTTAAAAAACCCTCGAATTCGACCATGGGAATATCATGAGAATTAAAATCCTTCAAAGTTGAATGCGAAGGATTTTACCTCTTTTCGCTCAAACGATCGAATAGTGAAAATTCGATCGAACAATAAAATCGTTCGAATTGAAAGATTAGAACGATTTCAACCATTCGATCAAATTTTTTTATTTGAACTAAATTCACTAAAACCACTTCGGTAGGTTGAATCTGGCGAACTAGGCAGTCGAATAAAAATTTTATGGGGAAGTAATTCGACTGTCGAATAGTCAAATATTCAAATAGATTTTTATTCGAATCATTCGATTCAATCGAATTTTCAAAATTCACAGGTCGAAGTGGTCTTCAAAAATATTCAAATTCTAATCTTTTTGAAAATTCGATCGAACTTTGAATCCTTCATGTGAATTTGATAAATCTGCCCCTAATTGTAACAGGAAGAAGTTTTTTAAAATGGCTATTTTTTATTTAAGATGACCCAATGGCACATGCTACTAAAAAAGTATATTATTTTGAAAATGGTTTATTTACATGAAGCAGGGTTTTACATATGAGTTGTTTTATGCAATATCTTTTTATAGAGACCTACATTGTCCGGGGGGTATAGTTTTCCTATAAAGTAACAGTAACACCAAGGGGCAGATTTATCAATGGTCGAAATTCGAATTGGAAATTTAACCATGTGAATAGTTGTCACGAACGCCGCCCGGAGCTCCCGGAAAGGCGGCGTGTCAAAGATGGCGGCGCCCATGGCCGCCACGTAGTTATGGCGCCGGCCGTGACGTCATCCTGCCAAATTCCGGCGCCAAATTCAAATATAAAAGGACGCCGGAGACCCAGGTTCGATGCCCGAGTATAGCTCTATTTTATATAGTGTTCCTGGGTCTCCTAGACTGCCTGTGATTCCTGTTATTGATCTTGTGCCTGTTTCGTGACCTTGAACCTTGCTGCCTGCCTATTTGAACTCTTGCCTGGACTTGACCTCTCTATTGGATTTCCCTTGTATTTGTACTTCGCCTGGACTCGCTGGAAAAGGACTTCCTCCTTGATCCTAACTTCACCCCCCCGTGGGTGCCGCAGGCCCCCGCTGACAATAGTATGTGAAGTAAAATCCTTCGATTATCGAATTCGAAGGATTTTACCGCAATTCGATTGGTCGAACGATCAAATAAGAAGAATTCGATCGATCGATTAATCGTTCGAATCTACCGATTCGCGCAGTTTTTTTTCGATCGATCGAATTTTTTTTCATTCGATCAAAAATAACAAAACCCAATTCGGTAGCTTGGATCTGGCGAACTAGGTGGTCGAATAAAAATTTAAGGGGGAAGTACTTCGACAGTCGAAAGATCCAATATTCGAATTACATTTTATTCGAATCATTCAATTCGATCGAATTTACAAAATTCACTGGTCGAAGTGGTCTTCAGAAAAATTCGAATGTTTTTGAAAATTCGATCGAACTTCGAATTCTTCATTTGACTTTATGAAATCTGCCCCCAAGTGTTTTAAAGGAATAACAATATAATGTCCAATTGCCCTGCACTTGTAAAACTGGTGTATTTCCTTCAGAATCTTTACTATAGTTTATATAAACAAGCTGCTGTGTAGCCATGAACATTTTGCTTGAGGGGGTGCAAAATGCAAGTTTTGAAAGCAGAAATTTGCCCCTAAATACAGTTGTTTACTCCCGCATTTCCATCAGTCTCTTTGATGTTTTCCGCCAGAAGGAAACTCACAAGTTCATGGAGGCCAACATTTCTATGGTGCCTGCATCTGAAGCAATGGGCTGAGCCACCAAAACGGTGAATCTGAAGATGAATCCTGCTGGAAAAGGCTGAATCCTGTACGGAATGCTGGATTCGGTGCATCCCCACTGGTAACTAAATCTTAAGGTACAGTCAATTAAATATGCATTCGAGGGCAGAATTTTTTTTGTTTTGGCAATTCGGAAAACAACTTCTAACTTCCAGTTACAGGAAAGTAAATATAAAATGAGATCTGTTTGTAAAGAGGTGGGCTAACGGCTTATCTTGGAAACTGAACTTGAACCTTGGAGTTGCAAAGGAGAGGACATTGTAAATTTGATGAGATAAAAATTCGGGGATATGCAGTTGGTCAATATTGTATAGCAGCCAAGCAGAGCTTTGTGCTTACCTTTTGTGCTTTTCACAATGGTCCTTCAATGCAAAGTATAAATATTTTAACACATGAGTTTAAATGTAAAAAAAAAAGACAAAAAAAAATACAATTTTTTTACAAAAATTTATTTTAATACAAAAAAAAGGTAAAAACACACAGGTGCTTTGTTTTTTTACATACCCCAGAAATGCATTTCCACAGCACCCCGCAACTGCCACCCATTGACATATGCCGGTTGCCTAGCAACATTGATGCATGAGTAACCTGAAAGTGCACAGTGCACCCATTACCTTGAGTCTTTTTTGGTTGCATATTTATTGCCAGCAGTAACCCCCTTCTTTATTCCCCCTTGCAGGTTTATTGTCACTTACAGTACTCTGAGAAACACCAACCACATCAGGTATGTTCCATCTATGGAGTCATGTGTTAAATCTGTTCATGAATGACTTGCGTCCGTTTGCGGCAGCCCTATCATCATTTTTTATGCGATTTATCCGCTATCCCTATAAAGGCTGCAGGCCCCCAACTCTACTGGCTCTATTAATTATTTGCCCTTGCAGGCTTAAATCAATAGTTCTGCTGAAGGCAAATGACTATGAGTTAGAGCCTGTCTGGCTTCGGAACTATTCAGGCGCCCTAGGCACTGAAGTGATGGCGTGCGTTCTTGTGCCACAAGCAAGCCAATTTTGCAACATACCTGTCATGGAAGCACCGACATGTAAAACCACACTCCCGTCCTAATCAGATTTTATGAAAATACAATTAATTGGCTACAAATGATTAATGTTGTAAAAATATATTTACAATTAGCATTCCTTATAAAGCCTCAGCATCAAGGATAATAACCCATTTCTGAGGGAGAAATCAGCATTTTAAAAGCTTTCCCCAGGCATGGTGTTATTCCGAGGGGAGGGGGTGATAAATGACACAGTTGTTATATAGTGCATATCACCTCTCTATAATGTGTCAGGGCAGCCCGACACCGCTCCTACCTTCTATCTGCAGCTCATGTCTACACTGTCAGCTGCTATAATCCCTCTCTCTCTGGCACATTGCTGATTTGTGCATAAGTGATGAGCGCAGTCCACCTGAGTTAGGAGTTAGGAGCCCCAGATCTGGGACTGTCAGGGCCAGAGTATTTTACTGCCTCCTGCCATTAGCTGGAATTGACAGCGCCTGAAAACCGGTGAATTGTACAGCGTGTGAAATTAACAGCGGGGGGACTGAAGTGCTGTGTGGCAGTCATTTAATCTGCAATTTATCAGGTTATGCTGGTTTCTCAAACCTGCCCAGAGATTATGCTAAGAGAGAGGGGAAAAGGATTTCTCCAGATATTTAATATTCCATGACAGGCAAAAGCTTAAAGGACCAGTTCAGGGTAAATATGAAAACTGTGCAAAATAAAAGAAAAATGTTTCTAATATAGTTAGTTAACCAAAAATGTAATGTATAAAGCAAGGTTCCTTTAAACAGGGGGCCAGTGCACGGTCCCCAATTTCCATGCACACTGCACATATTTGTATTTGTTGTGCAAAAAAAGTTTTAAAAAATAAATCATTTGGCTCAGCTCATCCTAAAAAAGTTTAAAAAAAATTAATTGTTTGGCACGGCTCTGCTCCTACTACGGCATGGCTCAACTGGGCTCCTATTTCTGTGCAACTCGGCCCCTACTTTGGTGCAGCTCGGATTCTACTTTGGTGCAGCTCGGATTCTACTTTGGTGCAACTTGGCTCCTATTTCTGTGCAACTCCGGTCCTATTTCTGTGCAACTCGGCTCATACTTTGGCGCAACTCAGCTATTCAGCAGTTCAAGGGGGGGTCCTGGCTAATCCAGCAAATGCAGCACAGCTGGGCCCCCGCTTAACATATAGAAGCCATCTGGCCTGGGACAATTGTCCCTCCGCTGCCCCCCCCCGATGCCGGCGCTGCCCACCTAACTACCCAGGTCCCGGTAAATAACCATGGAGGGCCATATCCGGCCCGTGGGCCATAGTTTGAGGACCCCTGGTATAAAGGCTGGCGTGACTGGATGTCTAACATAATAGCCAGAACACTTAATTCCTGGTTTGCAGCTCTGTTGGTTTTCACTGATTGGTTACCAGGCCGTAACTTCAAGTCACCGATGAAAGGTGGCCATAGACACACCAATAATATTGTGCAAAATTAATGTTCATACAATATTTGGTGCGTGTATGGTGGGAAACGAGCCGACCGGTATCGGCACAATACTTGGATATCGGTCGGCTTGTCAGTCAGGCGGGACAGAAAATTATAAAAGGCACCTGAACATCAGCCACTGTTTAGATCTGGATCGTCAGATACACGTATAATTTTAATGTTTCCACCTGTATATTAATTTACCAATATATATAAAAATTATTCATTAATTTGGGCCTCATGGGCCCCTATACCTCCTGAGCCCCCTGCAGCCGCAGGGTCTGCTTCCTCTGTAGTTACGTCCCTGCTCCCAGCTACACACGCTCCCCTCACTTGTGCCTATTTGCACCTGCCCATTCTGTTCTGAGGAACTGTGCCTATTGACATAGGGGAACCCTGAAGCTACCCCCACCTTGAAGGAGGCTTTCATTCCAGGTTTCCCATTCTTATTAGGAGCCTAAAGAATTATGCACAGACATTAATCCAAAATCTGTAAAAAGGTCAGCATAATTGTGTCAAGCGCATCAAAATGTAGATGTCCACAATTACACTGGAATTATATGGGGGAAATGCTGTTGGTAAAATTGATGTCTGATCCCAATGTTATTAATAGGGAAAAAAGGTAAATATATAGGAAGGCCGATATTTTTTTCCCCCAGAAAAGGTGGCAACCCTAATTGTACATAAACATGGCAAACTGCATTTGTAAATGAGCACCAAGATGTTTGGGATCCATTATCCGGAAAGCCATTATCCAGAAAGCTCCAAATTATGGGAGAGCCGTCCAAATTTATAAAAATGATTTCCTTTTTCTCTGTAATAATAAAATAGTAACTTGTACTTGATCCCAACTAAGATATAATTAATCCTTATTGGAAGCAAAACCAGCCTATTGGGTTTATTTCATGTTTACATGATTTTCTAGTAGACTTAAGTTATGAAGATCCAAATTACAGAAAGATCCATTATCTGGAAAACTCCAGGTCCCAATCATTCTGGATAACATGTCCCATACCTGTATATATGATTGCCCTAAAGCAGGAGTCCCCCACCTTTTTTGCTCGTGAGCCACATTTAAATTTAAAAAAGAGTTGGAGAGCAACACAAGCATGAAAAAGTCCATGGGGATGTCAAATAAGAGCTCTGATTGGCTTTTTGGTAACCCCTATATGGACTGGCAGCCTACGGGAGAGATTGTTTGGCAGGACATCTGTTTTTTATACAACCAAAACTTGCCTCTGAGCCAGTAATTAAAAAATAATCACATGTTTTGAGGCCACTGGGAGCAACATCCAAAAGGGGTTGGAGAGCAATATGTTGCTCACGAGCTACTGGTTGTGGATCACTGCCCTAAAGTAACAACTGCGTTATAAACAAAGCTTCAAAAGTTACATAATGTTTTGGGGTCGTAGATTGAGGTGCATTGTGCAATTGGCTAGACATCTGATGCCAACCCAATCAATAATACCCCCATGCCTCCTACTTCATTGTTCAGATGTCAACTGTTATTCCAGTGGGAGTCTAATCATGTAATATCTGCACAACATGATTATACTGTGTGGGCTCCGGCCAAGTCTGCTGTTTTCAATAATGATGACGGCTATCGCTGTTTTCCTAGTCAGTAAATGTTAAGACTCATGCCAGCTCTGCTATTTTGGTGCTATGGACTCCAGAAAAGTTGCAGAAATTAAACCCAAAGTATTGCTTCTAATTCCTCTCCGTGAGAGTCAGCGAGCTTGCTGATTTTCACCCCAAAAAGTAGACCTACATTATTAGAAACATTATCTGGTGGCTTTGGATCCATTTAACCATACTCTGATATGTGGTCAAAGGCACTTCACTGGCAACCCATGTGTTCCCCTACACACTGGATCAGCCCAAATCAGGGCTTAAATGGACGAAGCTCTGTTTATTTGGCAACTTTTCCAAAGAGCTGATCTTTTAAAAGGCATGGCCAACTAATGACTAGGAACAGGAATATTGGGTGGTCGAGAAGGGCAAACTCGAAAGAACAGTAACAAGCAACTGTATTTGAAATTATATCTGCTCATGGACCTTTACATGGTTTTCAACAAATAGTTAAGCATTTACTCTAAACCCAAGGGACACAAGAGTGTGAAACTTTAGATCCAGTTTACTCCCAGGAGGAGCGTTCTCCAAAGTCAAATATAATGTAATGGACAGCATCCATTCCTGGGACCCTGAAATCAATAATAAGTGCTGTAAAGAAATCATCAAATGTCCCAAATGCCTAATTTGCACTGGGGTCAAAGGAAAGTCCTCTGATAAAAGGCCAGAGCACGATGTGCAAGGTGAAAGAGTGGGGAGTTCATTGTAGAGGAGAGGGATCAATAATACCAAGTTTTCCTTCATCTCATTCCCATGGGGAATAAGGGAGAGTCCATGTGTACTTGTATCATTCTATAATGCCAGTCAACTGATGCTGAATTAAAATGGAAATATACATCTATAAAATCTGCCTTGTGTTGATGATGTGATTTGCTGTTGCTTTAATTAAAACATCTTAAGCTAAAAGCAGATTTCAGTAGAAATTCACCAGTATCAGTACTTATTGTAGGTCGGATGTGAGGTCACACATTCAGATTAGAAGAAAGAAGGTTCCACCTAAATATTTGGAGCTGTGAATATGTGGAATTCTCTCCCTGAATCATTAGTACAGGCTGATGCATTAGATAGCTTTAAAGGAGAAGTCAACCCATTCAGCCCTAAAATCCCTATCCCCTCCCCTGTGTTGCCCTCCCTCCCTCCTCCCCCAGGGCCTACCTCCCTCACCGGGCAAATGCCCCTAAGTTGCTACTAACCCCTCGGCGCAGGTCCTGTCATCATAGTTCACAGGCGCCATCTTCTCCTGTGCAGTCTTCTTCCTGGATCCATCAGCGTTTGGTGGCGCATGTGCAGTAGGAGTATTTGCCGGTTCAGCTCATGCGCTGAAAGCCACAAAGTTTCCGAAATCTGAACACATGCGCAGTAGAGCTGAACCAGCAAATGCTCCTACTGCGCATGCGCCAGAAGACACCAGTGGATCCAGGAAGAAGAGCGAACGGGAGAAGATGGCACCTGTGAACTCTGTGGACAGGACCTGTGCCAAGGGGTAAGTAGCAACTTAGGGGCATTTGCCTGGGGAAGGAGGTAGGCCAGGGGGAGGAGGGGGCAACACTGGGGAGGTATTTTAGCGCCAAAGGGTTGACTTCTCCTTTAAGAAGGGGTTGGATGGCTTTTTAGCAAGTGAGGGAATACAGGGCTATGGAAGATAGCTCATTATACAAGTTGATCCAGGGACTGGTCCCATTGCCATCTTGGAGTCAGGAAGGAATTTCTCCCCCTCTGAGGCAAATTGGAGAGGCTTCTAATGAGGTTTTTTTTAGCAGTTATGCAGGTTATATATAGACTTAAAAGTTTGAACTTGCTGGACCCGTGTCTTTTTTCGACCTAACTTACTATAATTGTAGTAAATATACATCTATACAAAACACAAAGTATTGCTTCTGATTCACTACTTCACTTCTTCTTGTCGCAAATCAACACAAACTGGCAGCAGAGTTTAGAAGCCTGGTGTGAGTGAGTGGTGAGACTGATAGCACTCTCGCATGCTCCATCTTTACAACTGTTTATTGTGCCTTGACTTTATGGTGTATTCTGCTACCGTAACCCTGGCACTTTTACTTGGGTGATCAAGTTACTTGTACCTTTTACATCCCTCGGGTAAACAGCTCATTAGTCAAACAAGACTAACTGATATACTGAAACTTACCATTCTCGCTGAAACATTTATTATGATACCTCTGTGACTATAGACCAACAAATGTTAACCAAGAATAGAGCGACCGTGCAGAGTGCTTGCTCCATCTACTTCTGTTTCTAGTCATTAAATAACAATCAGTTAACTCTTAATAAAGGAGCCCCATCAAATCGCACCTTATTCATTTTGGTTGCAGAATATGAAGCACTTTCCACTTTCACATCCTCGTTAATTTACTCGTTTTACACAGGAAAAAAAAAGAAGAAAAAAAACCCCTCCGCTCTATAATGAAATCCAGATGCAAAATTCCATTTTCACTAGGTCATAATTGAAGTTCATTGTGTCTCCCCCCCCCCCTTGTTTTTA
>CM044446.1:11447008-11485530 GCA_024363595.1 Xenopus borealis | reverse complement strand
ACCCCCCCCCCCCAGACTTTCGAGTATATTCGAATTTAATAGAGTTAAAGAAAACTCACATGAATTTGAAATTCGACCTTTAGAAAAATGTGCCTCTTAAAGGGGAAGGAAAGCCTGGGTACACTTGGGGGTGCCAAATGTAAGGCACCCCCAAGTGATTATAGCGATTTAACTCAAACGAAGGTAGGAATATTCTGGGCCCCTATACCAGCAAAGAAAAAGAAAAGATTTCCCTAAAATGTATTTGGGAACCCAGTGTACCTGTACTGTATTGGAAATGGCAAGCCGATAGGATAAATGGGAACATTGTCCATTTTTAGGGGCAGTTTTTTTTCTATTTGATATGATGCAGTCAAAATATTTGTCATTGTGGCAAAAATTATACTCCTAATTCTTTCTATTAAATGCAGCAGTTTAGTAGTCATTGCAATGTAAAGGGTAAGTTAATAGATTGGAAAATTTTATTAGACTTTGGTGGGTAGGTAGCAATTACTGCAAGTAAATATTTGCCTACAGAATCTCCGCATCTAAGAGCAGAGACACGTGAAGGTTTAGCATTTACTGCAAGAAAATATTTGCCTACAAAAGGAAAGGGGAGTAAAGGCTGAATAGGTCAAGAATTATACAATAGGACATTTTTTTTATCCTTCAACAATTTCTAAAACCTGTATCTTGCCATGTTTTAGGGCAGAGACACCCAAAGATTCAGGGAGATTTAGTCAACCGGCGACAAATAGCCACTTCTTCGGACGACTAATCTCCCCAAAAAGCTGATTTAGGTTGTAGCACTCACTATGGTATGGCACTCAGAGCGCTTCGTTCTTCGAAGTTGAATCACTTCAGAAAACAAAGCGCTCCCGCTGGCTAGAATCGAATACGCCAACGGAATGGCACTTGGATCGCATTGTTTTCTGAAGTGAGCCAACTTTGAAGAATGAAGCGCTCCGAGTGCCATTCCACCGGCTACAACCTAAATCAGCTTTTCGGGGAGATTAGTCGCCCAAAGTAGAGGCGATTTGTCGCGGGTGACTAAATCTCCCTGAATTTTCGCGTGTTTCTGCCCTAAAACATGGCAAGATACAGGTTTTAGAAAAAAATAATCAACAAAAAGGAAAGATTTGCAGCAAAAATGTCTTATTGTATAATCCTTGACCTGTTCAGCCTCTACTCCCCTTTCTTTTTGTAGGCAAATGTTTACTTGCAGTAAATGCTAAATCTTCACGTGTCTCTGCCCCTAGGTGCAGAGATTTTAAAAAAAATTCTACAATTTTCTTTAGACAAAACATGATCGTCAGAAGGACGGAAATCTTTGAAAAATGTTTGACAACTCCAGTGCTTAGTGTTAGAGACCTCAAGCTAAATGGCTTTACCAGACAATATATTGAGCACAACGTCTCTTTATAGTGGCTATTGATATAGGCTCAGTACAGCATGTGCAACCTCTGACCTTTTAGCGTCTGATCGACTGGAGGCCGTAGTCGATGCAGTTTAAAGGGTAACTTTGAAAGTATATGTAGTTTTCCTAAGCTAGTGGCAGAAGCTATTTTAATATTAAAAACAAACACATTTAAGGCTTAGTCCAGACGGGGAGATTCGGGGGCGATCAGTCGCCTGGCGACTTTTCGCCGCGACAGATTGCCCCGAATAGCTAGGCACCGGCGAGGCTTAAAAACGCCTGCGCTAATTCACACGGAGCGGCGCGGTTTTTAAAATCGCTCCAAATTGCCTCGCCAGGCAATTTGGAGCGATTTTAAAAATCGCGCCGCTCCGTGTGAACACACGCCGGCGCTTTTAAGCCTCGCCGGTGCCTAGCTATTCGGGGAGATTCGGGGGCGATCTGTTGCGGCGAAAAGTCACCAGGCGACGGAACACCCCAAATCTCCCCGTCTGGACTAAGCCTAAAAAAAAAATAAGAAAAGTAGAGGCAACTTATTTTAAAGTGATTTGTTTAAACCGTATGTCTTTTCAGTCTAGATAAAGAAGTGTCGCTTTATCCACTACAGAGGTCCCTTCCAGTAAGATAAAAGGCTGTCCAGCTGTGAAGGGGTTATGAGTTTTAATGACTGCCTGTGTATAAAATGCAAATTGTCAACATATTCTCCTTTTTTTGCTGCCCCAGTTTGGCAGCGTGTATTCCCAAGGTAGAGAAAGGAGAGGTGATTAGTTATAAGCTGAGTGCTGAAGGAGTATACAAGGCGGGAGAGGAGGGCTGGGCTGTCCTGCTGAAAGCCTTAGAGATGCAACAGAAAGAACAATTATTGTTCATTTTATTTTGCAACAGCTCCTCCCCCAAAATAAATATATTTGTGCATGGTGAGTGAATTAGTCACTTCAAATCTTGCTCTTCTTCATTTTATTCTACATCTGCTGCAAGATGCCTTGATTTCTGCGTGTCTTAAGACTTAAATTAAATTGAGAGCTCTCCCAATGTGCCCCGTATCTGTTTAAAGTTTAGCTGTACAGAAATTTCAGAAAAGGTTCTATAAGGCACACGCAGTTGCCCAAGCCAGACAGGGAAGACGGACATAAAATGGTAAAAGGGTATTGAACAATCACCTGGCTTATGTTCCAACCGGAGGTAACAGGTAAATACATAGAATCACTGGGGGTGACTGTCCTTGCCTTAAAATATCTGTTCCCTTATTAGCTCTGTTGCTGATATGTTCCTCATTCATTAGGAGATTCTCAGCAGTTCTCTCCCTGGCCTTACTGGCATTATTAAAGCCTCATGAAAGTGCAGAACCTGCACTGGGCTTTTTCCCCTCATGCAAGCAATTTACTGCTCTGTACATGGTATGGGTTCAGAGCTCCAAGGGGAGGCCCTAATACAGTTAATTCTACAGGACCCTAGTAGTTGCACCACTATTACTACAGCACTCTGTACCATGTGGTTTAACTTGAGTAACAACAGGAGGAGATATAGGGGGTTATACAGAGGTGTAAACCAAACAAGGATAGTCAGGGGTCACCATATTATTTTTCTGGGAGGACAGCGCTCAGGGCATGGTTTGGGTGTGTGGAGACTAAATGTGATCATTCTGTTCCCACTTCACACCCTCGAAGTTCCAAAGTTTTACAGTTGTAGAAGCTTAGCTCCATTTCATATGCAAGTTTTCAGCATGAAAGATATAAAAAGCAGAGCAAGCCACAACACACTGCCTATTCCAAATTGACTTAAAAAGTAGATTCTGAGTTATACAGCAATATTCCTATTAACCCACCAAGACCTTGACATTCATAACTGTAGATTTTAATAAGTTTAGTAAGCATTGCAATATGTTGCTCTCTAAGATTATAGTTACATAGTAAGTTACTGTAGGTTGAAAAAAACACGTCCATCAAGTTCGATCCTAAGGATAAGGGCACACGGGCAGATTCGGGGAGATTTAGTCACCTGCCGACTAATTGCCTCTTCTTCGGGGCAACAGTCTCCCCAAGCTGCCTTTCTTCGTTTTCCCAAAGTCACTCGAAGTTTCCTCTCAAGGAAACTTCGGGCGACTTTGGAAAACGAACCGCTGCATGTGCTATCTCACTGGCGATTTTTCATTGTAGCCGGTGAGTAGGTAGTTCAGGGAGAATGTTGCCTCAAAGAAAAGGTGATTAGTTGTCTTGCGATTAAATCTCCTCCAATCTGCCTGTGTGCCCTTACATTAAAGTCTATATATAACCTGCCTAACTACTAGTTGAAAAGGAGGACGGGAAAAAAAATCCTTCCTGACTCCAAAATGGCAATTGGACCAGTCTCTGTATCTACTTGTACTATGAGCTATCTTCCATAACCCTGTATTCCCTCCATCCAACCTCTTCTTAAAGCTATCTAACGTATCAGCCTGTACAACCGATATATTCAGGGAGAGAATTCCACATCTTCATAACTCTCACTGTAAAAAAACGCCCTTCTGAATATTTATACAGAACCTCCTTTCTTCTGCTTGGAATGGGTGACCTCGTCAGGTGGAAGGACGTACTGGTAAATAAATACATACATAACATAGTAAGTTAGGTTAAAAAAATACAAACAAAGTTACTGTAATTTGAAAAAAGACACATGTCCATCAAGTTAAACCTTTCAACTTTTAACCTGCCTAACTGCTAGCTGATCCAGAGGAAGGCTATCTGAAGCCTCTCCAATTTGCCTCAGAATGGCTAAATTCCTTCCTGACTCCAGGATGGCAATTGGACCAGTCTCTGTATCTACTTGTACTATGAGCTATCTTCCATAACCCTGTATTCCCTCACTTGCTAAAAAGCCATCCAACCCCTTCCTAAAGCTATCTAATGTATGTAAGATGTAAATCTATCTCAGCCGAAAGGACTGCTTCAAGGAGACAATTCCACATCTTCACAGCTCTCACTGTAAAAAACCCCTTCCGAATATTTAGGTGGAACCTCTTTTCTTCTAATCGGAATGGGTGACCTTGTGTCAGCTGGAAAGACCTACTGGTGAATAAAGCATTAGAGAGATTATTATATGACCCCCATATATATATATATATATATATATATATATATATATACATGGGGAAGGTTTACTAAGGGTCGAATTCGAGGGTTTAAAAACCCTCGTATTCAACCATGGGAATACTGTGTGAAGTAAAATCCTTCAAATTCGAAGGATTTTACCGCAATTTGATTGGTCGAACAATCAAATTGAAAAAATTTTATCGATCGATAAAATCGTTCCAATTGAATAATTCCAGAGATTTTAACCATTTGATCAAATTTTTTTATTTCATCAAATGTAATGAAACCCAATTTGGTAGCTTTGATCTGGCGAACTAGGCAGTCGAATAAAAATTTAAAGGGGAAATACTTTGACTGTCGAATATTCAAAATTCACTGGTCGAAGTGGTCTTCAAAAACATTCGAAAATTCGAATTGGAATCTTTTTTGAAAATTCGATCGAACTTCGAATCCTTCATGTGAATTTAGTAAATCTGCCCCATAGTTTTAAGCGCCTCTTCTGCAGAATGAACATCCATAACTTGACCAATCTTTCCTCATAGCTAAGATTTTCCATTCCTTTTATCCGCATAGTTGCCCTTCTCTGCACCCTCTCTAATTCTGTACTGTTATACATTACAACAGGAGGCAACAATAGTGATAGTTACGTGGAGCATTATGAGATGCCTTACATAAAGTTATACAAAGCAGCAGATAAGCATGACATTTCTTTCTCTTGCTTCATATGAAATGTTTTACGTTAGATCTGTAGCTGTAGCCCTCTAAACTCCAGATTGAGAACCACCTCTAATTTCTCCCCATAAAACTCTGTATTTTCAAAGTCCCACTCAATTAATTCTCTTTTTTTTTTGTTGCCTTTTACAGGAGAGCCATTAAACATCAGCTGTTCCACCTTGGATTCCAGATGTTCTGCTATCCACGTGACGGATTCCGAGAGGACACCTCGCACAGAGATCTTGGCAGAACGATATGTTGTCTTGTAGATTATAGGTATGCAATAACGGACACACATAAATTTGTCTGTGCAAATAAATCTGCTTGCCATAGGACTTTTCTTTTTTTAATGTTGTCTCTGCTCAGATCCCTATGCAAAGAACAGTGAATTGCTTTGAGCTGCAACTTTACTTTATGTTACCCTTGTCTATGAAAATGTAAGGAATGAATGCAGCTGCATATATATATATATATATATATATATATATATATTAGGGATGCACCGAATCCAGGATTTGGTTCGGGATTCGGCCAGGATTCGGCCTTTATCAGCAGGATTCGGATTCGGCCGAATCCTTCTGCCTGGCCAAACCGAATCCGAATCCTAATTTGCATATGCAAATTAGGGCCAGGGAGCTAAATCACGTGACTTTTTGGCACAAAACAAGGAAGTAAAAAATGTTTTCCCCTTCCCACCCATAATTTGCATATGCAAATTAGGGTTCGGATTCGGTTCGGTATTCGGCCAAATCTTTCGGGAAGGATTCGGGGGTTCGGCCAAATCCAAAATAGTGGATTCGGTGCATCCCTAATATATATATATATATATATATATATATATATTTTTTTTTTTTTTTTTTTTTTTTTTTTTTTTTTTTTTTCTTTTTATTATTATTTATAAGGCATTGTGTAGCTTAACTACAGTCTCTGGTACTGCCAAGGCAGCAAGTACTTAAAAAAAAAAAACTAGAGAAAATAAACAATGAAGACCAACTGAAGAGTTGCTTAAAATCGTCCATTCTACAACATACTAAAAGTTTACTGAAAGGTGAACCACGCTTTAAAAAATGTTAGCTGTGAAGATGTATGCAAAGCTGACTGCTGCTACATTGTCTTATGGTAATGTTTTAATATAGCTGTAACTTTTCTTATAAGAGAAAGGGTGGGAAAAATGGAGCATGAATGTGCAGCATCTAAAAAAAAAAAAACTTCTTTAGGGTAATAGATCTTTATTCAGTCAAACAAGAAAACTCCGAAGCTTGTGAGCATCAAGGCTGAGGCACACGAGGCCACGCAGCAGATGTCCATGGGTTAAATGAAAACTCTGACTGTACTATACCCCTTAAACTATACCCCTTAAACATGCCCCATCCAGCTTTGAAATGAAATCAAGTGCAGCAGTGTTTGCATCAGATAAATATTTTTACATGAAAAGGGTACTGACTGGCTCTCTGGGAGTTCACAGGCTTGTGTGTACTTTAAGCAGCATTTGTTAAGCTGAATGTTCCACCGCTCTCTGACAGCCAGCCTGTAAATCTCTTCTTTCTCACCCAGGTGCTGCAATTAATATATATATATAGTTAAGGCATAGTGTAGCTTAATTGCTGGGTGACAGTATGAAGCTAAACATAAATAGCAGAACTCGCCCTTAAAACAAGTTTATTGTATAATGTGGATAAAAGTTGCTGGGCTGCACTGATTGTAAGGGAGGCAAAAACAAATGCAACCAGTGTAGGCCACTCATTATGGATTTTCTTGGTGTCCCCTCTTTTTCATATGACATTAAAGGAACAGTAACACCAAACAATTAAAGCTTTTTAAAGGAATGACAATATAATGTATCAATGCCCTGCACTGAGGGCAGCCATTCAAGCACAGGATACACAGTAGATAACAGATAAGTACTACTATAGTTTATATAAACAAGCTGCTGTGTAGCCATGGGGGCAGCCATTCAAGCAGAGGATACACAGTAGATAACAGATAAGTACTACTATAGTTTATATAAACAAGCTGCTGTGTAGCCATGTGGGCAGCCATTCAAGCACAGGATACACAGTAGGAGAATTTAACCTGTTATAGAAATAAACCCTCCCCCGCCAGCCTAGCTGTCCCCCCGGACAAATGCCCCTAATTTTTTACTTACTCCTCAGTGCAGATTCTGGCCTCAGGAGTTCACTGGCGCCATCTTATTCGGAATCAGACCAGCGTTTTCGGCGATTGCATAGTTAGAGTAAATTTCCAGTCCCGAACAACTGTGCATGAGCCGAAATCATGAAAATTTTCATGACTTTCGCCGCATGTGCAGTCGTTAAGGACCGGAAATTTATTCCAACTGCGCATGCAGTGAAAAGGCTGGTCTGATTCCGAAGGAGACCGAAGAAAGAAGATGGCGTCCGTGAACTTCTGAGGCCAGAATCTGTATGGAGGGGTAAGTAAGAATCAGGGGCAGCTAGATTAGGGGGTAGGGGGGGTCTACCCAAGGTAGGGGGTTAGGGTTTTTTCCTATAATGGGTTGAATTCTCCTTTAAGCATTCTAGTTGCTAGTGCCCAAAGTACTCTAGCAACCATGCATTAATTTGAATGAAATACTGGAGAGGGACTAAATAGAAAGATTAGTTATAAAGAAAACTGCAATAACAATTAGTTTGTAGCCTTAATTTGGCCATACATAGAGATCCGCTCATTTAGCAAGGTTGCCAAATGGATCTCTCCCTGATATGCCCACCTTGAGGTCCTAGGGCCCAACAAACGGATCACAATGAGCAGAGTATAGGTGGTCGGATCAAGGTCCTCAATCTGACTGGATTTTTAAACGTGCCTGATGGACTTCTGACCAACTTTTGGCCAGATATTGATCAGGGAAACCCTTCAGAGGCCCCCATACACTGCCCAATAAGCTGACAACTTAATCTGTCAGAAGTTTATATGGCCCTTTGTTTGGGGCACTTTAGAAAACATTTGTTTTTTAGAAGGGTCAAAAAAGATGAAAAAAGTAAAAGGCAAATAATTCAAAAACTCTAAAAAAAACAATTGGACAATTAGCAGATGGGGACTTAACATCAAGGGGGGTTGAATTCTCCTTTAAGTCTACGAGAAAATCATGTAAACATTAAATAAGCCCAATAGGCTGGTTTTGCTTCCAATAAGGATTAATTATATCTTAGTTGGGATCAAGTACAAGCTACTGTTTTATCATAGTGACTATAATAGCATACCTGACAATCCTGGGCCCTGCACGTGATTGCTAAAAACTGCACTTGCAATAGTGTGCTTTTGTATAATTACCATGTTGCAACCTTATTAGTTTTTCAGCTGTTCCAGGCCAGTGCATGATTTAGAATCTACTTGAAGAAGCAAAGCTTGCGACTCGAGGTGCTGCTTTACAGGAGGACCTGGGACAGGGGCATTTTTCAGCCAACAGGGTATCAGGTACCTAACATTAGCACCCACCCAAGTGATTATTGCTTTTCTTCTTTTAAAAAAAGTGACTGCTTTTTTCTACCTGCTGGTTTCCTACTATAGCTGATCAAAAATGCTTGTTTAATTTCATAACCCTTTCATTTCTTTAGACGAGAGAAATAGGACAAATGCTGTTACCGGACCCTCCTAATGGACCTCCCACCCCCCCTTTCTTATAATCAGTAACCAAGACTTTGGGTGCATTGGCATTGTGTTCCTATGTAATGTTCACTGGTGAGTGTTGCCTTTCTAATCATCAAGTTCTAAAGATATTCAATGATGTTCAAGATAAAATCAAAGATAATATTAACAAAAATGAACACCAGTTATAAACTGTCCTGAATGTCAAACTAGAAGTTAGCTAAAATATATATATATATATATATATATTTTTTTTTTTAATAAGAAAAAAGTGTGACGTGTGTATGGATAGCTGAAATGTAAGGATGAAAATATAACATTGGGAACAATATTGAATTATCTAGATTAGGGGGGAAAAAACTACATATTTGTGATTTAGAGGTTTTAGTGCAAGTGCCAACCCCCAGTAATATAAAGAATGATCCTGTAATGCAGGTGCGATGCCTTTACCCTGTGCTTCGTGTTTGTGTTTCAGCTTATACTCCATTCAATAGCATCCCACCAACTGGCATGCAGAGGCCAAATGCACAGCTATTACAGGACCCGGAGGGCTGCACATTCCCTGCCAATGAAATTCTCCATAAATCATGAAAAAAAGTATAGAGCACCCTTCACCTACTGCCTGCTTAAAACACAGCACAAAGCTAGCATTATAAAGAGGGTGACATTTAACTAGACTGATCTAATTTAATGAACATTTGTCAAGAGAATTTGCAGTAAGTGAGAGTGGCCCTGTAAAGGGTGGTGGTATAAAAAGGAAGCACAATGTTAGGATAAGCACTTTTTAAAAGGGAGAATTATACCATATTGATAAGGTCATCTCCACTAATTTAAAATATAAAGTATAGGTGTAGGTGCAGAACTTTTCTTCTGTACATGTGTGATTCAACCACATACGTAGGGTACAGGTATGGGACCTATTATCCAGAATGCTTGGGACCTGGGTTATTCTGGATAACACATTTTTCCATACTTTGGGTCTTCATACCTTAAGTCTACTAGAAAATCAATTAAACCTTCAATAAACAAAATAGGCCGGGTCTGCACTGAAAATTCTGATATAAAAATTGGAATTTTGGCTTCTGAAGTTACCGATAGCACATGTTCATGGCAGCAGCATCCCTGGCCCTGACTAATTTGAGATTCCTAAGCCTCTTCTCATTTTGCTTTGCATTGGTGTACGTAGGCTCTACATTTTCTAGAATAAAATAATGGTCTCCTTATTTCTCTTCCCTCTGACTCAGAAGTCATTATTACAGATAAAGCAGTAAAATAATGGTCAAGTAGCATCCCTTACTATAAGCAACGTTCAGCATGTGAATAATTGCACAATATGGCACACTGGAAGTATTTAGGGCTTTCACAGAATGCATTTTGGCACATTCCAATATGCTTCCCTCTACCACATTTCACAGTGTTTATTGGTCATTCAGTCCTGTGAGCCAACTTCCTTGGAAAACTACCAAGTTACATTGAACAATGGAAAAATATTGATGGTCTGGTATGAAATCAATCGGTGCATTTACAGGGAACATGGAATAAGAGTGGCTCTGGCATGGAACAACTGGAATTAAATGAAATGGTTACATTTCAAATTAAAAGGAATAGAAAATGTGATTTTGTACATTACATATTTGTCTGCCATATGTGAAATAGAGAAAGGCTAATGGTTTCTAGTGTGTGAATTGCCGATTGACCTGGTGTGACAACTGAACAGAAAATTGCAGCTAAGGCCAGTAGGGGGAGAAATGAGGCTTAACTGGATATGGTATGACGCATTCAGACATGCTCTCAGTGAAAGGGTTAAAAAGTGTACGCTTCCTTGGAATAAAAATATTGCCAATACAAATCAGTATGCCGTTGGAGAAAGGTACCAAAGCATTTAAAAAAAACCTCTTGCAAATACAATATGATAGATTTAATAATGGCTGCTGATATAGTTACTAAAATATAAAGTAAAAATATCCACCTTGGAACATAAATGTAAAAAAAAAAAAATACACCTTGCACCTTGAATTCTCCTTAGACTAAAGATGACCATACAAGCACAGATACAATTCTTTATCTGAAGTCTGTCGATCATGAGTGATACCCATGTGCTTTGGATATACTGTTTGATGGTTCACAGACTGGGCATGTTTGAAAACTGCTACATGTTGGCCAGTGCATAGCAGGGTTTAACTGGGCCAGTGGGAAAAATCCCAGCGGGCCCTGGCTCTTGTGGGCCCCGCAGGCCCAGACCCACTTGCTTCCCACAATCTCTGACCCTGGTTGCGGAAAAAAAAGGTATGCGTACTGTGGTGGAAGGGGGTTATGGCTGGGGCAGGGGGGCCCAGGCCTGTGGGCAGAAGAATTTGTCTGAATATTGATGAAATAGTCTGAATCCTGGATTCTGTGTATCCCTAATATTTATCAGCGTGATTTTGAATTTATAGGTTTATTAGAGGGCTTCAACTGAAAAAGTCCCAAACCATTGCTCTAGGGCAGGGATCCCCAACTTTGTTTGTTACCTTTGAACCATATGTAATGTAAAAAGTGTAAGGCAGCAACACAAGCATGGAAAAGTCCCTGGGGGTTCCATTTAAGTGCCCCTATGTGGACTGGCTGCCTACGGGAGGCTCGGTTTGGCAGAAAAAATGGTTTCTATGCACCTAAAACTTGCCTCCAAGCCAGGAATTAAAAAATGAGCACCTATTTTGAGGCCACTGGGAGTAACATCCAAGGGGTTGGTGACCAACATGTTGCTCACGAGTCACTAGATGGGGCAACACAGCTCTAGGGTGAACCAAAGCAATAGCTGGGTGCAGAGGTTGCAGGCCATTTAGAGTAATGTATGGGCCTGTTTGTGCCACTAAGCAAGAGAAGAACCACAAGGTCAACTTAAACATAAAAAGTCTTGGACTCCTCTAAATGACATATATTTTTTTTTCTGGGGCCGCAGCATGTTCACATTTTCAGGTGGTCGAATGAGACCCGAGCAATAGTGACAAAAGAGTGCAACAAACATTTCTGAGGACATAAATTTCCTTTTCCATACCTTCAGGAGTAAGGTTTACACCCAATTGTCGAGTGAGTCCGTTGTAGGGACAAGGCCAGAACTAGGGGTAGGTAAACAGGGTGGGGCCTGATTGGCAGGGGGATTCTCACAGGGTAAGCTCTTTTCAAGTTTCACTCATTCCACCCCTTCTCTACTGTGCTGGTCTCCATGGAAACAAAGGATCCCATGTGACTGCCCCAGGGGTGGCAGTCAGGCTGTTTTCCAACCAACTTGGGCTACTAATCTAAAGCCTAGGAGGGTTTTCAAAATACAAACTAGCCAAGGTCTGGATTTTGGCTATTTTGTGGGCCTTTGGCTGGTTTGTACTTTGGAAGCTAGCCAAAGTGTTTTTCCTTGCCCTAATGTGCCAAGCCTGCGTTTCATTGGGTTATGTAAATTTTGTTTAACAATTTGCCAAGTTTAATGTAAGACTACAATAACCAGCATGCATTGGAACTGCCTTGTGTAGAAGATGGGAGTTACCAGATTTTGGCCTCTGTACCCCAGTTTCACATCCCTCTTTTTCATTCTCACATTTTCCAGTGACTTTCCTCAATTTCTGAAAAATTTGCAGAAAAAAATCTGCTGGCTACAAAAAATTTCTAGAGGTTGAGCTGTTTTACCAATATTTATTGAAATCAAATGTATATTAGGGTCTTATGGGGCCTCTGTACCTCCTGGGCCCCCCCTCTGTATTAACCACCCTAGTGACGGGCGAATCTGTACAATTTTGTTTTGTAGAAAACAGTGAAAAATTTGAAAAAGGTGTATTTTCACATACTATATTAATTTATTTCTTAGACTTTTTTACACTCCACATATTGTGCTATTTTTGGGTTACTTTTGAAGTGCTTCTTGGCTAGTTTTGGGCTGGTTTTATAGTTGGCTTTGAAAATTAGACCTGGCAACCCTGGACTGCCCTTTTGGTAATTGCTTGACCTTTGTGTCGGCCTCCGTAGATTTGTTTTCTTAAAAAGTCAAAGTAAGTTGAGCCAGGCCTGGATTTTTGGCAAGGCCTCAAAAAGCCGACACTTGGATGGTAGAATTTCAGGGGCGATACGCTGCCCAGCTGCATTTGGATTTGTTCTGAGCACTACACACACCATGCCAGTTTCCAATGCTGCTCTGGATCTGACTGATTAAGATGTATGTGTATTCAGGGTCGGATTGGCCCGGCGGGACAAAAAAACCTGGTGTGCCGGAACCCCTTCTCCCAATCGCAGTGGTGCACAAGCCGGGCAGTGCCTGTACGCCCCGAAGGCACTGCAATAGGTGAGGAGGCGAGGTGGAGTGCAGGGAGGCCCCCCAGTCTGACCCTGCTTGTACGCACAGAACGGCAGCCGGCTTTAAGGATGGGGACGCAGACTGTAACAGATACAGATGCAGTCACTTGGATTTGTAAGTTAAATGCGTTGCGACTCAGGGCTAATTGAAGAAACTGTGTTATCTAAAGTTATCTTAACTCATTTAATGCATTTAACCTTTTCATTAGCATCCCAAAGCCCCATTGTTTTCAATGGTGAACTCTTTAATTGGATGGGATGCTGTGACACAATATTCTGTGATAAGTGAGATAAATGAGACAGATGAGTTAAATCACGACGCATTTAACTCACAATCCAAAGTGACTGTATCTGTAGGTCAACTTGGACGGGACCAGGAAGGGGGATGAGGACCAGGAAGGGGGGAGGGCAGGTCCAGACTGGCAATCTGTATGTTCTGGCAACAGTAGGGTTGCTTAGACAGTAGGGTTGCCACCTTTTCTTTAAAAAAATACCGGCCTTTCTATATATTTATCTTTTTTTCCTATTAATAACATTGGGCTCAACCATCAAAAATACCGGCCAGGCAGGTAAAATACCGGCCAGGTGGCAACCCTATTGGACAGGATGAATTTAGCAGCCCACAACATTGTTCTGCAAAACCTAACCAACAGGTGACGCAGAGATTTGTAGTCTGACAATTGTGGCTGAAAAAGCAATTGTTTCATAATCCTAATATCAACTGGGCCTGCAGAATACTTCTCTGGACTAAACTCCCTTTAGAAAATCCCGCCTTTCTTCGCCAAAGACAACTTTTCTGAGAGTTCGGCTAGAGCAGCTTGTCTCCTCACGGACAGCCGAGCTGATGCTGCCCCCCACCCCCTTTTTTTTCTCATTCACAGCAACAGCATCCCTCAATCTCCCGGACTCCCGCCCTGCCCGCTACCATGGAAACCAGAGGAGGACCAGCCACCAATCCCCGCCCTCTAAAGACAAATTACCATCAGAGTAAGAACATTAGAATTCGCGAATCATGAGCGCTTTAGACCGGCGGGAACACTACGCCGCAACCTATCTTGCTCTCACCTCCACCGGCTCACAGCGATAGGAAGAAGAGCAAAGTTCATAAAGACAATTGGCTACCTGTCACACTTCGCATAGCAACGGCGGCAAGGTGCGTTGCAGCGCTAGCTCTAGCAACCGCGCCACATTTCTTTGAGGCGAGGCGTAGAAATAGAAGAAAGAGGGGGAGAAGCGAGCGAAGCCCCGCCCTTTACTCCTCCTCCTTTCCTTCCCCGCACACGAGGAGGAGGAGTCTGCCTCCATTATTTATATTTTGTATCCCTTTTTATTTCCTCCCCTTCTTCACAGTCTGACACGTCCGCAGTGAGTGAGTGGCGTTGGCTGCCTGTCAATCCGTCACCGGGGCCGGCAAGAGCGAAATAGCGGGGGAAGCAGCAGCCGGAGCCATAAATCCCACCCGGGAGTCCCGGCACCGACCCCTCATCCATCTCTTCCCCATAGCCGCTGCCGAGGAGGGGGGAAAAAAACTTTTTTTTTTGATTGCAGCTCTGAGGCATTATCATCATCCCCACACCTTAACCATTTCTACTCGCTTCTTATTACTCCCATTAATACCTCACGCTGCTGCTTTAAGTTCATTAAGATTTTACACCCCTGTATTTGTTCTGAGGTACATTTTTTTTTTTAAACTATATACATTTGTATTTTATTTTTAACAACTCCCTCGTTGATTTGCGGTTTTTCGACCGGACCCTGCGCAGAAGCTGCAATCATTCACTGATTATTTATTTCTCTTAGAAAGGAGAATCCTACTGGAGCACTGGCAGCGATCAGACGGAGAAGACCTGTGAAGGATTGAAGAACCGGCGAAAAACCACTGGTCCGATTATAAAAAACATAAGGGATAATTAAATAACCATTGCTGACGTCTCTGAGGAAAAAAAATAAAGGAAACCCTTTCCTGAAGTCATTTTGAGGCAAAATAATCTGAATTTGATTAATTTCTCTTCTGGCAAAATGCATGGATGGGATAAGCACTGAATAGAAAGTTTTCTGTTGTTTGTTTTAAATTAATAAAACGAGCCTTCTAGACGCAACAGGAACGGCTACGGAGGAACATGGGTCACCAGCACTAATAGTGACGTAGAGGTTTGTGCTACATCTTTGCAGCAGAGTATTAATATTTTTTTTTCTGATTTGGAATGCAGGGTTGCAATAAAGACCTGAAATAAAGACTTTACAGCAGCTCATCAAACTCTGACATAGGGGCTCACTTGCTATATTGTCTAAAACTTACACCATGTGAAAGGAATTAAAAAACATCGTGCTGCACCGTCGATTTGGAGTAAACTCTGACCTGCCGTTACCCGAAGATTAAAATAAAAGTTCAGATGCAAGAGGATGCTGAGTTTCATTTGCAACTGTTAATATGCCCTCTTTTCTTGTCTACCTTTTCTAGCTGAAATCCCTGGAGTAAAAACTGACAGTGAGAGAAAAGAAGAAACTTGACCTCTTCAGAAAGATTTTTTTTTTTTTTTTTTTTTACAAAGTGTTTTTGATATATGGATGGTATTTTGCATGGTGGAATGAAACTCTATCACAAACCTTGATTTTAAACAACTCTATCCTTTAAAAGTGTTGATCTGGTTGGATTTTGACGGTTGACATTGTTGATGTGTGGGGCAGTAACCCCACCACCGTGCTGCCACTGGCTGTGAGGTCTCCTTGTCATTGATTAGGCTGTGGAGAAGAGTATGGACGAACAGACCAGGATGATGCAGACTTTGGCTGCAGTGGCCATGGGTGGCCACTCAGTTCAAGGAGGAATGACTTTACCTCCTCCCCATGTTCACGATGGGGGTGATGGTGACGGCAGGAAGCAGGACATTGGAGACATCCTGCACCAGATCATGACCATAACTGATCAAAGCTTGGATGAGGCACAAGCAAAGTTGGTTTCCATTGCAATAAAAATACACACATCACCCATTTCCCTCCCTACACATCACATCAGCACATCACTCCAAGTTCATCTTGGAGTGAACAACTACTTCTTACATGCAGTTTGTCAAATAAGCCAGCACATGTTTGGGCGAGCAGTGTCTGAGATGCTGCTAGAAGCTGCTTGCATGGGGGTGTAATGATGCCCACGCTAGCAAACTGATATAATCAGAGCTCGCAGCTATAACCAGGCTCTTGTTTATTTGTATGTAGAGATGCTGCCCTGGTGCCTGTAAATGTAGCTTCCAGGACCCCTCCAGTCCTTTCTGTTTCTGCCAGAGTGGTTGAAGCTATACCAATATATTGGGAAAACCATCATTATAAATAAATGCGGTTATGAGGGAAATTAATAGGCTTTTACTGGCCTGGGTATAAAGAGTGTTTCCTATAAAAGTTTTAAGGTTTATTCATTTCTCAACAAAAATAAAAGGCATCGTATTTTCTGGTTCTAATCCATATATTGTTTATTAATTCTAGATCTACTTTAAGGGCCACATAAATATGTATCTCCAAGCACCTTTAAAGGGGAGCATTATAAATTAGTATGTATACACATATATTAAGGAAAATGCTGTTTATGTTACGTTATTTCCTACCCAGCTGCTGCCTAGTTCCTGACAACTTATGTCTGTATATATATATATATATATATATATATATATATATATACATACAGATTTCATGTCATTAGTACAGTGCACAATCATTTTATTAATACATTCCCCATCTCCTTACATACATTTACAAATATATATTGTGTTGTTTTGTGTGCTAGTTAGATGGATATTTTATGATATATTTAGGAAAACTAAAGAGTGGAAAATATATAGCTGAGATAAAGTTGGCTCTTTTTAATAAATCACTTGACCTGTCTAGAAGCAGCTTGTTGCTGACAAGGACTGATTTATATTTTGAATAATAGCAAGCTAATTTGACATGTGAGTAAACATTAAATATTGTAAACCCTTTATAGTAAAAGCACCTCATCCAAAGTGTCAGTCAGTTTTTGCAACTGTAGCAGGTGTGACTTTTTCCCCAACTAGAAAATGTTGATGGCAATTAATAGCCTGCAAATGGCAATCAACTGTTTTTGATAGGGCTGATAAATCAGTCTATATAAAATGCAATTATTGTTTCTTGAAGTGGTAATGTCACATAAATGGAAAAGAATAGAGGCAGTTTCCTCATTATTTATATTAAAGTAAAAGGTCTATTTCTAGCTGTACAGCTCTACAGAATATGTGGGTGCCTTATAAGCAATGTATAGTAGGGAAATGCAATATTTTTTATATCTGATTCTTTTACAGAAAGCATGCACTAAACTGCCATAGGATGAAACCAGCCCTCTTCAGTGTCTTATGTGAAATCAAAGAGAAAACAGGTAGGGTTTGCGCATCTTCTGTTATTTGTATTTTAAACTGTGACCTTTTATGTGTGTGAGTACTATTTCTAGCTGGTCTCTTGTAAATGGCCCAAGCCATAGACGTGGTCTTCGTTTGTAAAGCCATGCAAAAAAATAAAGTATTTATAATTTGTGTGTTCATGTATCAGGTAGTAGTTGCATTTACAGATCTAATGCTGGCAGTTAATAGAATGAGAACATCTTTCACCATGGTGATAGTTGTTTATAACAATGCAAAAATTGCAAGTATGGCCTTCATGGTAGTCCAGAAGCTTATAAATTTTCATAAAGGGAAGCTGTTTAAATCAATACACCGTTTCTTAGAAACAAAAAAGCAATTTTCTATGCCATTGCTTACTCTAGTAAAGGTATGGGTTCAATTATCCAGAAACCTGTTATTCAGAAAGCAAGACAATTAAGGAATGCAATTTTCAACAGACCCATTAAGACAAACAGTTTTCTCTATAATAAAACCATACCTTGTTAGCTAACAAAATGTTATGTTGGTGGCAAAACAACCCTATTATTTTATATTTACACTTTTTTGTATTTATGGCTTTAAGGTGGGGTAATCTAATTTTATATAAAGATCTTTTTTCTGAAAAACCCCAGGTCCCCAGCATTCCAGATAATAGATCCCACACCTGTAATATGAATCCAAATAGTGGGCCCAGTTACTGTACTTCTATTTTAATTTTATATATATATATGAGTCCTTACTCATTGCTTATGGGGATATATTATTTGTTGTTGAATCCTTTTGCTCCTAGACAAATCTCTAGGGTAGTAAGAATCATTGAGTGATCACTGTATGCAGAGCATTATGGCCTTGTTTCTCGTGTATATAAAGTCTGTTGAAATAAGTGATTTTCACTGTTTCTGGCTAGTATCAATAACCAACTTTTACACATTTTGTTGCAAAATATTTATAACTTACACATATATATGTAATTTACATTTTAATATAGCACACTGTTGTTTGAAAATGTCAAGCATAAATGACTCCAGTCATAAATGGGTAGAGGGTAGATAAGGTAAACATTGTTTTATCAAAAGTTATAAATTGTTTCTTTATGGCACGGAAATGCTGATAATTATGCAGACATTTCCAATATACATCCGCAAGCACATTTGCCAAATTTCACTTTTAATTGTTAATCAATATTTAAGCAAGCCATGTATAATAAAAATATATTGCTTAGCACTTTAAATTTTTATATCGATGTATGTGTGTGTGTGTGTATATATATATGTGTATTTATATATATATATATATATATATATATATATATATATATATATATATATATATATATATATATATATATATATATATATTCACACATACACCCATATATTTAAACAATCCAAGGATTTCAGTTCAAGAGTGTCATATCACTAGAACCTATTAAGGGTGTCGGTTTCAGTGTTGCGCTTGTCATTGATACATTGTAACAAATCAAATGACTACAATATATATATTAATTGCTGGCATACCTAATCAATCACCGTCAATTTTTTTTAAGCAGAGAAGGGGGCTTTTACACCCCCCAAATATTTCTCTCTAATTGCAGATTTTCTTTTAAATTAAAAGGATAATGCCTGATCTTCAATCTAGGCTGACCATACTTCTATCCCACAATATATTGCATGAGATGCTTAAAAAAAAAAAACAGATTTCTGTATGTTTGAAGACACAACGGTGCAACAGATTTTTTGCTATTCTTCCTTATGGCTTTCTGGATCCTTTGGGGAATTCTGTGTAAGTTCCCTTTCTGTTACACACGATACAAAATATTACAGTGTTTATTGTATCTGAAGAATGTATGGCTTCTGTAATTGAATATGTGTAGCATAAGCATGGAGAAGGTTAGTAAAGAAAGCAGCCCTCTATGGACAGGGTCATGTTTATGTGCACAAATGGCAAGTGAATTTCTATCAGCTAGGAGTGAATACTAAAGTGTTAAAGCATAACATGTAAAGCAATAGCCATGCTTGTTATGATCATTTAAATACACATTTTAGTATTATGCTTATAACCCCATAGTGCAAAGCTGAAACTGGAGTAATTTTGAAATACTATGTTTTATGACTATATACACATTATCCATGCACATTACCTTACTGTCCGATTGTGGAACAACTGCTCAGTAACAATGGAAGCAGCTGTTCCTATAGTTATAAACAATGCTGCATGTCAAGTGTTTGTTCTTTTTCTCAGTGGTAGCTATCTGTTTAATGTCACAGAGGAGGGCTGACTCGTGTGTTAATACTAACATGGAAATTTACATTAATACACAGCTTTAAATTAAAAGGGTCATGAAATGCTCTTTGTCTGCGAGTGAAATCATTGTCTGAAAGCATATACTATTCACAGTGTATCCACTAAAACGCTAGACTAGAGCAAGTCTATATTTCCCCCCTCATCCTCACTGTAAATTATTTCATTGTCGTGATTAAACTACTAATTTGTAATCAGATCGGGGGAACATGTTTTCTATAATGCAACAAAAAAATTAAATGTATCCCTGTGAATTCTGTCTTTGTACAGTGTAAAATAAAATGCCGTTTGCAGTAATGCATCACAAAATGACTTTGAAGGATTTTACCCAAGTTTGTTTCTGTGCTTTGCAGATCAAAACCACAAGGGTAAGAGGCTTTTTCTCGTGGTATTTTTGCCCTAAAATATGACTTATGGGATTTATTTGAGACTGGTGGTATTAACCATTCAGGAAATCATTTTTTTCTGTGCTTTGGTTCATATTTTTACATCTTCTAAGTTCTTTGCCCCATGTATATGAGAAATGACCTTTTTTTAATTAAATAAGCAGACTCTGGATTCCCGCTAGCCAACAGGCATAAACCTCAACACACATAAACATACGATTGTGTATGTATGTGTTTTTTTTCCCTTTTGTCAATGAATGTGAGCCTAAATGAAAGTTCCTATCCCCTAGTGGATATACCCTGGCAGAACCTAAGATTGCTTCATTAGTATTTGTGAACTGAGAAAATTAGAAATATTTGTTAGCATGTCATATGAGACCTAAAAGCCTCATCAATCTTTACGAACACA
Source organism: Xenopus borealis (assembly GCA_024363595.1). Classification (NCBI taxonomy): domain Eukaryota; kingdom Metazoa; phylum Chordata; class Amphibia; order Anura; family Pipidae; genus Xenopus; species Xenopus borealis. The sequence goes on along the minus strand of CM044446.1, from coordinate 11,464,948 downwards.
AGATTGTTTTATGCGTTATGTTACCTTTTTTTGAGAAATAATATGAAAATCATTGATGAACTGTAATGTGGGCACCTATTGAGTGACGTGCAAAATGGAGACTTTTGAGGTCTTGAAAGGTCATGTTTTTTTTTTCAGTACGCTCTGCTTGTAAGTATCTTAGGTAAACATATTTTCTCTTTCTCAAAGGAAGTTAATGTTTTATTTCTGAAGTTAGAAGGGGGCACCTAGGCGTAAGTAGAAACATGCACTGACAGCTGCCAGTCATCTCTAAATATATGGCCAGTTAGGAGCAAATAGCTGAAATGACATTCGTTTAGTAATAATGTCTAATGGCATACATGATGCTTTACCAGATTTGTGGCCTTTTGCGAGTCTTACGAGCCGGACAGACTAAGGAAGATAATAAAATGTAATGAACTTCTCCACTGAGCGCGGTGTCCGCAGGGGAAGCTAGAAAGACCATCTCGGGCTACTAGAAAGATTTTTATATGCCTAAGGAGAGCACCTAGATACGCTCCCTGAATATTTTACAAATAGAAAACTACAGATGTGATGAGAGTGGACCATAACACTTTTGTGCTGGCAAAATCGCATGTAAGGCTTAACACTGCAACACCAAGCCGTTTTACACGTTTAATAAGAAATACTGATTTACTTTGAGAGAACAGAAGAATAGTGATAATTATTGCTGGAGATTATAAACAGGCCCATCAACAAGTTATCCACAAAGCTCTGATATATATCATTGCCATTTCCTATAGTCTCCTTTTATAATCAATGAATTATTCATTTTTATTTTATACGGTTTTATTTTCTATGATATTAAGACAGTGATGTGTGTTTCATATTTACAAGGCTAGAATAAATCCATGTTGATAAAACAATCCGATTGACTTACTATAACACTTTTATTACATTTGTTATTTTTAAGGGCATTAAGGCATGGTCTTTAGAAATGCTGAAAAAATTGCTATAAGGAAAACCCAATGTCCGAAGCATGTCATATAATATATCTATATAATATATTTATATCCTACACTTTACTGTGTTTTAAAGTGTACCTTGCACAAGGGATTTAATATGAGTTAAAATAATATTCTTGTTGGAAGTGTCACGTGTAACTGGATATTATTTCTATTTTGTATCAATGTGTTCTGTTTTATATCATTAGTTGCATTTAACTATAATGTTGTTATGGTGGCTGACGTCGAAATCGGGTACAAATAGGATGTTGGGATGTGCCTATCACTTTGGCTACAGATATGTGAACACAAAAGGACACCAGGCCTACAAGAGGTCAACGTGTGAATATGTCAAACTGATAGTAGTACAGTTAAAGACTGGCTATGGCTTTTGAAGTTGTATAGGAAGTGTTGTCTTGCCTATAACTCTTTGCTGATTTAGCAGAATCAGGATTCCAGAAATGTGTGTGTGATCCCTCATTAATAATTACAATTGACTGCCTGCTTTATAATAAAACATTTTCTCTTAGCTGAATGCCTGTGCAAACAGAAGCATGCATTTTGTGACATTTACAGTAAGCAGCATGGTACTGCTTACAGACGGATTTAAAATTAAGATATTCGCTGGAAAGACTTGTGTATACCATTTTTCTTTTGCCTTATCATTGAATTGTTCTTTTTAAATAAAATATAGACATTGCTTCTATGGTGAAAGTGCTTCTTTTAGAAGTGTATGTTCCTGTGTCATGTGTGCTGATCCTGTTAACTGTTTTTATCAGTGAGCCTAAACGTTGCATGAGTGGCTTTGGCAACCAAAAAGCTTTCTAAGGTTTCATCTCCGCTCTTTCTATAAGGATTGCACCAAATTATGAAAGCAAACTCGATAGATTAATATAATCAGGGCCGGTTTCTGGCTTTGGCATGCAGACCTCTTAATATAAGGTAAAAGAGAAGGTGTTTATTAACATTTTAGACTAAAGATGTTAAGGGTCGGAATGGAAAATTGGGGGTCCAAACTTCGGGGCCCCCCCATGTGCATGTGCAAACACCAGCACTCGCCGGCCATAATTGTTTTATTTTGGGGACCGGCAGATCCGGGAAGTGGGTCTGGGCCAGCAGGGGACCATGAGGCCCAGTCCAACCCTGTTCCTATTAGAACTACCGTATGTGGTTTATATCTATTTATGTAGTAATTAACCTGACAGTTATATTTAATAGAACTTATTTATATATTGTCTCATATTGTGCACCAAAAAGAGTATTTCTCTCATATTTAGCTGGTATGCTTTTTGTCTAATATCATTTGTATGTTGGCGATAAGAAAAAATTTATGTAATTATTGCAGGTTTGAGATGAGTGAAAATTAGATTTTTATTACTTTATTATTTGCACTTTGAAATCTTGTTTTATGAGGACTGCATGAAAAGTCATATTTCTTGATGGCGCAATAAAAGTGATCACATCTTTAAAAAACGAACTTTTGAATAGTAGGTCTAGATATTCATCATATTAATATTAATCATATTAATCAAAGCATCCCTACAGTGGATTTTTAGCTCCGTTATGGTCATAAAAAGAGCTTTGAAGCAATATTGCCAACTGTTTAGCTTTACTCCTTTACCATTGGCAATTTTTAAGTAGAATGAAGAGCAGTTTTATAAAAGTGATCCTGTGTAACTGTTTAACAAATGATTAGTGATGGTGAGTTCCTTTAGTTCTAGTTTTCTTCCTGTGATATCTTATGTATTAAAGTATAGCTATGACATCATAATTATACAATTTTAACATTATTTATAGAACATTGTAAGTACTTTAGTGTTCCGTTAATATCCAAAACCCCATAGCTTGTTTAGAGTAGCATGGATAGCTGTTACCTCGCATACAATGCCTATATGTTTATTTTTATTTGTTATTTATGACTTCATATAGAATACCTTGTATATAGCATTATGTATTTATTGCTTCTATATCGTGGATTTACTTAGATTCAGGTTCTGAAGCAGGGAGGCCTTAGGTGATTCCAAAATGCAGAATATCTTCAAGTGAATCAGATTCCAAATAAATGTGGGGTAGGAACCTTGCTCTATTAAAATAGCGTTGTGTGTACGATGATAATAAGTTTATTTGTATGCTTCCTTATTTGAAGAAAACCTCTCAAAAGTATAATTAACTAGATAATTCTCCTGTAAACTTGGGTGAAACTTAGCAGAAGTGCAGTAGAAGAACGTATAAATCAAACCTACAGGTTTATATATAAGTACTGAGCTATGCAAGAAAAAAAGAGGGCAATGCATTTAAAGGGCAAGGAAAGTCTAAAATAGAATAAGGCTAGAAATACTGTATTTTGTATACTAAACATAAACATGAACTTACTCCACCACAAGCCTAATCAAACAAATGATTTATGCTTTCAAAGTTGGCCACAGGGGGCTGTCATCTTGTTATATATCTTTGTCTGACACTGGCACTGCACATGCTCAGTATGGTCTGTGCTGCTTAGGGATCGTCATAAATGATCAAAAAACAAAGCTGCTTGAGTTCTGCATGGCTGGTAACTAAGGCAGGGGCTCCCCCTGCTGTTCATAAGTATGATTGTTTCCCTGCCAGAAGTTAGGGACCGTCTGACAATTCCCATCCACAGCAGAAAATGAAGGGAGAATTACACCGCATGCAGTCAGGTTTCTTATAAAAAACGGTGCACATTTTTTAATTAAAGTATATTGGAGATAGATTTCTTTTTCATTAAAGAAAGTAAAAATGGGATTTTATTTCTTTGCCTTTCCTTGCCCTTGAAAACCTTTGTTGCACACCTCTCAACTGTCCTGTTTTTTGCGGGACAGTCCTGATTTTGACAGCTCAACCTGTAGTCTTGGATTGTTATTGAATGTCCCAACTTTCTCTTTGATCTCCTGCACTGAACAGACAAAAAAGATATCTAGTTCTTTTAGGTGCTTTAAGATAAGCAAAGAAATCAATTATAACAATTTAAGACAAGCAAGTCTCTTGGGAAACTGTGACTTGCAGTTTAAAGGGCAGTTCACCTTCTTTAGCAAAACTGTAATAACCATAAAACCGAACAGAAATGTGTTCAGACTTTGATTATCTGACAAATTTTGTAAAATGAACATGGTAATTAGGGGTTGTGGCTACAAAATAGGCATGGACAAAAACTCTCTGCAAATCTTTTTGTCCCTCTTTCTATTTCCCAAATGTTGGGAGGTACTGTTTGTTGCAGCTGTTTGTAGTGAGATCTTCCCCAATTGCTAGAAAAATATTTATTTGCAGTTTTCGTCTCCCCTCCCTCTTTTACCACTACATGGAGTGTTTGTTTAATCTCCAGATTTATTTAAAGCCAACCTCTCACCCAGGTGATCAGCAAGATTGCCACTAGCTTAACAAAGCCTTTATTCACCACATGCTGACCTTGTGCAATTTTTACTTTTTCTGGCCTCTTTGGTTGTGAATTATGAATGTGGTAAATAATCCACATCACTATTTAATATAAATAATTAAACTTTGTCAAAGCTCACTGTTTCAGTCTCTGTAAGCGGAGCAGATTCATAGTCCTCTCTGACGAATGACAATTTAAACACTTACAAATTCTAGCAAATATTTCAGTGTTAGAATGATTTCTCTGGCTCCTGTCCAACTACCTTATGACATATTGCTGAAGTGAAAATTAAAACAATAAATATTTAGTATGTGTGGCATTTCTGCCACAACACAAAAAGCCAATAAAACAAAATGAAAAAGTGGAACCCTATTTGTGTACCTTTCACATGATTATAGACAGATAAGGGCAGATTTGCAGATTAAGTCTTTATGGACTTCTCTCTTGATATCACAGATGTTCATCCCAGAGAGAAATATTAGCTGCATGTAGTGATGGGCGAATCTACCCCGTTTCGCCGCAAAATTAAAAAATTTCCAGCGAAATTGGCGAAAAAATTCACAAAACGAGTTGCGGCACGTTTTTGACTCGCGACGTTTTCGTTGCGTCATTTCCGATGCGTGTCGCGTCAAAAACGACGTGCGACTCCGTTTTTAAGCGAATTTTTGCCAGCTGAATTTTCGCTGGCGTTTCGCGAATTTATAAATTTGCCCATCACTAGCTGCCTGGTGTATATAATGTGTTCTGTCCATCCATTGTTGAGCTCTGGCTGCATTTGTGGCCTATAGCAGAGCAATGAAGGAGTTTAATATCACTTGTATTGACAAAGATAAGTGAGCTGCATCTCAGTGAAGGCAGAGGATGTAAGAGGGTCCATATTCTTTGATACTTTTGTTTTGGCTGATCAGGTCCATTCCAAACAACTACTAAGATTTGCTAGTGAATATTTTGATGTGTATATGCCAGTAATTACTTTGCTCATTAATTTGTCGGACAATATCACAGCAGTATCTGAAAAGTTTCAGAAGCATGCTAAATAGCTGCAATTTTGGAATACAGTCTCCCTTGATAGATAACCTGATCTTCTGATATACTTGTGACAGATCCAGAAGTGAGTGACATGGCAGCTTATTCCTACCATTGAAGGGCACCAATCACAGCCAAAATCAAACACATATTAACAATCTGACAAGTACAACCTAAACATGTTTAATCAAACTACATATACAGTTTTTTTTTTTTTTTTTTTAAACGCAGTTTTTTTTTTAAATCCCATACTTTGTCAAATGGGTTCTCTCACTGAGGGAGTCCATACTGTTACTACAACATGCAAATGAGTTCATGAGCATGCTCAGATTGTAGCACTGCCCTGAGTATTCTACCCAGAATGCCTAGCTTTAGTAAACTCAAGAAGTATCACGAGATTTCATTCTGCAAATGAAGGTGGCAGCACTAACACAGAAGTTTGGCTGATTTGAAAATAGCTTAGAAGATTTGCTAGGCAAGCAAGACATTTCAACTGAGCATGTGCGAGATTTCAGAGCTACAGTTGGCTGTGAAGATAGAGGTAGGAGGAGTCAGTGAAATCCAAGATGCCTGCCTCAGCTAGAACTGCAGTGGTATAGTGAGCTGATGATTTACATTATACAAACTATTCTAACTGTTTTAAAAATCAGATTTTTTTTTCTACTTTCACATAGTGTATTTACTTAGTTATGATTTTAGTTATGATTGGCGCCCTTTTAGACCTACTTGTTTAAGCCTTTGGCCAAAGCAACACATTCATAGCTTGCATATGAATGGCCAGAACAGTATCTTTGCAATCTTTGCCATTTGTATAAACACCACAACCACATTAGATTTAAGAGCTTTGAAGTTGGATACATCCTACATTAACAAAAGAAAGTGTATTAGGTCATAATGAATGGCTATATCCTTTTTAATGAAGAACTACCTAGAATCAGAGGATCAAAGGCACAAGGATGCATTTTTAAGTAAAAATTGATTTAAAAAATGTTTGGCATTCACACTGCTTTGGTACTGCTTTAATGTCCTTGGCCTTGGTTGTCCAACTGATCATCCACTGTACCACATTTCTGTTGAGTTTGTTATAATATCCCAATATAATATATCCTGTGGGCAAAAGGGGGGATGTATTGAAGAACTATATACAACCTGTGGATCTGGACATCCCTGCCAAACAGCTAATGTTCATTGTAAACAAACATACTCCAACTAAATGGTAGCAGAAATGAGTCTGTATTGACTACATATTTTAAGGAGAACTAAAGACTGACTAAAGAAGTAGCTAGAAATATTGTACATTGTTTTGTTCTTCTGTACCAGCCCAAGGCAACCACAGCCCTTTGGCAGTAACGATATAGGTCTCAAATATGCCCTAGTAGCTCCCCATCTTCTTTTCTGCTGATTCACTGATTCACATGCTCTGTGCTGCTGTCACTTACTGAGCTTAGGGACCCACTGACAAGCTACAGCACACTTAAAATAAAAATGGTACAATATAAAGATGACCAGTAATTAATACAGATAATTACTACATGACAGCACAGATTAGCATAAGAATTTAATAATCGGCCCGGTAGCATCCGCTTATATTACAGGCCAACCTCATTTTCTGGTTGATAATTAGTGACGACCCCTAAGCTTAGCTTCTCAACAGCTGCTCAGAGCCCACTGATCATGTGAGTGTCACAGACACTTTCCAAGATGGTGACCCCCTGTGAAAAGTTTGAAGTCCTGGATCATTGCGGCTATTGACAAGCTGAAACTTTTGGCTGGTGCAGTAAGTTCAGTGTATAAAATATGGCATTTTAAGCCACATTAATTTTTTTAGGGTTTAGTTCTCCTTCAAGTATTAACACTATTCAACCCAGTCTGGCACAGTGGAAGAACCATCTTTGACTTCAAAACCTGTATGGGTTTCAGGATTCATAGTGGGGGTCTGAAATATGGCCAATTGCATATGTGTTTTTGCATGTTTTAGGTAAGATATTGTATACTTTGGTTAACACAGGCGAAGAGGCAGATGCTGTGGGTTACCTTTTGCTTCCTTATATAAATGTCATTCAGCATTCTTTATCTTTTTTTTTTATGCAAGTATTTTGCTCTTTATTTTCACTCGTGTATTATAAAGTAAGCCATATATAATTTGTGGCAGCAGTGTTAATATTATTTTTGTGTTCCATTGAATTAAATAAAATTTGTACACAAATCTATAGTATATGAGATAATTAGAAAACTTTGGCTGGGGACAGACAGGGAGATTCGGGGAGATTCTGTCGCCTGGCGTTTAATAGCAGGCGACTGAATCTCCCCGAATATCCCTGTCTGTCCCCAGCCTTAGCAATATAGTTTATCTGAGATAGGTTTTATTTTATGTTAATGTGTCAGATGTGAATATGAATGATAGTTAAATAAATGTTTATATTTCTTGCTTAATGATGACGTTTCATATAGGTAGTTGGGCATCTGTGCAGTGACGTTCTAGAGGGCTCCTTGTTGCCACTTCCTGTTGATGAAAAAAATGAAATTAATTATCATCCATATTTATTTTTCTTTATTATTTGCAGAAGTGTCCAGCACAGTGCTACAAGTGCATCTGATTAAGGTCCCCTTGACCAAAGCAATATGCTGTGTCTGACCCTGAAGCTGATATTTGATCTTCATTATGCAAAAAAGAGATGATATAACTAAAAAGATTCCATTGAAGGACAATTTAAGGGGCTGAATTATTTCAATTACTAAGATAAGCAAGGCAAGCTGGATTTTTTTTTTTTTTTACATGGGATACTGTCACTTTGTATAAATATTTCAAGTGACCATTATGGCTGTTTATTCATCGATAGACCTGCTTAGAGGACACAAGGGCATTCATTTTCTATTTGAAGAAAGGACTTTTTTTTTTTACAGTGAGAATGTGGAATTTTCTTCCTTAAGTGGTTGTACTGGCAGATATATTTGTTTTAAAAATGCTTTCAGTGGCTTGTTAGCATAGTAGGAAAACACAAGCATAATCCAGAAACTGTCCAGCTTGCCATTTTATTTTCCTTTTCCCAACATTGTAAAACAATTACAACTGGAAGGGGATTTTATTTATGGGAATTGTTAAGGTTGATAGACGTCTCTTCTCAGCCATAGCTGCTGCATTACTGTACTGATAATCATAATAAACATGGGATAATCCTTCATACCACATCTGTTTTTCGCTGCATTTCTTTTGCAAGAGGGTGGTAAGAGGTATGTCCAATGAGCATCAGCTTCTACTGTTCCTCTTTGCTATTTGAAAGCTTCCCTATGACATTATCTGCGCAACATGTTGTTACATACAGTAGTTCGTACTATAGCCTTAATGTGGACAGTTGTGCTCATGATCTGAATACTGATTGTTTCTCTAGTCAGAGAAGTTTGATAATGTTGGTTGCATTCTTTTGATCAGCAGATGGGCAGGGCCGCCATCAGGGGGAAGAGTTGTACCGGGCCCAGAGGGTAAGGGGACCCGGCCGTTCTGCACTTACTTGATTAGCCGGGCCCCCCTGCTTTCTGAGAGCTGCCGACTTCGGAACAGAGCTTGGGAGCACAGGGTGAGGTGCCTTCTGTCCATTCCCTTCCCATATTGGTCAAAAAAGTTTAAGTCCCAGTTGAGCTGCTCGGGGACTGGATAGCTGGTTATCCATGCATCTTTACCTGGACTTAAAATTCTTTGACCAGTAAAGGAAGAAAATGCTGTCACTGGAAGAAGATACTGTCACCTGTTCTCCCCCCTTCCTTCTGAAGTTGGCAGCTCACTGAGAGTAGGGGGACCCTGTTAATCAATAAGTGCAACATGGCAGGGCCCCTCTGAAGTTAACCCTTTGTGGTACCTAAACTTCGAGGGGGGGTGGCCACATTTTTTTTATCATGGAAGTTTAAGGGGAGCCCTGTCCACCTATGTTTTTATAACGTGGGACGGGGGCCTGACCACAATTATTTATTTTTTTATCGTGGGGTCCTAGCCACCAAAATTTTTTAATGGGGCCCGTGACCACAAGTGTTTTTTTTTTTTATGGGGGGGCCCTGACCACCAATATTACTTTTATGGGGGGCCCACCAATGGGTTTTTTTCAACTAATGTGTGGGGGACCCTGACCAAAAATTATGTGGGGTACCCCAGCCACTGATATATTTTTTTACTGTGGAGTGGAGGGCAGACCTGTGGGTGGGACTTGCGATGGGTGCAGCCCAGGGGGCCCAGGAAATATTGTCGTATGGGGCCCTGTGATTTCTGATGGCGGCCCTTGGTATGGGATCCATTATTCGGAAATCCCTTATCCGATAGAGCTCAGAATTACTCGAGAACCATCTCCCATGGACTCCATTTTATTAAAATTATTTAAATGTTTTAAGGTGATTAAAACAAAGACAAACATGGGCACACTCCACATACTGCTTCTGCAAAAAATCTTTTATGAAAAACGCTTCTTTTATTTGTGAGATCCCAGCAAACGTTTCGGGGACATGCCCCTTCAATCCAGTTTTAAGGTGATTCCCTTTCTCTGTACATGAATGGGACCTGATATCCAGAATGCTCAGGACCTGGGGTTTTACAGATAATTGACTTTTAGATTGTCATACCTTAAGTCTACTAGAAAATCCTGTCGACATCAAATAAACCCAATAGGCTGTCTTTGCTTCCAGTAAGGATTGATTATATCTTAGTTGGGATCAAGTAAAATGTACTGTTTTATTATTACAGAGAAAGAGGAAATAATTTTTAAACATTTGGATTACTTTGATAAAATGGAGTCTGTGGGAGACGGCCATTCCGAAATTTGGAACTTTCTGGATAATTTGTTTCCGGATAACAGATCTCTAATTATTACAGGTATGAGATATGAATTATAATAATTATGAGATATGATCTCTAATTATTACAGGTATGAGATATGAACAGTAGCTTGTGTTCAATCCCATTGAGAATATAATTAATCCTTACTGGAAGCAAAACAATTCTATTGTGTTTGATGTCTAAATAATTTTTTTAGTACACTAAAAAGTATGTAGATCCAAATTGCGGAATGTGGTTTATCCGGGAAAACCCCAAGTCACAAGCATTCATGCCTGTTACATTTATGAGCTTTACAGATAAAGTCCTCAATAAAAATCTGATTACTGTCTTTCCCTGTGTGACAGTCACTCTTTTATTTTAATCATCATATTTGCAAGAAAGCAGTCTTCATGTCAATGATTATTCTTTTTTTAATATGTGCCTCCCTACCTGTGTCAGACTCCTGACACCTAATCAGATATGGCTTCTGCAGCAGTGACTTGTGATAAGTCAATCGCTCTGGATAAACAGAGCTCTATATGTGTGGTGGTCTGTAACGTAGATTGTACATTTCCTTATTCAAATTAAATGAATGAATAGCAACATTCTATGCTGGATAACGTAAGGCGCCAAAACAGTTGTGCTACTTGACAAGTAGAGGGCTAACAAAGTACAAATAATGCTAAGAGCTGCTCACATGGTTGCTTCCATACTTTTCAATAGATACAGGTGTGGGACCAATTATCCAGAAGGCTTGGGACCTGGGGCTTTTCGAATAAAGGGATCTTTCCTTAATTTGGATTCTCATAACTTAAGGGGCCGATTTTCGAAATTCACGTGAAATGATCAAAGTTTGATCGAATTCGATCGAATACCGATCGTACAAATTTTTCGTGAAATCGGATATGCAAATTTGGCCTCTTCGATCATCGAATATTGAATAGATCGGATATTCGATCATTTGATGATTGAAGGAATAAAAATGTTAAAGTTATTCGACTGCCTACTTCTCCAGGTTGAACCTACCGAATTGTAATAGAACCCTATGGGAAGCCCCCCATAGGCTTCTGAGGCTAAGTCCTGCTCGAATACCATTCGTACGATCAGAGCGTTTGATCGCTCAAATTATAAAAATTTTCGGACTCTTGAAGGAAATTTCACGATCTTATCGTGAAATCGAACGATCGGTATCCGATCGTACAAATTCATTGAGAAATCGTATTGCGAGCAAAATGATAGCCTAAAACTATTCGATAAGCATTCGATGGTCGAATGCTTATCGAATTGTGAATTTGGTTGACCTAATTATGGGGAATAATAGTAAATTTGCCCCTAAGTCTATTGCGTAACCATGAAATAAAACCCAATAGACTGGTTTTGCTTCCAGTAAGGATTAATTGTATCTTAGTTTGGATCATTTACATGGTACTGTTATGTTATTGCAGTAAAAATGAAAATATTAAAAAAAAAATAGAGTCTACGAGACAGTCTCCATAATTCTGAACTTTCTGGCTAATGGGTTTCCAGATAAAGGATCCCATACCTGTAATTGCTGTGGATTCTTAACTCACACATTATGCTGGTTTCATCACAATTTGTTTTACTAGTGGTGTTTCAGTACCTGGAAAGGTCACACAAATATAATACTGCTTTTCCTGCCGGCTCACGCCTATTATACTACTTTTCAACTGTTTGGGAAATAAAAAATAAATTCCAGTTGAGTAGATCTTTTACATTTATTCAAGCAAATATGCTAGAGAGGTTGATCTAATTAAGACCCCTAGGAATCTTGGAAAATGCTCCAACTGACAGCATTTCTGTAGTTCATATAAACCAGGGATCTGCAACCTTGGCTCTCCAGCTGTTAAGGAACTACACGTCCCACAATGCATTTGCCTTTATGAATCATGACAGACTCCTTCATTGCATTGTGGGACTTGTAGTTCCTTAACAGCTGGAGAGCCAAGGTTGCAGATCCCTGATATAAACGCCCATCCTTTCATCAAATGTACCCATTTAGCTTTACTCGTATGCTGCTATTAATTGAGCATTTTATTTGACTGCAAGGGCTGTTCTGCACTTTTCTACTAGTCTCGAGGCTAAATGTAACGGCTCCAATGTGTCAATTAATTATACAATATTTATATATTTTTATAAATAAAATAATTATATCTACATTTTAGTTTTACGGATATGTGAAAGAACACATCAACTTGCTATCTGTGTCTGAAACGTTAATCACTTTTGACCACTTCTTTTTTGTGTGATGTTCTTTGTATTCTCCCATATCTTGTTACAACTTAAATGCAAATATATTTGGCATAATACTTAATACTGATTGGCTCTTGTTTAGGAATATGGAACTGTGCCATATTAAAGGGGTGGTTCACCTTCAAGTTAACTTTTGGTATATTGTAGAAGGGCCAATTCTAAGAAACTTTTCAATTGGTCTTCATTATTTATTTTGCATAGTTTTTTTAATGATTTGCAATTTTGTTCTGTTTCTTTGCAGCTTTTAAATGGGGGTCACTGACCCCATCTAAAAACAAATGCTCTGTAAGGCTACACATGTATTGTTATTGCCACTTTTTATTACTTATCATTCTATTCAGTCCATCTCCTATTCATATTCCAGTCTCTTATTCAAATCAATGCAGGGTTGCTAGGGTAATTTGTACCATAGAAACCAAATTGCTGACACTGCAAACTAGAGAGCTGCTGAATAAAAATCTAAATATCTATAAAACCACAAACAATAAAAAATAAAAACCAATTGCAAATTGTCTCAGAATATCACTCTCTAAATTATACTAAAAGTTAACTCAAAGGTGAAAAACCCCTTTAAGTTGATTATGATTAGATTTTTACTTTGTAGAAAAAATGTTGGTTTCAGTTTTGTAAGACTTTAGGGGTATTGGTATGTAACTAGGCTGTTTTGGGTGGGGGTGTGGCACAGCAAATCTGGCTTTCAGTAAGGAATCTGGTAAGCAACATAACATTTCTATGGTACAGGAATTTGGATCTGTTATACAGGAACCCGTTATCCAGAAATATCCCATTACAGAAGTGCTGTCTTCCTTAGACTCTATTATAATCAAATAATCAAAATGTTTTTTTAAATAATTTATTTCTTCTCTGTAATAATATATATACATATATATATATGTATACATATATATATAATATATAATAAGATATAATTAATCCTTATTGGAAGCAAAACCAGCCTATTGGGTTTATTTAATGTTTACTTGATTTCCTAGTTAAGGTTTGAAGATCCAAATTACGGCAAGATCCATTATCCGGAAAACCCCAGGTCCCGAGCATTCTGGATAACTGGTCCCATACCTGTATTTACCTATGTCACATTGATCTAATAGTGCCTTAGATAAGCCAACGGCATCTAATGTATTTAAATGTATAGCCCATGCGGATAAGTCTGGCAGTTATCATTTCCTTTTCTTCCACAGTTTTGGTGAACAGCAGTAAAACAGTGTGCAGTAAAATAGAGATAAATAAGTTGAACAGTTTTGCAATGCAAAATGGTTGGTGGTATTTTGTGTATTTTTTTTATCTAATCCTTTCTTGGCTTCTTTTAAACTGCTATTGTGAGCCCCAAGCAGATTTTCCCATTGCTAATGTCCTAGAAGTATTAATTCACTTTGAAATGCTAATTAGAGGGCATTATGCAAGAAATGAGATTAAGTGGCAGCGTGAAGCCATTTGCCTGTCAGTAAATTGAGAGTTTTAGCATCAAGAAGAGCTTTGTTTTTTTTTTTGTTTTTTTTTTTTCCCCTGTTCGTTTCTCTCGATTTTTGCATATAAATAAAATTGATTGAAAGCTCTCAGGAAGCTTCTAGAACTGTGCATGATCCTTCTTCCATATTTTTTTTTTCATGCAATATTTTTTTATGCATGTTAAGGTTGCAGCCTGCTAAACAATCCGTGGATGAGGTTAATTTATAGGAACGGGTTATGCAAAATTTGAAATGCCTGTGATTTTTTTTTTCCTTTTTGCACAGATGATTTTCTAATAGATGACCACATATACAGTAGGTTACATTAAAGGTTGGATGGCAAAAATAATAAGTTGCTTTCAATGTATTTCCAAAGCCTACCATTTATTTAATGCATATGGCTATGCTTCTGATCCCCAGATTTATTTTTGAGAGCAGTTAAAATAAGGCTTTTTAATGATCTGTGACTGGTTCTGAATAGGGATGTACAAATTTGCCGCAGACAAAAATTTGCGAAATGCATTAATGTCTATTGGTGACAAATTTTATTTGACACACAGCAAATTTTTTTTGTCACTCAACAATTTTTTCTCCCATTGGAGTCTATGGGTGTCATTTCTGGAGCAAAACTCTGCGAGAAATTTTGCTTATCCCTATTTCTAAATTATTTCCCAGTTATTACATATACATTATTCTGTTTCCGCTGATATAGGAGAATGTGAAGTAGTTTTAAAGCATTTGCAGGGCCAGTTTTGCACAGGGCAGCCAAAATCTGCATTCTTTTTACCATAGTTTACTAGTTAAAGGAAACTATACTCTAAAAATGAATATGGCTCAAACTGCCATATTTTATATAGTGAACTTATTGCACGAGGCTAAAGTTTCAGCTTGTCAATAGCAACAATGATCCAGGACTTCAAACTTGTCACAGGGGGTCACCATCTTGGAAAGTGTCTGTGACACTCACATGCTCAGTGGGCTCTGAGCAGCTGTTGAGAAGCTAAGCTTAGGGGTCGTCGCTAATTATCCAGCAGAAAATGAGTTTGGCCTGTAATATAAGCCTAACCTTTGCCACCCCTAGTAAAGCGCGCCTTTCCTTTTCCTTTAAAAATATTATCCAGGCTGGAAAATCATGTTATGTCCATCCTGGTAACCCCGATTGTTTATAGTCACCCTCCTTACTAGGGAGGCAAAATCTTGCAAGGATTAATTTCTTTGGCAACTTTTTTTTATTAGATGGAGTTTAATGCCGTTTAATTTTCAGTCAGTAGCCATGCTAACAAAAATTAAACGTGCATATAAATTAAAGGTTAAATCTGCGCAGAAGTCTCTTGTAATAATTGTGAGGTGGATGGCTAATAAATTCAGGAGGAACTTTAGAGCTGTGTCCTCTGTCTTCTGCAAGTATTTGTTGCCCCATAGAATTTTTTCGTGCTGTTGGGATGTCACACATAATATGGCTGCACAGTTACCTGTGCAGAATGACACACTGATTTAAAGGGCACCTATGGCTTAAAAAAGTTACGCTCAACCAAAGGTGCGGGCTGATAGAGCCCACATTCCGGTTGGGGGTACCAGTACTTTTTTTTTTAAAAGGGCCCCCCCGCAAGCGCAGGCAAGCTCGCACCAGGAGGGAGCTCCCGGTGCGAGCCACCATGAAAGTAGGCGCATGCGCGTTAAGAAAAGCGGCCCCAACAGTGACCTTTTTTCTTAATGCGCATGGGGGTAACTTTTTTAAGCCATTGGTGCCCTTTAAAGGTATGGAACCTGTTATTCAGAATGTTTGGGACCTATGGTTTTCCGGATAATGGATCTTTGTGTAATTTCGATCTTCATGCCTTAAGTCTGCTAGAAAATAATGTAAACATTAAAAAACCCAATAGGCTGGTTTTGCTTCCAGTAAGGATTAATTATATCTTAGTTGGAATCAAGTACTGTGGTCAGTACTAATATAAATATTTGTTGGATGACCATGGGGCAGATTTATCAAGGGTCGAAGTGAAAATTCAAATTTAAAAAATGCGAATTTCAAAGTAATTTTTGGGTACTTCGACTGTTGAATAGGCCAAAAAAATTTTTGATTAGAATTGAAAATTTCGACCATTAGAAAATTGAAGTACTGTCTCTTTAAAAAATTGACCCATCGCCACTTTAAACTTGCCGAATTGTTGTTTTAGCCTATGGGGGACCTCCTATAACCTTTATGGAGTGTTTTGGCAAATTTAGAGAAATCAAATTTTTTTTTTATTAGGATATTGTTCGGATTATTTCATTATAACGTAGTCTATGGGAGACAGTCATTCTGTAATTCGGAGCTTTCTGGATAGTGGGTTTCCAGAAAACGGATCACATACCTGTATAAGCCAGAAAACAAAGTCTCATTCATCCAGGGAAATGATTGTCTTTAGTGGTTTTGTTATCTAAGTGACCATTTTCAGACTTCTGCCACTTTAGCTGCTACTGACTGAGCACTGATGTTGCAGAAATGTTAGCATCATATGAGCCAGTGACTTAACAATTACGATCTTTATAGGAAAAGATCTTTTGTTCGTTTCAACACACACGTGTAGAGCTGAATCGTCAGATATACAGGGGGAAACAATAGAATTCTACTTGTATCTGACGATTCAGCACTAACAATGGGCGATGTTAAAGGGGAATGAAACCCCCCGGTGCTAACTCAAACCCCCCTCCCCCCATAGGCCCCTCCCTCCTCCACCCCCCCGCCTACTTACCGCTTCATGCAGGTCCCCTCCAGCGATGTTCACAGGGGCCATCTTCTCTTCTAACGGATTCTTCATGGGGCCTTCTTCTTCCTAGATCCGGCTCTGTCGGTGGCGCATGCACAGTAGGACGCTGGTACCAGTGTCGGACTGGCCCACCAGAATACCAGGAAAAATCCCGGTGGGCCAAGGTGTCAGTGGGCCCTCATGCTGCTAAACTTTTGGCCTATTTCATGGCCATTCCCTATTTCTATGAGAACAAAGAGGCTAAATAGATGGAATAATTGATTATAGTATGTAAAGAAAACAAACTAGGAGAATAGAGGTTGATTGAGGAGATGAAGAATATTAGTACTGAGAGTGGCCCCTGGTCTACAGTTTTTGGGTGGGCCCCTGGTCTAAGGTTTTTGGGTGGGCCCCTTGTGTCCCAGTCCGACACTGGCTGGTACTACTGCACATGTGCCGAAAGTTAATGAAGTTCAATCTGATGCACCACCGACGGAGCCGGATCCAGAAGGCCCCATGAAGAATCCGTTAGAAGAGACGATGGCCCCTTTGAACATCACTGGAGGGGACCTGCTTGAAGGGGTAAGTAGAGACTTAGGGGCAATAGCCCCGGGGGAGAGGTAGGCCGGGGCGGAGGAGGGAGGGGTGGCCTACTGGGGGGGATGGGGGGTTTGAATTAGCGCCTGGGGGTTTTCTTCCCATTTAAGGGTGCCTTCATCCGATCAAAATTTTCCGTCCAGCCTGATCAACCAGCCGACCGATATCTAAATCTTCTAACGATATTGGTCGGCTCATTTATTTACCATACACGCACCGAATGTTAATATATTAATTTCGTACAATATTATCTGAGAGTCTATGGCCACCTTAACATACAGGAAAAAGAAAAGTATTTCATAAGCATAGAACAAAGTTCGATGTGAAAGTAAGGTTTACTATAATTCTTTTAATTTTGCTTGTCTATTTTTTTTTTCTCCCTTTTGTGTACTCTTTTTACTTCTCCGCACGTAAGTTATGTAAATAAGCATTGATGGCAACTGGCATAACAATTAACATGCTCCAACAATATTTTAGCAGGTTAATTGCAAATTTAACAAAACGGGAGAGGAAGAATTTAAATTGTACATCTGACTTGTTAATTAGGTATGACAGAAACAGTGAGTAGCTGTGGGTAGGCACCCACAGCCGGGAGCTGTTTGAAATATGAAAATGAAGGACTGATTGTTGCTGTTTCTCTCTTTTTTTTTTTTTTTAACTGTAACTTACTGTCTTTGTAATTTACATTCACACTTTT
>CM044446.1:11433753-11444156 GCA_024363595.1 Xenopus borealis | reverse complement strand
TATATTATAGGGATGGGAAACCATCATCCAGAAAGGCCTCCCCCCCCCATCAACATAACTGATTGCCATTTTCTCTATAATAATAATAAAACAGATCCTTCTAGCTTGTAGATTTGTTATATAACATTTTTAAATGCATTCATGCGAATTTTGTGTAATAATGCACAATATATAGATGAGGTGGAAATAAAATAGATTAGCCTATCTTTTCATCTATTTAAACAACTATTTTGCATTCAAAATGTAGGCAAGTCCTGGAAAATGCTATAAATGGCATCAGAGAATGAAGCCAGGCATTGTAGGTTATGATTGTTCTCTTCCTGCCTTCAGAGTGCAGTGCGCAGAACTGCCTTGCTCATTTTATTTATTCATTTGGTTTTTTTTTCTATTTAAAGGAACAGTAACACTGTGTTTTAAAGTAATGAAAATATCATATAATGTTACCCTGCACTGGTAAAGCTTCTCTGTTTGCTTCAGAAACGCTACTATAGTTCATATAAACAAGCTGCTGAGTAGCAATGGTAGAAATAGAAAAACGGCTATATGGCACAGGATAAATAATGGATAACAGATCTCATTATGTTCTACAGAGCTTATCTGCTATGTGCTGTGTAACTTGAGCCTTTTCTCCTTTGAATAGCTGCCCCCATTGCAGCTTATTTATATAAACAATAAAAATTTGATCTCAGCACACTTGCTCACGATTCACAACAACAGGTGGAACATAAGTTTTGGCACCAAGCATCTTTGAATGTAAGTGTCTTTAATACATTGCAGTCATTTGCACAATGGCTGCTCCGTTTTGTAACAAAAACATTTCATTTATATAAAATACCATCCAAAAACTCCTTATTTTTTTCCCCAACCTCTATGTTATACCAGTCTGAGCAACACCTTGTTAACCCTATGTACCCTTTTTGTTTAAACTAAATTATTAACTAATAATTAAATACATTAATTTTGTATTTTTCAACACCCGTGGTGCTGTCTCTTTATATTTTATTAGTGGCAGCACTGGGCTTAAATGTAATAACAAAGACATAGCCTGGAGCTAATTCTGCAACCGATTTTGAACTTGTGCATACTTTTAAATGAAGCTGAAAAAGAGTAACAAGACCATCAAACTTCCAAGATAAGATCTGGAAAACATGGCCATTGCCTATATAGAAAACACCAGAA
Organism: Xenopus borealis; assembly: GCA_024363595.1. NCBI lineage: Eukaryota > Metazoa > Chordata > Amphibia > Anura > Pipidae > Xenopus > Xenopus borealis. The sequence goes on along the minus strand of CM044446.1, from coordinate 11,442,977 downwards.
ACAAATTACAGATGCTAGACATAACTGATAAAGAGCCAGATTTGTTGTGGCTAGAACTCAAGGATGCTGTAGGAAAAGAATTTGAGAAAACACAGGACACAGGAAATCTTACAGAGGAAAATATAAAATCAAGAAAAATAAACATCTTTTTAAGGACAAGGACTAACAACATCTATAAAGGCCCTAAAGACAAAATTATGCGAACATTTCTGGAAATACGCTCAATGACCATCAGATTTGAAGAGGTCAGCATTTATGCCCGTGCAAAAGAAATGCATCCTGAAAGAATGTTCAATTTCTCAGACATACAAGTTGAATTTAAGAAGGGTTAAATGAGAGGTACTCAATGTAATAGAAATTCCAAGGACTGCAAGAAAGAAGTCAAAATATTCGTTCTTGACTGCAGTAAAGATTTTGCTTGCGTTGATCATTGCTGATCATCCTCAAAAGCATGGTTATATAAGTATAAGCTATAGTCTAGTTCTAGATTGGCCCAGGGGGTAACCAAGCAATAGCAGCATAGAGTCTGGCTCTGCACTTGGATTTGGTGTTGGGGTTAGGGTTGCCACCTTTTCTTAAAAAAAATACCGGCCTTCCTATATTTTTATCTTTCCTATTAATAATAATCCTAGTTTGGGTCAGTGCTGGCTTTGGGCTAATTGGGCCCTGTGCCCCCTGTACCCTATTAACTCCTGGAGTTGAAATCCACTTAACAACACAATACGTTTTTTTGTATTAAAATTGTAAAAATCCCTTGCAACTGGCAGCAACTTCAAAATCTCCCACTTACCTGCCATATTTTCTACTGTTAAGCGAATAATTTTTTTTGTTGCTAATTGCAAAATACAGGTATGGTATTCGTTATCCGGAAGCCCATTATCCAGAGAGGCTGTCTCCCATAGACTCCATTATAATCAAATAATCCAAATTTTAAAAAATGATTTCCTTTCTCTGTAGTAATAAAACAGAACCTTTCACTTAACTAAGATATAATGAATCCTTATTGGAAGCAAAACCAGTTTATTGGGTTTATTTAATGTTTACATGATTTTCTAGTCAGTGGCATAACTAGATGTTACTTGGCCCCACAGCAAATTAACTTTAGGGCCCCCAACATATCCAGAGTTTATCCATTTTACTAGTATATGTTGAAATTGTTCATTAATTAGGGCATCATGGGGCCCCCTATACCTCTTGGGCCCCCCAGCAGCCGCAAGGTCTGCTTCCTCTGAAGTTACGAGTAGACTTAAGGTATGAAGATCTAAATGATCTAAATCTCAGTACAAAAGTATTCATTTTGTTTCAGGGATATTATTATTAGGCATTGCTACTGAACCCTAATAAACTGCTTAAATAATTTACAGTGTCTAAGATTTCTTCTTAGTAAACATAAACTACACAGATAAGTCTAATCCATACAGTAATAGAAATATTAGGTTTCTGAAAGTTTGTCCAGAAATATACTGCACATCAAGGCATTTTAACCTGTCTGTCGATGTATTAGTTTCAGATTATTCATAATAAAACCAATAAAAGCATAGCTGTCAGTTTTACAATTTACGTTTGCCTGTGATATGTCAACATTCCCTCTCTGCCATTTCTGAAAACTTGCCATCAATAACTTTGTCAGCCACTGTTGAAGCTTCTCATTTTAATCCACCCACTTCTATGTTTAATCAAACGCTTCTTTTTTTTTTACCCTCTCCACTAAAATAGGTAAAATCGACTATATAGTCCGGATCCTCGATAATATAACTTTTCTCAATATCATTTGAATTGACAATAATGTTCCATAGCAACGAATCCCCACCTTCAGTTTTAACACATTTACATTTACTGCTGCACATTATTCAATATCTGTTCAATCATGTACATTGTGAATACAGGTATTGTATTTTCAATAGGAGTAAAACAAGATATGTTTCTCATTATATTGACACATTGAAAGCACTGCTTGTCCGTTAATAATAGGAAAATGTGCTTGGGAGACGCAGTGTTTTATTCTCAAAGCATGAGCTTAGTTCTTATGTATAAATATTCATTTTACAGAGCGATGAATAGAGATGAATATTATTTTACATTTATAAGTCATGCAAAACAGTAGAAATAATTTGAAGAAAGCCCTGGTTTGCCGTAAAATGGTGAATGTTTGCGTATACAGGGATGGGACCTGTTATCCAGAATGCTTGGGATCTGGTGTTTTCCAGATAATGGATCTTTCCTTAATTTGGATCTTCATACCTCAAGTCTACTAGAAAATCATGTAAACAATAAATAAATCCATTAGAATGGTTTTGTTCCCAATAAGGATTAATTGTATCTTAGTTTGGATCAAGCACAAAGTACTGTTTTAATATTATGAAGAAAAAGGAAAGATTTTTTAAAAAGTTGGATGAATTCATTATAATGGAGTTTATGGGAGACACCCTTGTAATTCTGAGCTTTCTGGGGATAACTGGTTTCCGAATAACGGATCCTATACCTGTATAGTGATTTATGCATGCTCTGTTATCAATGGGAGCTCAGTGATTTTAAGGGTAAAATTTTTTAGTACAGGTAATGGACCTTTAAAACTGACATCATATACGGATATTAGAAGTCACCGAGGAGCTCCATAACCTTTTAAAGGCTTAAATGAGAACTTAACCCTTAATTAAAAAAACCCTACCCTACATAGACCTCCCTCCCTGCTTCCCCCCCCCCCCCATCAGCCCAGCTGTTAACTCATGTAAATGTCCCTAACTACTTACTCCTCTGTGCTGATCTAGGGCATCGGAGTTCAAGAGAGAGCCATCTTCCTTCACTTCAGCAATTTCTTTTCAGCACATGTGCAGCTTTCTCAAAACTGAAGATTGCTTCAACTGCACATGTGCCGATATGGTAATCTCTTCCAGAAGATTACCAAAGAGAAGAAGATGGTGCCTGTGAACTCCAATGCCCTGTATCTGCACCAAGGGGTAAGTAAAAAGTTAGGGGCATTTACCAGGGGTAACAGCTAGGTTGGGGGGGAGCAGGTAGGGGGATCTATGTAGGGTAGGGTTTGTTTTAAATTAAGGATTTTGTGAACATTTAAACCTGTAGGCCAAATTATTACAATAAATTATTGCAATAAATTACCATTTTTATTTAACTGGAGTGCCCCCTGGTTTATTTATAAGAAAAATAGAAGCCCAATGGTCTGACTACCTTAAAGGAGAACCAAACCCTAAAAATGAATATGGCTAAAAATGCCATATTTAATATACTGAATTTATTGCACCAGCCTAAAGTTTCAGCTTGTCAATAGTAGCAATGAGCCAGGACTTCAAATTTGTCACAGGGGGTCACCATCTTGCAAAGTGTTTAGACGCTAAGCTTAGGGGATGTCACAAATTATCAAGCAGAAAATGAGGTTTGTCTGTAATGTAAGCTGATTCTACAAGGCTGATTATTAAATTCTGATGTACTGGTTTCTTTGCTGCCACATAGAAATTATCTGTACGAATGACTAATCAGCCTTATATTTTGACATTTCTATTCTATGTGTACTGTATATTGTAAGTGGGTCCCTAAGCTCAGTAAGTGACAGCAGCACAGAGCATGTGAATCAGTGAATCAGTAGAAAAGAAGATGGGGAGCTACTGGGGCATCTACTGGGGAGACAGATCTTTACTGCTAAAGGGCTGTGGTTGCCTTGGGCTGGTACACAAGCACAAAACATGTACAACATTTCCACCTGCTTCCTTAGTTAGGCTTTGGTTCTCCTTTAAAGAGCAAATGTTAATCTGAATGTTGACCTTTAATTTGAGTGATATTGTGCACAAAATGTTCCTAAATGTGGACCAGCTAAGGCTAAATTTTTGGTGGTATTATGGCATGGAGTCATTATATGGGGTTACTACACAGATTATGAAGGTAGAATCAACAGTGCTGCCTTTCATTTTGGTTGATTTCACATTTGTATCCTGTATTTTAAGCCACTCAATACTGATCGTCCTTTGGGAGAATATTGAGCGTTATTAGCTTAGAGGGTCAGTAGCAGAGTCTGCTTGAAACACAAAGTACTCTCTCTCTTTAATGACATTGCTATTTATAGATCCCCCATTTCATTAGCTGCCGAGTTTCAGGGAAGAGGATTCCTCCTGGGGAATGGGATACCAGAAGTTCATTTTCTCCCCAATACACATTAAAGCCTAGGAAGGACCAGCATGCAGCCTTCGTCTATGTATTTATCGAGGACACAGGCTGACATCGAGAGGAGGCTGGCATTCCAAATATTTATGTTGCGAAGTCTTGCTCATTCTCGGTGTGTTCCATACAGGCCCGGACTGGCAATCTGTGGGTTAGGGCAAATGCCAGATGGGCTGCTATAAGGTCCCATAGAAAGTCAGTATTTAGTGGGCTGGTGGGGACTGTTTGGGCCTCTATGTGGGCTGATTGGGCCTCTGTGTACCTGAAATGCCAGGGCCTATTTTGATTCTCAGTCCAGTCCTGGTTCCATATAGAAGATTAAGGGACAGGTTTATCAAATTCGTGTGAAGGATTCGAATTTTGATCGAATTGAAAAATTTCGATTGGTCGAATTTTCTTATATGCAAATTAGGTAACTTCGACCATCGAATTTGAAAAATTCGATCATTCGATAGTCGAAGTACTTCCCCTTTTAAAAAAACAATTTGATGGGCCAGTTCGCCAGATTGAACCTACCGAATTGCTTTAAAACCCGATGGGAAGCTCCCATAGGTGTTTTAAAGCATTTTTAGATTGAATAAAAAAAATTTGAATGGTTAAATTAGTTCGATTTGAACATCTTAATCGTTCGATCAAATCTTTTTAATCCGATCGTTCGACCAATCGAATTGCGGTAAAATCCTTCTAATTCGAAGGATTTCACTTTCCCTTTAAATTCAATGGTCGCATTCGAGGGTTTTTTTAACCCTATAATTCAGCCCTTAGTAAATCTGCCCCTATATGTAACAGCCCAATTTAACCTGTACTTTGAAGCAAGGCTTTAACAACAAAGGAGTTAATTGTCTGACACTGGATTGTCTTCTTCTTCTTTTCTTTTGATGATGTTCTTTGACCAATGGAATTATTAATACAGTTTGTAAGCATATTCACAAATTATCAAACAACTTCCACACTGCCCCCGATAAACATGCAAAGCACAAATATCATCTTTTTATTATGTGCATGTACTGTTTGTGTGTGTAAATAATTTGTAATCAATAGGTTTATATTGCCATATGTAAAGCAGGAGAAAAAGTTGCATTTAATCCTTCTGTAAACATTCAGTAGTTTATTTCAAGTTGCAGTTGCTATTTCCATAGTACAGGTATGGGATCTGTTATCCGCAAACCTGTTATCCAGAAAGCTCCGAATTACAGAAAGGCCATCTCCCATAGACTCCATCATAATCAAAGAAATTAAAGTTTAATTTTTTGTAAAAAAAAAAGCAGATCCTTGTATTTGATCCAACCTAAGATATAATTAAAGGAAAACTATACCCCGAAAATGAATTTTTGAGCAACAGATAGTTTATATCAAATCAAGTGACATATTAAATAATCTTACCTACCTGGTATATATATTTAAGTAAATATTGCCCCTTTACATCTCTTGCCTTGAACCACCATTTCATGATGGTCTGTGTGCTGCCTCAGAGATCACCTGACCAGAAATATTTCAACTCTAACTGTACAGGGAAGAAGTGTTGAAGCAAAAGACACAACTCTGTCTGTTAATTGGCTCATGTGACCTAACTTTATAGTTTGTTTGGTATGTTTGTGTGCACCGTTGGATCCCAGGAGGCCGTCCTTATTTTTTAAAATGGCTATTTTCTATTTATGATTACCCAATGGCACATGCTACTAAAAAAGTATATTATTATGAAAATGGTTTATTTAGATGAAGCAGGGTTTTACATATGAGTTGTTTTATGCAATAACTGTTTATAGAGACCTACATTGTTCGGGGGGTATAGTTTTCCTTTAATCCTTATTGGAAGCAAAACCAGCCAGTTGGGGTTATTTAATGTTTACATGATTTTCTAGTAGACTTGAAGGGCATATTTATTAGGGGTCGAAGTGAGTATTCAAATTAGAATTTTTATGGTCAAATTCGACTAGTGAATTGTTAAAATTTTATTTGTTTTTTTTTTTTTCATTCTAATTGGATTTTCAAGATTTATCATACATTCACCTTTTAAGAACACAAATTTGACTATTTGCCACCTACAAAACTGCCAAAGACCCGTTACCTGGAAAACCCTGGATCCTGAGCTTTCTGGATAACAGGTCCCATACCTGTATATGCAATACCGTCCACATTTTTATTTATTTTTTATTTACACAGATGTCATTTCTTATTCCTCTCTTTTTTTAAAAAAATATTTATTTTGAAATATTTTAGGAGAATATATACTTAGTTGTGCTTGACTTGATTAGAAGTGACTGCCGAATGCTTCCTGGGAATGTATTTATAGTATTTTCTTTGCCATATTTGCATTCCAGAAATTAAGTCCCCCACGCCAGTACTCGACATGCCTTTCATACATTAGAATGATAAATTGAGAGTAGAAACGGGGGAAAGACTGCAATGCAATGAAAATTTAATCAGCGTCTTCTGCTGCTTTAATAAGGCAAATAATTCTTATTGGTTGCTGCATTAAGATTTCTAATATTTAATTCATAACAAACCTCCCATTATTTCACAGCAGCCTGAACAGATACACGTTGCTGTCTGCCAAAAGGAAACCATAACAACTTAAAGCAGATGTAAATGTCTATGTACAACTAGAGGGATTTCATCTTGGCAAGAAATAAATAAATCTCTACCAATGTCCCTACACCATTTGACCAGCCTGTCCAGAATATTTCCCAATGACCGGTTAACAGTTAAAACACAAAAAAAAAAATGCAATGTTTTGCTAAAGGGCAGATTTTGCCTAAAACGAATGTTCCTCGTGTTCCCTTTGTCTGCTTTTATTGTTTACTGACTCAATAACAGAGGATTATATTATTTCTATATGTTATTTATATACCTATCAGTATGTATATTTCTATCTATCGTCTATATACGTATCCCCCATCCATCTATCTGTCGGTCTGTCTGTCTGTCTATCTTTCTATCCCTATCTATCTATCTATCTATCTATCTATCTATCTATCCATCCATCTATCTATCCCTATATCCCTATCCCTATAGCTCTCTATCCCTCTATCCCTATATCGCTCTATCCCTAAATCTCCCTATAACCCATCCCTATATCTCTATCCCTATATCTCTATCTATCCCTCTATCTATCTATATCTATCTATCTATCTATCTATCTATCTATCTATCTATCTATCTATGTATCTATCCAAGAGCGAGCAAGCCGGTTGTATAGAATGCTCCAGGAAACTGCCAGTGCCATTCCCAATAGTGTAGGTAAACAATTCTTTAATGTCACATATTAATGTTAGCATATTTTTTCTGTATCTGTTTTTAGAAGGTTTAATCAACAGTGATTGTATTGCACTGTATTTAGATCTGCAGTTTTGTGAGAGCTGGGATCCATGTCTGTTTACGCTCCTAAAGGAACACAAACCAAGATAATAGAAAGTAGTAAACATATAATGTACTGTTGTATTGTATTTTTTAAAAGTGCTATAGTTTATATAAACAAGCTGCTATGTAGCCATGGGGGGCAGCCATTCAAGCTGGTAAAAGGTGAAAGGCACAGGTTACATAGCAGATAACAGATTAGCTCTGTAGTATACAATGGGATTCAGAACGTATCTGTTATCTACTGTGTATCCTGTGCTTGAATTACTGCCCCCATGACTACACAGCAGCTTGTTTATTTAAATTATAGTAGTACTTATCTGTTATCTACTGTGTATCCTGTGCTTGAATTACTGCCCCCATGGCTGTAGAGCAGCTGTTTTATATCAACTTATAATTGTGTTTCTGAAGCAAACACACCAGTTTTACCAGAGCAGGGCAACAGGGCACATTTTATTGACATTCTCTTGAAACACTTTAATTTAAGTCAAGCAAAGAAAATATATACCCAGTGTAATCTATTAAGCATTTTGTTGGTACACATTCAAGTTAGTACTGGTGTATCTGTGACTCTGGATACTCTGACTTAAGCTGGCCATAGACGTAAAGATTTTTGAAAGATCCAATGGTTATCGTGAGACCACGATTGTCTCAAAACGATCGTTATAATGTCCGATGTGTCCATCAACTAAAAAGACCATTTCAGGCGATATTGCAGCAAAACTGAAGGATCGCAGCCTGCTTGCCCTGCAAACTATAGGTAGATTGCATGGAGACCGATAAAGATTTTCTAACCTGGCCGATCAATCTTCAGACCAATGTCGGACGAAAAATCGTAAGATGAACGATCGTTTGTATCCCACTAACCGCACGATAATTTGACAGATTGGTCGGACTTCCCTAAAATCGGTCGTTTGGCAGGGAAAGATCGTTGCGTCTATGGGGAGCTTTAGCTAGGATAGAACAAGCAGATAACCGAGCTCTTGGTGCCTACATAGGATGCATAGGAATTCTGACTTAGGAAGGTTATACCTTCATACTAAGCTAGCAGTCAGAACAAACTTGATTCCAAAACCATTAAAAAAAACAACAACACCATACTACTCTAATTAGCATAATTTTTTTCCAAAGTAAGAGAGCTGCTGTGAGCCCTTGAGACCGCGCCATCCACCCTCTCTTCACCCTGACAGTCTCCGACCTATGTTTGGCATGACAGGGATTAATACATGCAGGCTGAAAGAAAGCAGTGATTAATGTCAGGTAGTAAGGGATGCTCGCTTGCTCTCCCTCCCTCTCGCTCTCTTTCTATGCTTTGATCAGGATTGAGAAGTGGAAACGGATGATTTCCTTCCAAGTAAAAAGCAGAGGTCACGTGGAGTACATTAAAGACATTTTCTCCTCACCTTCACTATTCAGTAATATGTTTAACCCCTTCCTGGGCAATCCCTATACTGAATGCAGAATGTCTGAATACAAACAACAGAACTGACCAGCTATGTGTTAAATTACCAATTCCATTTAATATATGCACATCTTTTTAAACCGGTAGAAATAAAATCTTTTTCACCTTTTTTTTAGTATGATATAGAGAGTGATATTCTGAGACAATTTGCAATTGGTTTTCATGTTTTATTGATCATCCGACCCCTTCACCCAGGAGCACTCTTCAGGGCCGAACCCCTTCCATTCAACAAGGT
>CM044446.1:11393535-11419529 GCA_024363595.1 Xenopus borealis | reverse complement strand
AAAAAAAAAAAAAACATTGGCGCCAGGGCCCCCCTTAACAAGTTAAAAAAAAAAAATTGGTGGCAGGGGATTATAGAGTATTAAAAGAAAACATTTCAGGCCAGGAGATTAAAAAAAACAAAAAACCCACATTGGTGTCAGTAGAATTGAATTTATGGCTTCAGGACTTCAGCATCAACTGCTTTCGTGAATTTGGGTATTTTCGCCGCTTCAGGACTGCAGTGTCGGCTCCTTCGTGACTTTGGGTCTTTCCGTCACTTCAGGATTTCAGTGTCGGCTCCTTCGCGTCGGCTCCTTCGCGTCTGCTGCTTCGCGTCTGTTTGGCACTTCTTCCCCCTCCAGCCCCAGGGCCGGGACACTTGTCCCCCCCTGATGGCGGCCCTGGGGGTGGGTTAGGGTTGGGTGTGGGTCGACAAATTCTCAACCTGCGCATCACTAGAACAACCTGCACATCACAGAAGGCCAGAAAATACAGTTTTGCCTCGTTTTATCATACATTGAAAGCCATTTTGCCAGAAGGCAAGTTAACCAGTGGCATAACTAGATATTACTGGGCCCCACAGAAAATAATTTTTCAGGCCCCCAAAATGTCTAGAGGTTGATCTGTTTTACCAATATTTATTGAAATTGTATATGAATTAGGGCCTCACAGGCCCATTTACCTCCCGGGCTGTCCTGCAGCCACAGGGTCTGCCTCCTCTGTAGTTGTGCCTTAGACGTTAACCTATTTATTGCCTACCAGGATCGTGTTCCAATGTAATGTTATACATTTACAAATACAGTTATGCGATCCGTTATCCGGAAAAGCTCCAAATTATAGAAAGTCCATTTCACATACACTCAATTTTATTAATGTAAATTAATGCAATTTTTAAAAAACAATTCCCTTTTTTTCAGTAGTAATAAAACAGTAGCTTTTAATTGATCGCAAATAAGGTATAATGAATCCTTAATGGAAGCAGAGCAGGGCTATTGGTTTATTGAAATATTAACATGATATTTTTGTAGACAAGGTATGAAGAACCAAATTATGGAAAGATCGGTTATCCAGAAATCCCCAAGTACCCAGCATTCTGTATAACAGGTCTCATACCTTTATATGCTATTTTTATTGCTTTAAAGCACTGTTGGCTTTTGAGTATGTACTTTTATACAGATAGATACAGTAGGTAGATAAAAAAAAAGCCATGATGTACGGTTCAGTTTATTTTTCTATACATAAAAGTGGAAGTGCCTAGAGTATTGTAATACATCTATAAGCAATCCCAGCCCTTGCTACAAACATTCTTTTCCAAGATACAGGGTTATAGCCTCCTCTCAGATGTAAGAATGAAAAATGAACGGCTCTGTTTTTAGGAAGTAGAGTCAAAGTGCTCAGTTCCTTCAAATCACCTCCAATAAATGCATTCAACCGACCCCCCCCCCCCCGCACTCTTATCTGTCTCCTCCTCCCAGACACGCAGATGCATTTTCCATGTGGACAGTTATATTTTTCACTGAGCTTTGCTCATAGAGATTTCTACTCCCTGCCAGACACAAGATACCAAGTATATTTCCTAGAGTTGGGGAGTTTTAAAAGAGAGGAGCAAAATAAAGGCGTCCTGTATGATATTAATGGTTAGAGTGAATTTAACCGGTGTGGTTTAACCCTTTGGATCTCTAGCACCTGGTAAGGCTTTAAATAATATAGGTATAGGATCTGTTTCCCAGAATTCTCAGGACCTGGATTTTTCTGGATAGCGGATTTTTCTGTAATTTGGATCTTCATATGATTAAATAACTCCAATCGTCTGGTTTTGCTTCCAATAATGATTACTTATATCTTAGCTTGGATCAAGTACAAGGTAATGTTTTATTAAAGCAGGTAGAAAATGAATTCATTTTTTAAAGTTTCCATTTCTATAACATGGAGTCTATGGGAAATGGCCTTTCCATAATTTGGAGCTTTCTGGATGACGGATCCCATACCTGTACTAGGATTTTATCTGATACTTTTTTGTAAAATATTGGCTGATGTCTGGTAAGAAAAGAGATGGCTAAGGAGAAATGTACATTAGTAAAATTGATAGAAAATATGCACAAAATAATATTGGTGTAATAAGGAATACAGGTATATTACCTGTTATCCAGAATGTTTGGGACCTGGGGCTTTCCGGGTAATGGAGCTTTCTGTAATTTGGATCTTCATGCCTTAAGTCTACTAAATAATCAAGTAAACATTGAATAAACCCAATTGGCTGGTTTTGCTTCCAATAAGTATTAATTGTATCTTAGTTGGGATCAAGTACAAGCTACTGTTTTATTGTTACAGAGAAAAATTAAGTTGTTTTTAAAAATTTGGATTATTTGGATAAAATGGAGTTTATGGGTGATGACCTTTCCTTAATTCGGGGCTTTTTGGATAACAGTTTTCCGGATAACGGATCCCATATTATTTAAATATGAGGATAGAAAAAAATAATCTCTGTTGGGACTATAACTATTTTTTTCTTTATTTACGTCTCCTGACAAATTATGGATGTGTGAGAATGCAGCAGAATAATGATCATTATCAAAACTGCAACTGGGACAACAGACATTTAAAATAAATGGGTTTGGTGGAGCAAGAGAACAGCTGAGGGCACAGAAAAGAGAACATAGACAAATACTTAGCACATAAATGACTGTTTGCTAAACAGCTTGGCTATTCAGCCCCTGGAAAACACAGCTCTTGGCATGAAGCTGGGAGGAGAATTGAGTATTGTTTAGTTGATGGGAGGTGAACTCTCCTCCAGCATGAAGTAAAGGCCATTGGATGTGTAGCAGATCCCTCTGGCAGCAAAGATATCATACCTTGGGTTAAAAAGTAAATGGCTGGTATTCTCCAAGAATTTATTTCCCCTGCTTGGCTTGCCAGACAGATTTTTGCATTTGTGCATGAATATTCTGACGAGAGATCGGAGTGAAAGCGTCCCATGGCAGCACAAAGATGCAACTTTGGCCAGCTCCTTCTCCAGGAAGAAAAATTGATGGCAGTGCTTTAACCATGACATGCAACAAGGAGAGGAACAACAGATAAAATAGCCCAGTCAATCTGTTTAGCAACATATGCTTTACACAGGGATTTGGATGTGAAGGTGTTGAGGTGGCAGATAAAGCTCTGTTATGTCAGATTCTAATTTTATGGCCCATAGTATGTTACTGTAATAGGAATGTAGATGGGATATGGAGCAGGGCTTGCAGCCTGCCTAACGACACTGTGCTCAAAAATAAAAAGGGCTCTTTTGTAAAAGGGATTCAAGACTTCAAATCCTACCTGATTTCATAGGAAGTGAACACATCTCTCAATATTAAAAGCCATATTTTATTAATCCAATGTTTACAAATATATACATATGGGCAGGGAAAGGCTTAGGTCTCTTTTGTAAAAGGAAACAATGAAACGTATGTCTTTTGTAAAAGGAAGTTCTAAACTTGTGTCTAATGCTGGCCATAGACGCAAAGATCCGATCGTAAGATGATTCCACGATCGGATCTTTGCATCTCCCGACCTGCTCCCGACCTGTCACTAACCTTCAGATCAACTATAAGTAGTAAAAAGCACAGACAGCTGACGTTCTGCCCCTGACAAGGATCGTACTAAAGTTGTACGATTAAAAACCTAGTGACGGTCTCCCACTGAAAATCGTACGATCTGCAATAGACGCAAAGATATTATCGCCAGCCGACAAAAATTTTCTAACCTGGCCGATCGACCAAACGACCGATCGGCATGGCACGACAAATGTCGGAGCACTCCACACACGATCCGAAAGTCGTACGATAGTCGTACGAATCCTCGATTCGTACGACCAAGTCGTTGCGTCTATTGTCCAGCTTAAAATGCGTGTATGTAAAGTTTTTTTTGCAATGTGTACAGCAGATTGAAAAGTTTCATGTAATCCTTCTGTAAACATTCATTACTTTCCTACTCAGTTGATCTCAAGTTGCAGTTGTTATTTCAATAGTACAGAAATGGGATCTGTTCTCCAGAAACCCATTATCTAGAAAGCTCAAAATAATGGAAAGGCCATCTCCCATAGACTTCATTATAATCAAATAATCCACATTTTTAAAAAATGATTTCCATTTTTTCTGTAATAATAAAACAGTACCTTGTACTTGATCCAAACGAAGACTTAATTAATCCTTATTGGAAGCAAAACCAGCCTATTGGGTTTATTTAATGTATACGTGATTTTCTAGTAGACTTAAGGTATGAAGATCCAAATTACAGAAGGATTCATTATCTGGAAAACCACAGCTCCTGAGCATTCTGAATAACAAGTTGCATACCTATATATATTGAAAGGTATGGAAGTAACCATGTGAGCAGCTCATAGCATTATTTCCGAGGGACTTTTAACCCTTTACTTGTCAACTGTTTCGGTGCCTAACATTATCCAGCATAGTATTTTCTTTAAAATTAAATCATTTTATTTGAATAAGGAAATCTTCAATCTATGTAATAGACCCCAAAAGGTCAAACTTCAGCTTTGCAATCATAGATAAGACTGAGCTTTAAAGCCATAGTTACAAATCAAACAAATATTTATTAGAAAGCTAAGATTCCATTTGGCAAACTTTCATGCCTAAGGTGAAAAACTCACTTCATTGTTAACCTCAGTCAAGTTATTAAACAATTTTTATAGTTTTAAAAAGCTTAAGCCCTCTTACAGTAGGATTTGGGCTTTTATAGTGTAAGACCGGATGGTTTAACAAAGTCTGAAAATGTAAAAATCTTTTCTCTGCAGATGACGCCATTAAATTGGCAGCACAGAGGATGCTTTATGGAATATAAAGGGAAACCGAACCTGGTTAGGGTGAGAAGGACTGAAAGGAGCCAAAAAGCCCTTCACAAGCAATAGCATGCAAAGTGAAACCTTCTGAAATCAGTTGGCCACAGGGACATAAAGGAGTGATTTACATGTCTCCACCCCTTAATGCATTATGGGAGTAAAAAAACTCTCATTTTTGATATCTAGGCAGTGCTATATGTATGGCATGAGACATGTAAATACCTTCTGATTTCAGAAGGCTTCACTTTGCATGCTATTGCTTGTGAAGGGCTTTTTGGCTCCTTTCAGTCCTTCTTACCCTAACCAGGTTCGGTTTCCCTTTTTGCTACTCTCCAAGTCCTACCTCTCAGAAGCCATGTTCCAATATCTTGCACTGATGAGATCTAACAAGATCAAAACAGGCTGTCTGCAAGTTTGGATATATGGCTCTGAACTATTAGGCTGTATCTGTGCTATAAACCAGCGGTTCTGGATGCATAGTTGGCCACAGGGACATAAAGGAGTGATTTACATTTCTCCGCCCATGATGCATTATGGGAGTAAAAAAACTCTCATTTATGGAATATGTAACCACATTTTTCAGAAAATACCATTAATTAATGCAAGTGCTCTAAAGAGCAAAAATGCATGCTTTACTTCTGGAAAAAAGGTATTAGGATGTAATTCATCGGATGCATATGCCCATGCAAAAACAGAAGCAATTACATTTGTGAATAGAGTAAATAGAGTTGTATTCTTCCCTAACCTTTTTGCATGTTGCAAGGAAGCAGCACCAGAGATGGAAGCTGTTCAACTAAAAATTATAGATGGTAAATCGGCGTGTTACCTACAGCAACAACACCCGCTTACACCTGTGTTCTATATTCTACCTAAAATACACAAATTTGGAATGTCCTTCAGGCAGACCGATAGTATCCTGTGTGGAATCGGTTCTCTCACCCATTGCCATTTTTGTTGATAAAATAATTAGGCCTTATGTGGAATTACATCAATCATATATTCGTGACACTACTGATTTTTTTAATAAATTGGCGGTATACTCAAGTGATATGGAGGGTGTTTGGCTGGTGACTCTAGATGTGGAGAGCCTGTACACCTCCATCCCACATGATGGAGGCTGTCACACTGGAGCTATCAGAAGACAAAAGTTTGGATTGATCACAGAAAAAAATTGTTCTACAATGCTTGGAGCTTCTACTGCCTAACAACTACTTCCAATTTGATGATGGATTTTACATGCAAATAAAAGGTACGGCAATGGGGTCCAATGTGGCCCCCGCATACGCAAATATATTCATGAACCAATTTGAAATTAAATTTATTTACAACCATGCCCTTTTTAAACAATATTGCATGACATGGATGCGTTATATCGATGATGTATTTGCGTTCTGGGCGGGGCCACTTGGTTCCCTTGAAACCTTTGTCCATTAAGTTAATAATGCTTTGCCTTTTATAAAATTTACTCTAAATGCAAATTCAGAAGAAATCGCATTCTTGGACATGGGAGTATATAAACAGACAAGGGGGTCTTTTGACAGATCTGTACGTCAAACCTAAAGACCGCAATTTGTTACTACATTTTAAATCTTTTCACCCTCCACAGTTAAAGAAAGCTTTGCCTAAATCACAGTTAAGTAGAGTTAAATGTATATTAGCTTCGGAAGAGGTAGCAGAAAGACAGTTGGGCAAGATGTGTAATGAATTCCAGGAAAGGGAATACTCAGAGAACCTGCTTAAGATAGAAATTTCTGAGATTCAGAAGAAAAAGAGAACAGACATGTTAAAAAGTAAACCAAGAAGTAGACAGATGCTCTAACGTGCAACAAGGTGATTGTGTTTTCCATCCCAGAAAGGGGTACCCTATAAAAGTTAAGGATCGTTTCTCTTGTAGTTCGACTGGTGTTATATATATGATCAAATGCCCGTGTGGGCTGGTATACTTAAGGCGAACTAAGAGAACAATCCGTGAACGTATTAGGGAACAGCAATTAATACTAACAAAAAGGAACAGGCAGTGTCTGGTCATTTTTTGAAACATGCTCATAGAGTGAACCAATTGAAGCTTCAGGTTTTAGAGTCCGTAGTTAATAATCAACGGGGAGGTGATATGCAGAAAGAACTATATCGGGAAGCGTTTTGGATTCGTAAATTAGAAACATTGGAACCATGGGGATAAGGATTATGATTTAACCCCAATTTTTTGATAATGGTATTATTTTTCCTTTCTTTTTTATTAGTAAATTACATTTTTATCTCTCAGTTTTATGTAACTTTAACTGTAAATATTTTTATATATGAGGTTGTCACTTAGCGGTTCTCAATATCCTTAAAGGGAAACTGTCATGGGAAAACATGTTTTTTTTAAAAAATGCATCAGTTAATAGTGCTGCACCAGCAGACTTCTGCACTGAAATCCATTTCTCAAAAGAGCAAACAGATTTTTTAATATTCAGTTTTGAAATCTGACATGGGGCTAGCCATTTTGTCAATTTCCCAGCTGCCCCTGGTCATGTGACTTATTCCAGCACTTTAGGAGGGAACTGCTTTCTGGCAGGCTGTTGTTTTTCCTTCTCAATGTAACTGAATAGTATGCAGTGGGACATCGGTTTTACTATTGAGTGCTGTTCTTAGATCTACCAGGCAGCTGTTATCTTGTGTTAGGGAGCTGTTATCTGGTTATCTTCCCATTGTTCTTTTGTTAGGCTGCTGGTTGGGGGAAAGGGAGGGGGTGATATCACTCCAACTTGCAGTACAGCAGTAAAAAGTGATTGAAGTTTATCAGAGCACAAGTCACATGACTTGGGGCAGCTGGGAAATTGCCAAAATGTCAGATTTCAAAATTAAATATAAAAAAATCTGTTTGCTCTTTTGAGAAATGGATTTCAGTGCAGAATTCTTCTGGAACAGCACTATTAACTGATGTTAGGATCCCTTTAAAGAGTAGCTACGTCTTGAAGGATGGTTGTCGTTTAGTAACACAGCCTGTGGCGTAACTAGAGTGTGCCGCCCCCCCCTGAAAAAAAATCTTAAAAGGGGCCAGGCTCACTCTGATCTACTCCGCCCACTTTCCATCCCGCCTCCACTCCACCCCGATTCCGCCCACTCCCGCCCGACTTGCTTCCCCCTACCTCTATGGTAAGCGAGAGCGGCTGGGGATGAGGTTTTTTTAATTACCTCTAGAGGATGCAGACCCCACAGTCCAGGTCCCCCTGTTTCTCAGGCCCCCCCTGTGGGGTCTGCATCCTCTATAGTTATACCACTGCAGCCTGACTTTGCCATCCATGCTTTGGTTTAACACCAGGGGAATCCGTTTTGAAGCAGATGCCCATTATCTATTATGGAATTGCTGCATGCATACACGAAGCAAAGCACAAGGATGCAGCATCCACACATACAACTTTCTACTGAGTAGCAAAGGACATTTGTCTTTGTGAATTGTGGTGAGATTTTAAAGAGCAGAGTTGACAGGAGACATTTTGCTGACATGGAATATTTTGTTCACTTCTGACTCTGGAATAAGTGCTACTTCTGTCAACGTGATTGATTTATATTTGTTTGAGGCCACACTGCTCTGTACTGGGTGTGCTTGCTGCTTTTTCTTCTCTTGGGTGTTGATCACAATGGCTGTGTACCACACTGCAGATCTGCAATCTTTTGCCTTGATTGTACTAGTCATATATGTAATTTACGAGTCACAACAAGAGGTTGACATTTTTTTCTAAGCAGGCACACGTTCTTTAAATGTAATATTTAAATAGCAGCACACCAAAGAGACATATTTGAGCGAGAATACAGCAACATTTTATTACTTATATCTAGGTCAGTTATTGGCCCATTTACACAATTTAAAGGGTAACTCCGGTAGAGTCTTGCAGCGGGTCGGGTACCCGCGGGTCACCCGCAAATTCCCGCGGTACCCTGCAGGTTGCACGTAGAATTTCTGGGTGCGGGTATAGAAGCGGGCCGGTGGTTCTGCAGGTTCGCGGGTTGAGGGTTGGGTCGCGGATCCTCGCCATAGCGATTTTTACTCCTTTTTCTGAGCATGTCTACTACTGATAATGTCACTTCCGGCTTACAATGACAGCACTTCCTGATTCTTGATGGTCAGCGGATCGTGGGTACGGTTCGGGTTGCGGGTCCAAGCGGGTAAGAATGCGGGTCGCAGGTCCGGGTTGCGGATACGGGTAGGGTACGGGTGCCAAAAAATGGACCCGCGCAGGACTCTAAACTCCGGCTTCCAAACCAAAATTTGATAACACAGAAACCCCTAATATACCCATCACAATTACCCGTTCTTCAAAAAGTATGAATAAATGCCATTTTCTATACTGAAATCCAGCTGTTTAACAGTTCTCTTTTTGCATCATTTGACATTCTGGCAGGGAAGGAGGGAAGGAGGGACTAAACACTGATGTTACAAACAGCATGCAGGAACTACATAACCCACAATTCATTGCACTGTGATGTTCCTATCCTTGTTGAAATCACACGTGCATGGAATTGTAGGGTTTGGTAGGTGCAAGCTGAGGAAAGCTGGCTGCTGATACAAAGTAACCGTAGTCAGCCGGCTCAGCAAAGTAGTCAGAAAGATCAGCAGGAGAGCAGGGGACTAGGCTTAGGGAACTGTCAGAAACCATTAAAAATCATGAAAAGTCTGCATATTTTTAATTGATGTATATTGCAAAGTTGCTTGAAATTATGTTTACTTTTCAAAAAAGCTTTAGTTATGTTTTTGTGGAGTTCCCCTTTAATATATGATTATGCATGTATTATGACATAAACTTGGAAATTCTCCTTTCTCAGAATGCGAAAAATGTTCTTCTAGTCTTGACCTTTTTTTTACCTTTTTTCTCTGCAGTTTGTTATTCTTAACCTAAGAAAAGTCTTCTTGCCTTGCACTCCACATAGTCTGTAATGTTAAAATAATGTTCGAGAATTCTCAAGTTAGAACAGTTAGTACATTTTTCCTTTCAACCTCATGCTCACTTCTTGTTTTGAATACATTTTGACAAGGTGTTTGCTAAAGTGTTTTTGCTGAAAAAAAGACCATAGAAAAAAATGTACAAAATTATATCAAAATAATGTACAAAAAGATATCCAAAGATGACAAAACGAGGGGGGAAAATTTGTAATCTTGACCACTGATAAATTAATTTTATTTCTTATTCTCCCATTCAAATTCATGTGAATTTTTTTAAACTCCTATAAATTCGAAACTCAACCAATCAAAATTTATTTTGAAAATGAAATTGTTTAACCTCAGACAATTGAAATGACCTGAAAACTCAAATCAAATTCGAACTTGTTTAGTTTTTTTTCCCCAAAAAAACTTGAATGTCAGGAAGGCTGCGATTATCTCCAAATTGATCCCTAGATATCTCCCTTTGACTTAAACTACAATTTGTCAGTTTTTAGGTGGAGAATAGTCAAATTTGAATTCTTAAAGGGCCAGAGTATGATAAATCTCGAAAATCTAATTCTAATGTTTTAAAATTTGGATAACTTCCTAGTCGAACTTGACTCTTGATAACTTTGCCCCATAGAGTTGGGTTTGGATTAGATGTTTGGCCAGTTTTTTTCAGTATTTAGCCAAATCCAAAGATATTGGATTTGATGTAACCCAAGAAACAAAGAATGAGCCCTTAAAGGAAAAGTAAATGTTTTTCTTTATCTCTCTGTAAATTTGCTCTAAACAGCCCCCCAGATTAATGTACCTTAGTCCCTGCTGCAAGTCTGCTCTGGTTTCTGTGTTATCAGCAGCTTCTTTCCCTTCTTCCTGGTGCAGAGTGAAGCCCAGCCCCTTAGTTTACTGAGCAGTGCATTTTGCTGCTGTTCCACAATAGAGAGGAAGAGGGAGCCAGTGTTTCATTAGTAAGCTAGTTTCCCCAAGCAAAAGGTGCTACACACACTGCTCTCTGCTATGTCACATTATGCAAATGATCTCCAAGACTAGTCTGAGAGATAAGGTCAGCTCAGTAAGCTAAGGGGCGGGGCTTCACTCTGCACCAGGAAGAAGGGAAACAAGCTGCTGATAACACAGAAACCAGAGCAGACTTGCAGCAGGGACTAAGGTACATTAATCTGGGGAGCTGTTTAGAGCAAATTTACAGATAGAAAAAAAAAGGTTTACTTGTTCTTTAAAGTTAAAGCTTAAATGATTAATTTTGAACAGAGCACCTTAATTAGATATATATATTGTTGGATATTCTTATGAAAGATGATTCCGTGCTTTCTAACATCCATGTGACCAGGACCGTCCAGTGGCCAAATTATTTTGAATAATGAGCACTTAATTGCTTTTTGAGTGATCAATTAATTCTGTTTTGGTTCTCAACAAAAAGAAAATTAAATGTTTGTGAATGAAGGATATAACATTGTAATTTATTAGATGAAAAGGAACATGAAAATAAAACTTTTTATAGGGGGTTTGCTGTGTAATATTTCCTAATGTGGCAGCAACGAGTGTCTTGCTTGTTATATGCATGATTACATTTTTAGACATAACTGAGAGCTTTTATATTGCTTGCATCAGTAGCTGCAAGCAATATAGACAGTAGACTAAAACATCTCGATAAACAACCAGCACCACTTCTTTCTTATACAGGGCTGCTAAATAATATTTACATCTTTCTTGGGCAAGCAATAAAAACAAAGGTTGATTTCATGTGTATGAGTGCAAAATGGAGGGACGCATTATTATTTAAAGAGCTGAGTCATCTAAAAAATTCCTGCTGAATTATGTTTAATACCTATGATGGTTATGGTATATGATGCAAGAATGGAGGCTTATGCATGGATATAATTATGTTCATACATACATATGTTGAATGAAGGCAGTGCTTATAAAATAGGAAAATATTTAAAGAAACCGTAGTGATTTAACAATTACTATAAAGTATATATATACAAAGACAAGAGGTCCTCTGCACTCAACCCATTATCAATATATTTAAGACATTGAGACATTTTGTGCATACAGCTATTAAAAAATGCCTTACCCTTTAAACAAAACAGGCATTGTTTGTCCATATATTGCAATATATTTAAGCTGGCCATATAAAAAGTAAAATGAGTAAAGTTTAAAGGGCGCCTCACCTGTCCCCAGCCAAAGGTGCAGTTTTATAGAGCCATCACTACAGGTTCAGACGCAACTGAACCTACGTTCGGCACTTACACGCGTCTCGTGGGTACAACCTCATTGAAAAGAATTAGGTGCGTCTAGACCTTCGCTCCCCTGTGGCTGAACGCAGCCAAACGGAACGCAGAGAAGCGCAGGTCAAAAACACCCGTTTGTAAGGGCCCTTAAGCTGCAAGTCTGTTTCCCCAAGAGACCTGCTTATTTTAAATTGTTACAATTTTTCTTTGATGATCTTAAATTGTTAAAAGTATCTTAAGTGCACCTGCCATGTATTCTGGTCTCTCTGCCAAAAGCCAATTAACTTAGAAACGTTGTATCTTTTTCTGACTGTTCAGTGCAGGAGAACAAAGAGAAAGTAGGGACATTTCAGTACCAATCCAGGACCACCGTTTGACCGCAGGACTGTCCAGCGAAAAACGGGACAGTTGGAAGTTGTGGCATAATGAGCAAATAAAATTAGAGAAATAGAAAACAACTTATTGCTAAGTGTCCCAAAGTGGCATAATGAGCAAATGCTGCAACTTGCTCATTATGCACATGCGTCAAAAGCAACTTATGCACATGTGCTTTGCCCAACATGGCCGCTCCCACTGGGATTTCCCTCCTGGTGCGAGTGTCCTAGAGCTGGGGAGGGGGGCAATTTTTAGGAACTACCGTTGCACTCCGGTTGGGGATAATACTGTTTGGCAGCAGGTGCACTTTAAGGGGCAGATTTACCAAGGGTCGAATTGTCGAGGGTTTTTAGCCCTCAAAATAAATATTTGCCAAAATCAAAGAAAATATTCGCCAGTTTTAAGCACGTTTTCGACTATTCGTCAGAATCAAACGATCGAACGATTCTGCTAAAAGTCGCAGAAAAAACAGTCGAATATTCACCAAAATCGTACGAAACGAACGTTCGAAGCGTTTGATCGTACGATTGAAATTTGGCAAAATACTTAGAAAAAAAAGCCTATGGGGGATTCCCATAGGCTTCTATTGCAATTCCTTAAGTTCAATCTGGTGAAATAGGCAGTCGAATAAAAATTTAAAGGGCAAGTTCTTCGACTGGCGAATAGTCAAATGATTGTATATATATATATATATATATATATATATATATAACTAAGGGAGTTTGAGTACGAATGGGATAACCGGCCGGGTTATACACTCTAATGTACCGCATTGGTGAAAGTTCAAAGTAGCGGGACTGATATCAGTGATTGCCGGTATACACGTGCTGGGGCCAATCGAGTACCTGACTAACAATACACCACAGCAGCGGGATATTTCCAGAAATAGAGGACCCAAGAATGACTATCTTCAATATGGTTTTTATTTAACCAGGGGACTGTGTTCACAACACCTGAATATATGTATATATCTATTTTTCACTTTTTTTTCTTCTTTTTTTTTCTTCATTTTTTGTGCTTTTAAATGTCTTTGCGAGTTGTTACCACGGACTAGGGGGTGGGATGTTACACATTTTTATTTAGCTTCTTATTTAGCTTTTATTTTAGCTAACGACTTATTAATATGAGGATAACACTAAATAGAAGTGACGGAGCGTTGGTAGAGGAGTACACCAATTTCACTTTCACTAATCTAAGTAATGGGAATTTATTCGTGACCACTCGCTACACATGCGTTTGGTTTTACGGGGTTAACATTTGTTGTGATTATAACACACCGATAAGTTAATGGGTAGCAACATGAAAGATTTGGTCTTGGTTTGAGTCACAATACAGACACAGAGGTTTATCATACCACTATAGTGTGAACAGTTCCCCCAGATAGGTCCCTTACTTGGCTACACAGAAGGATCGATAAATATAGGGTCACCATGGAATATAAACACACAACCACAGTATACAAACATCCAATGCAAGCATGTCAGACTTTATTAACCGCCCAATTTCACTTCCACTTAGCTTTAATTCTTTAGCTCATCTACAATGGGTACAAGCTTTCTGATCTGACCTTTCATACTAGCTCATTGGTTATTTTTGTAACAATATATGATTAAGTAATGATTGCAGTTATCAATTGATAAAACACAATGTAGCAATCACGTTTGTTACATATTATTTGTTTTTAGCAGTTAAGAATGGGGTGTTACAATTATAAGAAACATAAATCATTAACACTCTTCGTACAATGTGTATGGGATTTCTATTACATGTGGGATTTTTAACTTGGATTTTTTAATTAGTATTTATGGGACACTCTAATGTTTCGATGCATACTGATGATGTCATAACTATGTCAGCTGATTGGCTTTTCCCGCCAATGGGGGTATAAAATGCATTCTTTTTGTGCTATTTTGTACTTTGAGAAAGGCCTTGGAGGAGGCCGAAACGTTAGTCTTCTATAAAATAAATACATTTATTTTCAGTTAAGACCTGAGAGTACGGACCGTTTTTGTGGATAGAATATATATATATATATATATATATTCAATCTATTCGATGCAACCGAATATTCTATATTCAATAGTCGAAAATACTTAATTTGCATATTCGAATAGTCGCACAATCTAATAGAGACTATTTGAGCGAATATTCGAATCCTTCACACGAATTTAGTAAATCTCCCCCTAAGTGTGAAACAAAATAGATGGCAATCTCAACTGATAAATGCATTTATTTCTCTGACTTCACAGGCAAGTTTGGGTCCAGGTTTTGTCGGAAATCATGCTATTTGATGTGCTTCAAAAGATTTTATGTATTTTTTCTTACAAAGTAAATATCCAGATTTGAGGTTTACAGTGATGAAATGTGCATATAAACCAACACAGCAAAACATTTAAATGGGGATAGCATCATTTTAGACCTCTATCTGTTGAGAGGAACTTTTTTTTCAGCATTTCAGGACTGGGAACCTATAACAACCAGAAACAAAACCAATACAGATATGGTGTTCATTCATAAAACCATATAATTGTATTTCTAATTTAAACAGGAAGCACGGTCATTTCTGCAGGCATGCACATTGCTGCAATCTGATATTCTGCGGCATATGGGCTGCACAGCTGATGTGACCACAGCCAACCAGAATCTTAGCTAGCTATAACAATTTACACAACCACATACATCAACACTTGTGAGCCGCTTAAATGTCTTGCGTCAAAAGGAAGTCATGTTGCCAACACATTCACATAACCTCACAGCCCTGTAATACACTAATCTGTCCAAACAAATGGATCCTTGCTTAAATTATACTCCCAATAAATTAAAAAAATTATACTCCCATAGATAGCATTCTCTTTAAGTGCCAAACTATATTATTGTATGGGACTTCTTCCTTATTTTTTGTTACACCAACTGATATTCCACATGCACACTTTGAGTAAAAGTTTGGTATCCCTCATCTAGAAACCCAAAGTTCTAAATTACAGGAAGGCCATCTCACCTAGGGGTTGTGTGTTATAAAAGTGCAGTATCCCATAGTAACCAATCCGCAGGTAGAATTTACTAGTCACCTGTTTAAAAGTATTGGTTGCTGTAGGTTACTGCACCTGGGAAAACTTAGTGCACTATGTGAGTAATAGAGTAAATTTTAAGCAAATAATTGTATTTTTAAAAACATGGTTTCCTTTTTGTAAAATGGTACTTTGTACTTGATGGTAACTTAAGGCCCCCATACACAGGCCGATAAAAGCGGCAGACAGACCGAGTTGGCAGCTTATTAGTCCGTGTTTGGGGCCATCCGACGGGCTTCCCCGATCGATATCTGGCCAAGAGTTGGGCATATCTTGATCGAGCTGGTTAAAAGCCCAGTCGGATCACGGGCGCATCCCCGTATGAATGCGATCCCGAACGCCCGTATCGCCTCCATTATCATCCGATCGTTGGGTCCTAAGGCCCGCAATCAGATCAGCCCGATATTGGCCACCTCAATGTGGGCACATCGGGAAGAGATCCGCTCGTTTGGTGATCTCCCTGTCTATGGCCACATTAAGCTTCATGATTCCTTATTGGTGGAAACACAACCCTATTGGGTTTAGTCAGTGTTTTCAGTGATTTTTAACAGATATAAGGTATAGTGATCCAAATTGTGGATAATTCCTAATTATTCCGAATAAGACACGCTGTATCTGTATTGTTCTAGCTACACCTGTGATAATGGCAATATTATATAGTGAGTAAAGTACCCCCAATTGTAAAATATAAGGATATTATAAGTCACTGAAGAGTTCCATGACCATATAAAAGCACAAGGCCAAAGGCTGAGTGCTTTTATACAGGTGATGGAACTCCGAGGTTATCCTCATTTATTATAATACACAAGTTTTAGTGAGTCATGTGACAAAAATGACATCACTACTCACTGTTTACAACTGATGACATCATTAGTCACCTAGGGATATATTTTACAGGAAATTCATGGCTTTTTTATAACCTACACCTACAGAGGTATGGTCATGAAAAAGTGTGTAATACAAAACTGATCTCGAAGCCAAACTTTTTCCTGATCTCAAATGAGTTAGGGATAGACAGAACCTGTCACTGTTATTATCATCCTTCATTAACAAGTTTATTAACAAGTTTAGCCCTTGCTGCATTAGAGCTTGCTTTATAATACAAGCTTGAAAAAATATCCTTACGCTGTGTAACCTGTTAGGAAATTAAGGATGCAAAAGAAAAATATATTTTATAAACTGACGTCTGATTGCTCCAAGGTGGAGGTAATAAGCATAAGAATGATCTGGAAAAGTACTTCCACAATCCACTGGGAATTCATTTACATTTCACACTGACCCTACTGCCCATTAATGGTTTGGAAAATTGCTCATTTAGAGCATTTATTAGCTAACAAGCGTATGCCTCAAAGCCTAATATTCAGGTTACCTTACAGAGGAAAGTTCATCTTTTGTTTTAGAACTTCATCTCATTAATAATAGCTTAATCCTTCAAGCTTTGTGACTCTGTGTTAAGTCTGACTCTGGTGAATGTCTTTTTTATATAAATACAAGCTACGGTGTGATATAAACATAGATTTGTTTGCCTCTTGTATTGCATTTGAAAAGGATTCCACACTTAAAGGAGAAGCCAACCCAATCGGCGCTAAAATACAGTACCTCCCCCTCCCCTGTGTTGCCCCTAGGGTTGCCACCTTTTTTTTATACCGGCCGGCGGGGGGCGGGGCCAAAAGGGGGCGTGACGTGACGTCAAAGGTGGCAGAGCCACGCAAAGGATCGGCAGAAGACGCGAGAAAGGTAAATTTGTATTAGATTTAGGCAAGGCAAGGGCCATTTTTAAGGGGTATTTCAAATTTACCGGCAGCTACATTGCCGGTAAATTTGTAATACCGGCCCCGGCCTTGGCTGGTGTTTTACCGGCTAGGCCGGTAAAATACCAGCTGGGTGGCAACCCTAGTTGCCCCCCCCCCAGGCAAATGCCCCTAACTTGCTACTTACCTATAGGCACAGGTCCTATCCATGGAGTTCACAGGCGCCATCTTCTCCCTTGCGGTCTTCTTCCAGGAACCATCGCCGTCTTCTGGAGCATGCGCAGTAGGAGGCATTTGCTGGTTCAGCTCTTACTGCGCATGCGTCGAAAGTCACAAAGTTTTCCAATTTCACTTTGTGAATAAATCAGTCCCCAAATTATTGTTTACATACACCAAAAACAAAAATGAGCACCAGACATCTCAAAGGAAGGACATAGAAGAGGGATAGCAAATTTACTGTTTAGCTGTATGTAGGTGCTGTAAGAGCCAAACTATATGCAATTAAGCAGGTGGTAATATACCTATATAAATATAATTTGATCTCGTCAGCAGCAAGCACCACATGCTGGAGATCCAAACCGTGGATTGGCACAGTTCTTCATATTTTTGGGAGTGTCCTGGTCTCTTACATTATTGGCCAACACTCCTCCAGATGTGTCCTCCTTTTTTGGAATGGGGAAACTACAGTACAGGCTGTTTCCCATCGATGATGCCTGCATTATATATATGGTACTCTGCACTATTGCAACCATATTTTTGTATATGTTTTTACACCTCTGAGGAACCAAGGTTTCCTTCTCTATTGACTCAGTTCAGTATACAGTATTTAAGTGACAGGTTGAATCAGGAGAAAGTTCAAAAAAGGTCAATTTAAAGAAGGGATTACACGTGGACTGCCCATAAGGCCAAGGTCTCTCTCTTAGTCCGTCTGCTCCAGCGGGGAGCATAGGGAGCATAAGGCCAAGCAAGGTACCTGGGACTTTTTTCCCAAAACCCAAACACTTTGCAGGTATTCTGTGGGTCTGGACCCAATGCAGGACTATTGCGAACAATATTTAATACCGCATAAAAGATTTGGGACAGTATTAGACATTTACACCATCAGGTTGATAAAAATTTACCAGCAATGGTTTCCTGATGTTCCACCTGTGTATCACCCTGGATCTAGGCTGCCCCTTGCCTCTCCTGCAGCGCTGAACCACCCGGGCGAGGCGCCCTAGGCAGCCTGGCTGGTAGTAGATCCCCACAGCCACAAATGGAAAGCGGCGCCATGCATGTAAAATTGCGTGTGCATGCACGTAAAACCATGCATGTGTGCGAGGAAGGCGTCTGCGCATGCGCGAAGAAAACTGCGATGATACAAGCCAGCTGGAGCGGGGACTCTGTACCGGACTAGGGGGTAGCAGTGGCAGAGGAGATATGTTCTTAGGCACGTGCCTACTCTGCCTACCCCTTGGCCCGGCCCTGCTCTCCTGTCCCTCTCTTTACCCACCCAACTCTCCTAATTTCTGCTTGATTGGGTCGGATCTGTCCCACACTGCCCTGCTTATGTCTTTGTGCTGCCCCTTTTAGCCTGTTATAGCATCTCCTCTCACTGTTCCTCTCTCATTTAAAGGGCCAAATTGTTTATTCTATACTAGGAGTACATGACAAAGATACCTTAAAGGGATACTGGCATGGGAAAAAAACATTTTCAAAACACATCAGTTAGTGCTGCTCCATCAGAATTCTGCACTGAAATCCATTTCTCAAAAGAGCAAACAGATTTTTTTTATATTTAATTTTGAACTTTGACGTGGGGCTAGACATATTGTCAGTTTCCCAGTTGCCTCCAGTCATGTGACTTGTACTCTGATACACTTCAGTCACTCTGTATTGCTGTATTGCAAGTTGGAGTGATATCACCTCCCCCTCATCAGCCCATCAGCAGAGCAACAGGAAGGTAACCAGATAGCGGCTCCATAACATAAGATAACAGCTGCCTGGTAGATCTAATAACAGCACTCAATAGTAAAATCCAGGTCACACTGCGACACATTCAGTTACATTGAGTAGGAGAAACAACAGCCTGCCATAAAGCAGTTACGTCCTAAAGTGCTGGCTCTTTCTCAAAGCACATGCCCCAAGATGACTGCCTACACACCAAAATTACAACTAGAAAAATACACTTGCTGGTTCAGGAATTACATTTTAACAGTGTAATTTAGAAAAAAAATGACTTGTCATTGGTAAAGTGTTTAAGGTGTTCATAGGGTAGCCCCTTATATTTTACCAGTCCAGGGTCGCAACCCCTAGATATTCCCTTTCATCCTTTTCCCCCCTCCAAAATGTACTTGAATTAATTATTTAGTATTATAAATATTCAAAAATATTGTTCCATATATTCCTTCCATTTATTACAGCTACATGAATTGTTGCTAAGGCAGCACCTTTACACACAGAACAAAAGCTCGAGAGACAGAAGGGATATAAGGGTGGGGAGGGAGGCGAGAAATAATCTTCCAAAACACAGCACATTATGGATATATTTGACAACATTAGCAATGTAAACTACAGATTGAGCGTATAAAAAAAAAAATAACTAGCAGGGAGAGGATTTTATAGTAATGCCAAGAAAAGTAGCTTCTGTGATTTTCATGAGCAATCATCAGTTACGGTGTAGCAAGTTCACAAATCAGAAATGATATCTTCAGGCAGCGCTGTCAAGTACTATTCAAATAACACCAGCCTCGCTCGTGAATAACAGCAGACATTTTGAATTCATTAATCAGAGGAGATAGCCCGATCCCTCTTCTCATTAGTCTGCAGGTTGGGAACAGGGAGATGTATGCGATGACGATGATAGCCCTGTCTTTAATGGTGATTTATGAAGGTTCAGGATTTAGTGTGTGTACAATATTATTTTCCATTTTAAGTGAAGAAGAGAATCAAGTCTGCTTAGCTCTTCCTTTAAAGATGTACCAGCTGCAAAAGGCTGTGCTTTCTAAATGGTGGTTGTCTTAGTCTACATTAAAAAGCATTTCTGCTTAAAGCCGTGAAACCTGCATGGGGTTCACATTGCCACTTCTGCTTTTACTTAGATCCTGGGGTGGTTCCATAGTGCCCAATGTATACTGTATCTAGCTAATGTGTGCAGTTTTTTTTGTGTGTGTGAAGGAGAAGAACTTGCATATGAGCATTCTTTACGAAAATTACATTATAATAGAAGAAGAACATTCAGCATAGAGTTTGGGAGGAGTGAAAACCCAAACAAAAGCAACTTTGCGTTAGATCAGTGGTCCTCAAACTTGGCCCTCCAGCTGTTAAGGAACTACAAGTCCCACAATGCATTTGCCTGACTGTGGCTGTCAGACTCCATCATTGCATTGTGGGACTTGTAGTTCCTTAACAGCTGGAGGGCCAAGTTTGAGGACCACTGCGTTAGATGATAAGAATAGTTATTCTAAAGCTTTATTCCTCCATTAATATGGTGCATGGCTCATTGTATGTGAATACAATGCCTTGAAGATTAGTGCTTTATATTATAAGTCATTTGAGTTATCCAGTATGAAGATCATAGCAATAGTTAGAGCACTTCATCCAATAACTTAAAGGTAATGGCTTGTCTTCGTGCCCAACTTTGTCAGTTTGCATGTAACAAACATTTGGAATGGCACCCACAGGTAGGGTTGCCACCTTTTGTTAAATGTTTTACCGGTGGGGGTGGGGCCAAGAAAGGGGCGGCGTGTGACATCAAAAGAGGCGGGACAATGACGTTTTGGGGCGTGACCAGTGGCGTGGGACATCAAAGGGGCCAGGACAATGATGTTTTAGATCGTGACCACGAATCAGAGCCTTCAAGAAGGGGAAGAAAAGGTAAGTTTACAGGGGATTGGGGGCTGGCCGATGGGTCTTTTTAAGGGAATTACAAATTTACTGGCTACACATACTAAGGTGGACCACCCCTTTAAAGGGTAAAGCTGACCTGTGAGTATACATACGGGTGTAGGCAATAACCATAGAAAGGAATAGAGGTGACATTAAAGGGATACTGTCATAAAAACTTTCAAAATGCATCACTGAACAGTGATGCTGCAGTAGAATATTGCACTGAAATCCGTTTTTCAAACAGATGATTTTATATTTAATTTTGAAATTTGACTGGGGCTAGACATATTGTCAGTTTCCAAGGTGCACCTAGTCACATGACTTGTGCTTTGATAAAGTCACTCTTTACTGCTGTACTGCAAGTTGGATTGATATCCCTCTCCTCTCTCCCCTCAGCAGCCCATCAGCATAACTGTTGGAAGGTAATTAGATAACAGCTGCCTGGTAGAAATAAGAACAGCACTCAGTAGTAAAAATTCATGTACCACTGTGACTGCTTCAGTTACATGAGTAGGAGAAACAATAGCCTGCCAGAAAGCAGTTCCATGGTGCAGCACTGACTCTTTCTGAAAGCACCCAACCAGGCAAAAGGACCTGAAATGGTGCCTACACACCAATATCACTACTAAAAAAAATACACTTATTGGGTAAGGAATTAAATTTTATACAGTAGAATGAATTATTTGCAGTGTAAACAGTGTCATTTAGAAATAAAAAAAAACGATACCATAAAAAACATGACAGAATCCCTTAAAGGGCACCTATTGGGGGGCATTCCGGTTGGGGGTTTCACTATTTTTTTTTTTTTAAATATGCCCCTCGCAAGCGCTAGAGGCCTCGCTCTGGGAGGGAGCTCCCGGAGCGAGCAGCCGTCTCCCCACAGACGCGCGTCTTAATGACGTCACGCGCATGCGCTAAATGAAAAGCTGCCAGAATTGTGACCGCTTTTTCATTCTGCGCATGCGCGCCTATGGGGAGACGGCTGCTCGCTCCTGGAGCTCCCTCCCGGAGCGAGGCCGCTAGCGCTTGTGAGGGGCATATTTTTTTTAAAAAAATAGTGAAACCCCCAACCGGAATGCGGGCTCTATCAGCCCGCACTTTTGGTTGGGGGTATAATTTTGCCCCAATAGGTGCCCTTTAAAGGAACCTTCAAAAAATCAGTGTTTCAGGTTAGAACTACACAAGCGTTTTGAACATGTTTTCGGCGGATACGTCGCGGTGGTGATCCAAAATGCAGGTGTCAAGTTGGATGCAGTGGAAAACAAGGTAAGAAATACAAATGTCGGATGGTGTTGCAGCGTTACCTACCCTATTTTCTGTCGCATCCAACTTGATGCCTGTCTCTTGGTGTACCACATTGTATCCGGCAGAATCACATTCAAAGCGATTGTGTAGTTCTACCTTTAAAGGAATGAAAATGTAATGTAGCGTTGCCCTGAACTGGTAAAACTGATGTGTTTGCTTCAGAAACGATACTATTGTTTATAAACCTGCCTGTACTGGTTACATCCTACAACAGAACCTGTCAGGTGTGGGGTACAATAAAGAACTTTTCATTTGACCAGTATTCTATTATATACGTTACTATACAGCATATACAACACTATATTATACTCCACTGCTTTCTATGCATTGTACTGTAAATTGAAATCATAAAAAATACATTCGCGTGTGTCTTGTAGAATAGCACTACATAGAAAACTTGGCTTCTAGCATCGGAATGCTTCTCGGATGTGTGGGATGAGCATCATGACACTGCAGTTTCAGATCTTTTTTTTTTTTGTACAAGCTTATCTTTGCAACTGTCAACTGCTGCTGTAAACCTTTACTACCAGCCGTTAACTGGCTCTGCTTTAATTATAGGCAAATTCCTCATTCTGTCCTAAGAGGAAATTCCAGCAGTTCTATATTTACAGCCCATAACAGAGTTACTAACCCGCTGATACAGATGTCGGCTTCATAAAGAGGCCAGCGTTTGCCAGCGAGAGCGCACGGCCAGATCTGTGTGTGAGCTCCGAAGGTCAACAGAGGAGATTACATGAGAAAGAGCTTGCTTGTTCACATCAATGCTCAATGTTACACGTAGGGGAAGATTTACTAGATTCACATGAGTGATTCGAATATTCGATCGAATTTTCAAAAAGATTCAAATTTGAATTTCAAATATGCACATTAGGCAAATTCGACCAAATTTGACCATAGAATATTCGAATTCGAACGAGTCGAATATTTGAATTTAAAGGGGTGGTTCACCTTCAAGTTAAATTTTAGTATATTGTAGTAGGGCCAATTCTAAGAAACGTTTCAATTGGTCTTCATTATTTATTTTTCATAGTTTTTTAATGATTTGCAATTTTCTTCTGTTTCTTTGCAGCTTTCAAATGGGGGTCACTGACACCATCTAAAAACAAATGCTCTGTAAGGCTACAAATGTATTGTTATTGGCACTTTTTATTACTTATCTTTTTTATTCAGTCCATCTCCTATGCATATTCCAGTCTCTTATTCAAATCAATGCAGGGTTGCTAGGGTAATTTGTACCATAGAAACCAAATTGCTGACACTACAAACTAGAGAGCTGCTGAATAAAAAGCTAAATAACTATAAAACCACAAACAATAAAAAATGAAAACCAATTGCAGATTGTCTCAGAATATCCCTATCTACATTATACTAAAAGTTAACTCCAAGGTGAACAACCCCTTTAATTTTATTTGAATATTCGATGGTCGAATGCTTTCCCTTTAAATTCAAATTCGATCCCCTAATTCGCCAGATTAAACCTACCAAAATGGGGATCATTCCCTAAGATCGAATAGAAAAAATTCGATCGATCGTTTGAAAATTCGAGTCGAATTCGATCGAATTTCCCTATTCGATCATTCGATCGATGGAATTGCGCAAAAAAATTTCGAATCCCCCACTATTCCCTGTTCGAATTTCGAATTTTTTTGCCATTCGAAATTCGACCCTTAGTAAATCTGCCCCATAGTGTTGCCACCTGGCCGGTATTTTAATAGTTGATCCCAATGTTATTAATAGGAAAAAAAGTTAAATATATAGCAAGGCCGGTATTCAAGAAAAGGTGGCAACCCTAGTTACAAGGGTGTAACACCCGCCACTGGTTTTAAGCGCAGGCGCGCGTCAACCTAGGCGCCGGCGTCAAAACCAGTGGCGGATGTTACAAAGGGTCTGCCTCACTTAAGCCGTGACTTTTTTGTATGTATGTGGTAATGCGAATATATTTGTGAAAAGTGTAGGTAGATGGGTAAATACATGCTTGGAGATACCGTGATGATTTTAACTGAATGTCTACTGGTTAGCATCTAGGAAGAGAGGTTACCTATACTAGATATAATTTATTTTATAATTTTTTTTTTTGCGTAAAATAAATGCTTTTTTAAATGATAGGACGCCGGTACTACTGTGCATGCGGTGAAAGTTCACGGAGTTCAATCGGCGAACTCCGAGAACTTTCGGCGCATGCACAGTAGTACCAGTGTCCTACGACACATGCGCAGCCCATCGCCGTCGGCTCCAGGAAGAATCCGTTAGAAGAGAAGATGGTCCCTTAGAACATTGCTGGAGGGGACCTGCTTGAAGGGGTAAGTAGGGACTTAGGGGCAATAGTCCGGGGGAGGGTTAGGGAGGGAGGGGGGCCTATTAAGGGGGTGGGGGGGTTGACTTAGTGCCTGGGGGTTACCTTCCCCTTTAAGTGTTACTACAAATACTTTTGCATACCTCCCAGCTCTCTTGTTTTTCACAGGACAGTTCCGATTTTGACAGCTCAACCCTCAGTCCCGGATTGTTACAAAAATGTCCCAACTTTCACTTTGATCTCCTGCACTGAACAGCCAGAAAAAGTTACAAAGTTTGTAAAACGTTATGGGCTTTTGGCAGAGAGCCCAGAATATATAGGACATGCACTTATATACTTTTGTAACAATTTAAGATAAGCATAAAAACAATTGTAATTGTAATAAGCAGGTCTCTTGGGGAAACTGTGACTTGCAGCTTAAAGGGCAATTCCTCTTCATTAGCAAAACGGTAATAACTTTATAAAATAAAATTTTGTAAAATGAACATGGTAATTAGGGGTATGGGCATGGTAAAAAAATTGCTGGTCCCTCTTTCTATTTCCAAAATGGAGTTATGCTTTTGAATGAGTGACAAAGACTTCCAGATCTATCCTGCAGATTTCCAAGATACTGTACTCACGTTTGTATTGGTTCTTTTTCTGTCTTGCTACCTCAGATTTATTAGTAAAATGTTCTTTATGAGCTATGACTTTACACTTCACTTTATATTAGCTGAAAAGTTTTATTGTTTTATTTCGGCATCAGAATATTTTTCTTTCCATACTGTAAGGGGCCTCTTCAGTACTCCATATGTATTACGCAAAAGCAAATATGTTTTGAGGGTGATATAAATTGGCAAATCATTCAAATAGTGCAGGTTTTATGGCTGGGAAAAAACATTACAAGAATTTGAATGAGCCCATTCATTCCTAAAGAATGGTTCTTCAACTGCAGGCAGAAAGGCAGAATGCACAGGTGTTACTGAGTGAGCCGCTCATTCCGACGCATCCAACATATGCTCTGTATTATTCCCGTTATTAATTGAGGTAATAACATGTAATAGTCATCCAGTGAGATACAAATGGTTGCCATTCAGTAGAAGGCTCAGACAGCTCAGCAATTACCCACACAGCTCACAGTCATAGAAAAGTCTGTTCAATTGTAAGATTTTCTGGATGCTTTAGTGACAGTAACACCTTCTCCGGGGCTGAAGTCTGCTCACACCACCTTTGCTTTTTATTTACCTACATTGCTTACTAATTCTTCTTACAAGATAGTGGATCACCTGTTTTAACATGATGTAACCCATTGTTTACTTTGCACACTTAAGGGCTAGGCCAGACGGGGAGATTCGGGGGCATTTTGTCGCCTGGCGACTTC
>CM044446.1:11361140-11389576 GCA_024363595.1 Xenopus borealis | reverse complement strand
CTAAAAACGCCAGGCGACAGAATCTCCCCGAATCTCCCTGTCTGTCCCCAGCCTTATTGGCAGAACTACAATCCTATTAGGTTTATTTAACGTTAACATTTTAGTAGACTTGAGGTATGTTGATCCATCCTAATTGGACACCGACCCCCCTTGACCCCTGATCCCTCCGGATCTACTACATCATACTACTGTAAATATTGAACCTCTTTAGATTGTATGTTTTCTGTAGTTAACACAATGCGTCCTTATCTTTTTTTTTTTCTTCTTTTTTATTGATGTGTTGGTGTGATATTTTTGAAGACTGAACAGGAGTTCTGACGGGCATTGCAGTCTTTGTTGGCTCCCAGGGAAAAGAACAAACCGTTGCTTACTTTATTGAATAAAACAGCCCCATAAATCCTTGCTGTGATTCAGCACTAGTCTGGCCTGCAAGGGAACCAGTCGCATCTATGCAAGCTACTGTGGTGTAATGGTGTGAGCCAGAACTTGCTTTGTGCTATTAGTATATGCAAATTACACACAGAGCTAACATGGAAAATACTTTTTCTACAAATAAATGCAATATAAACATCACTGATGCAGATTGTTTGGAATAGTAGGGAATAGGTTAGTCCAGTGGTTCTCAACCTGGGGGTCGGGACCCCTTTTGGGGTCGAACGACCCTTTCACAGGGGTCCCTTAAGGGGTTCCAGGAGAAGGTTCATCTCTCTCTACCCACCAGCCCTGGGCCAAGGTTGTAGCTCTCTGGGTGTTGGTGCTGGGAGTTGTAGTTTAATAACCTGTGTAGGGAAGCTAGTTGCACTACAACTTTCTATATCCCCTTAGTAGGGACTGCCATACAGCTATTCCTGCCCATTTAAAATTTGTAAAATTAACATGGTAATTGGGGTGTGGCAAAATGTTTTTGCTGCACTACCCACGGAAAACAAACCTTTATGCTCCTGTATTTTCCCTAACAATCCGCTCTGGGCTGGCAATGAAAATATTTTAATATGTCATGGTTGGGGGTCACCACAACATGAGGAACTGGGGGGCTTCCTATCACTGAAGATAAATGTATATTTTCATGCAGAATATTCTGTACAGTGTGTTGGGACAGCCAATATTTAGATTAACAAAGCCTTAATTGGTTATACTAGTTAGTAAAGGTATACAATTTATTATCTGGAATAAGTGGTCAGGGGCGATCCTGGGGCTGGAGGGAGGTTGGTCTAATCCAGGGTAGGGGTGGGATAGGGTTTTTTTCTAGCATGGGTT
Source organism: Xenopus borealis (assembly GCA_024363595.1). Classification (NCBI taxonomy): domain Eukaryota; kingdom Metazoa; phylum Chordata; class Amphibia; order Anura; family Pipidae; genus Xenopus; species Xenopus borealis. The sequence continues at coordinate 11,388,319 of CM044446.1, read as the reverse complement.
GAATTCTCCATTAAAAATCAGCTTCGGAGCAGCATCGCTAATGCAATGAGCACAATAGAGCTCTCTTCACTAGCGAAATTAGGCAAATTTGACCAAATTCGACCATCAAATATTCGAATTCGAATATTCAAATATTCAAATTTAATTTTATTCGAAAATTCAATGGTCGAATACTTCCCCTTCAAATTTAAATTCGATCACCTACTTCGCCAGATTTAACCTAAGGAAATGGGGATCATTACCTAAGATCGAATTTTCCCTATTCGATCGATCGAATTGCGCTAAAAAAATGTGAATTTCGAAATTCTAATTTTTTAAATTCACCCACTATTCCCTGGTCGAATTTCGAATTTTTTTTTTTTATACGAAATTTGACCAATAGTAAATCTGCCCCCTGTAGTTTAAATAGACTTATTATTTTATTTTTATTACTATTACTACAATCTGGGCAATGGGCAGAGTCCCCCCTCCTCCCTACTCCTATATCCTTTGCAATATGAATATGAATATGAAATGCCTTTCAAGCTGGGCCGCATTCATATCCATCCTGGGCCACGGGTTGGACACCCCTGGTTTAAAGTTTCGGCAACCCCCACCCAGAACTGCTTTACACTTTACACTTCAATATTAGAATAACGGTGATGCATAGAAAATACTATTTGGAGAATGTCTAGGTGTTTGAAGGTGAACAAACCCTTTGAAGTTACAAAAGCGACTTTTTGCTACCTCTTGTAACTGGCCACATGCTGCCGCCTGAGGTAAAGCAAGTGGTATTTCTGTTGTTTGGAGCACCATGCCTTGAATTGCCCACAACATGTATTTATGCTTCAGTAGTTTCTATCAATTCCAAGGTACTGTTTTATTATTACAAAAGGAACCCGAATTTAAAAAAAAAACTTAATCATTTTAAAATGATGCTTAAATAAAAAAATGGTATTTTGTTATTTTAAAGCTTTCTGAATGTGTAGCTGGATAATAACTACCACACTTGATATGATGTTTTATATGTAGCAGGTCAGACTGGAATTCAAAAATAGGCCCTGGCATTCCAAGTACTCAGGTGCCCAAACAGCCCCCACCAGCCCAATAAATATGATCCACAGATTGCCCGACCGGGCCTGATAGTTTATTAGTCACAGCAACTTTTATAGTCTTCCATTTACTCTGTAAGCCATGTACAATTTTCAAAGGTACGGTGCAAATGTGCACATACTCACCAATGTAATAGATTGGGGCTTCAAAAACCATTCTCTGCTGAACGAACCCAGTTTCTTTCTTCTGGCTGTCAGCATAACTTTATGATTCCAAAGAGAGCAATATCCAGAGTGGAGATACCACATACATATTGAATTAACACTTGGGTGGTGGCACAAGGCTTGTGAGAGAGAGCTGTTGAGTAAAACAACACATTTAGCAGTATTAAAGGGGTTGTTCACCTTTGAGTTAACTTTTAGTATAATGTAGAGAGTGATATTCTGAGACAATTTGCAATTGGTTTTCATTTTTTATTGTTTGTGGTTTTATAGTTATTTAGCTTTTTATACAGCAGCTTTCTAGTTTGCAGTGTCAGCAATTTGGTTCCTAGGGTACAAATTACCCTAGCAACCCTGCATTGATTTGAATAAGAGACTGGAATATGAATAGGAGAGGTATTGAATAAAATAAGTAATAAAAAGTGGCAATAACAATACATTTGTAGCCTTACAGAGCTTTTGTTTTTAGATGGTGTCAGTGACCCCCATTTGAAAGCTGGAAAGAAACAGAAGAAAATTGCAAATGATTAAAAAACTATGAAAAATAAATAATGAAGACCAATTGAAAAGTTTCTTAGAATTGGCCCTAAAAATTAACTTGAAGGTGAACCATCCCTTTACATGGAAATAGCTAAAATTAGGGATGCACCAAATCCGGTATTTTGTATTCGGCCGAACCCCTGAATCATTCGAGGAAGAATCGGCCGACTACCAAACCGAATCCGAACGGGAAAACATTTAAAGTCATAGTTATAACGGGAAAACAGTTTTTACTTCCTTGTTTTGTGACAAAAAGTCATGCAATTTCTCTCCCTGACCCTAATTTGCATATGCCCGCGTATGGGGCTGCTGTGGGCTGGTAGGGCTAAGGGATCGGTATGGGGTTTGGAGGGCTAATGCTTAAGAACGAGGCAGTCAGGCGGGGCTGAGGTATAGGTAATTAGCGTGGGGGGGCTGAGGTGCAGGGCTGCTTGGGGGAGCAGAGGAATATGTACGGGCAGTGGCGTAACTGAATATTACTGGGCCCCAGCAAATTATTTGACCTGTTTTACCAATATTTCTTGAAACTGAATATGGTTTAGGACCTCATGTGCCCCTTTATGACCCCCTTGCTGCCTCAGTAGTTACACCCTTGATCACACTGCTACGCTCTGATTAAAGAAAAAAGTTTTCTCATTATTGCCCCACCAAAACACAACAGTCCTATTCTGCCCTTTACAAGTACCCTTCCTGTATGGGAAAACTGCTTCATTTAGTAAACAAGGAGTCTTCAGAGATTTTGGGTCGACAGATCAGCTTTGGGCGACAGGTAATTGCAGGTAGCTGCTTTAAATGAGATCCCAGTAGGACTTAATGTTCAGTAACAGCAACCTTCACTTATTAGCTACCGATTCAAACTGCTCTTGTGTTCTACGTCCAAGTCACACAAATTGCTTTGTTCCTTTATGCCTCACCTTTAGGGGTTTAGAGAAAGATGCAGCATTATTGAAGCTGCTAGGGAGCTGGGCAAAGACATTCAGGCTAAATGAGAGAGGTATTTTGTTTGTTAACCAAGGAATAAAATAGCAATATAACCCTTTAGGTCAGAAATCCCATAGGATTTTTTCTTAAACCTTATTTTGGTTGTGCATTCAGCATTTATGCAGAACAACAGCTTTATATTAGGAAGCATTCAAAGCACACAGTCTGTACTTAATGACCATTTGCCGCAGGTAAAAAGAAAAGGATGAGACTGTAATAACTCTAATAAAGATTTGAGAACTGCTAGCAGCCTGAAGCACTGATTTTGTCCGATTTCAACTGTTTCAAGTCATCAGTGGCAATAAGTCTACTCATGGTCCAAGCTGGAAGGCAGCCTCTGGCAAGCACTTTTATCTCCTTGTGTTTCTATTTACTGAAGTCTAAGGGGGTCGTCATAAAAAGACCATTTCTCAGCATCTTTCCTACTGACCACTGTATGCTCTTTTCTCTTGCCAACTACTGCCTGCCAAGGAATTTATTGAAGATTGCAAAGGAGTTTAGCTTGGAAAATATTGTAAAGTTTGAATATTATATAGATGATCCAGTGTTCGAAATGTCAGTTCTGTTAAGAGTATTCAAAACACTTTTTAATAAGGGGTTATGAACTTTTTCCTTGTGATCACAAACATTGGTACAGGTATGGGACTTGTTATGCAGAATGCTCAGGACCTGGCGTTTTCCATATAATGGATCTTTCCATTATTTGAATCTATATACCTTAAGTCTACTAGAAAATCATGTAAACATTAAATAAAGCCAATAGGCTGGTTTTGCTTCCAATAAGGATTAATTATATCTTAGTTGGGATCAAGTAGAAACTACTGTTTTATTATTACAGAGAGAGAGGAAATCATTTTTTTAAAAATTGTATTAATTTATTATAATGGAGTCAGAGGGTGAGGGCCTTTCCATAATTTGGAACTTTTTGGATAATAGGTTTCCGAAAAACGGATCCCACACCTGTATATTGTTGTATATAGCATCGAAGGTCTGTGTCTTGTGGGCAGGTATGTGTTTTGTGGGTTTCATTCTGGTTCATGCTTGTCCCTTTCTATCCCCAATCAGTACATGTGGCAATTGGGACAGGGAGAGGGTGGTTGGAAGTCTGATGCTTAGCTAGCAGCACTGGAGCCAAACTATTTTTGATAACATATATTATGTAGCAAAGTTGCTGTGAGCAATATAATATAACAGTGGTAGTCCCACGGTCATCACCAAAAATTCATTCTTCTTATTATAATGGGGGAACAGTAAGTAATACATCTTTACAAAGGAAAAAATGTTGCTCCAGAATTATAATGTGACTCACAAATGTGAATAGCACACCAAGTTGATCATGTGGTCCAGGTGCTCTAGCCCCAGTCCCTCAGCTACGAGGAGCGGAAAACCCAATTGTATAAAAGAAACAGCAGGGCTGTCCGGCACTTAGAGGGATCCACAGGGCCAAAAATAAGTTTAAAAAAAGGTTTTATTGATCAAAGTTAGAAATGTACATACATCTCCTAAGGCTCTATGCCAGGGGTGTCCAACACATGGCCCAGGATGGATATAAATGCGGCCCAGCTTGAAACGCTTGGTTCCCGAGGAAATGTCAAAATAAAATAATACGTCTATTTAATGTAATATCCAGGTGTCCCATATTCCAGTGTATAGTGCCATTTGGTTATCCAAATGGTATTCTAGTTCTTTTATGTGCATTTTATTTACTTTTACAAATCAGAAGCGTTTGTGTATTTTATGTGTGGCCCCAGACAATTTTCCTTTTTCTAATGTGGCCCATGGAAGCCAAAAGGTTGGACACCCCTGCCCTACGCGTTTCGTACCTCTTTGTTACTTAGCCCATGAATAAGTACCCTAGAGGTACGAAACGCATAGGATCAGCCCTGCCTTTTCTGTTATACAATTTGGAAAAGTAAGTAAGTCAAACATTAATGGACATATTAATCAAAGGGAATTTGTTTTTACTGCAATAAATTGGAATATATGCACAACTCATATTTTTTTAAGAAACAATTTGAACCTCTAATATTAGATTGAATAGTCCCGACTTGAAAATTCAAATCAAATAGGAATGGAGTTTTCCCACCAAAACCCCCCCCCCAAAAAAAACATTGAATATCAGGAAGGCAATTAACATATTCAAATGGTTCAACAGACCTAAAACCAAGAAAGCTACTAAGAATGCCACATTTCATTTTCTCATAGCAAACATTTATATAGTCTATTGTACTTAATAATAATAATAATAATAATAATAATAAAGCTCTATAAATTGATGGCAAATCCTTTTATCAATATACTATTTCATTTTTTTTGTTGTCTCCAAATTACTTACAAATCCTTTATCTGGAAAACACAAGGTCCCAAGTAGTGTTGGGTGGATCTGACCAGGTTACCCACCCACACACCTATCCACATAAGCTTTTCCTGTTTTTATTTTCCAAATTTTTTTTAAACATTTGGATGCTGCTGTGGACTACAAAATATCTCTTCCCCCTCCATATTCCTATACAAAAGTATATTAATTTCTTATGACTATACCAATTGTTGATATATTACCTTTAACTGCATATCAATTCTTTGAGAGGGGTTATGAATTTGCTGCACAGATAAATTCTGTTACCAGAGCTCATTAAACCCACGTACATAGAGTCCAGCTTGTATATCCATTTATCAACATTTATTTAATAATGTTCCCTGGGTACAAATCTGCCTTGAACATAAAATTGTACAGACACAGCTAACTTAATTCCTTGGATGGGTTATTTTAACACAAAATGACTATTTAATGGTTATCTGCAAAAGAACTCAAAAGAAATCGCCAGCGCTCGGTCGAACCCACAATGTGTAGTTGTCCTGCTGCTATAAACTATTTAAAAGCCAATATATGTGCACAAACAGAAAGAAAGCAAAGACCTAACTGTACTTTTTTTAAATGGTATTTATCTTGTTGGTATACAATTGTTTTATGGTCCTATTTGTGCCATATTTGTAACCCTTCCCGCTGGTCACGCGCCTCATGAGCGTCGGAATTGTCGCCGCCATCAAAATGGACACACGCTCCTTGAATTGGGCACACGCGACGAAATGGACGTTCATGCCAAAACGCTAAGGCGCAATGACCTCGATTTTGTTGCCCATCTTCCTATTGGTTCCCGATGTGTCCGTCCTTGCTCAGCCTGCTCCTGATTGGTTCCTGGTCATTTAAATACCTTCCTCTTCCTCCTCACGTTGCCCAAGCTGGCTTCTGTTTCTACAGTTCTTGCTAATACCCTGGTTGTTCAAGTTTCTGGTTTTGACCTCTTCTGCCTGCTTTCCTGACCTCCGAACCTTTGCTGCCTGAAACTGCCTGAAACCGACCTCTGCCTGTATTTGAAGACGCCTTTGCCTGATCCCTTGGTACTTCGCTTTTGGTATCACACTTGGCCCCTTTACCTCTTCCGCAGCAGAAAGCCCGCGGGCCCAAAACGGCGTTGGTGAACACCGGAGCCGTAGAGGAGTTCCAATTACCACCAGTCTTCGTTGGACCAGCCATCCTCCTCCGGGCACAAGGTGACTGATAGTTACAATATTAAGGAGAATTCTCTTGTCTTTAAAAGAGAAGAAAGCTACGGCATTTTATAGATTTTGAATAGATTAGCTGCAATAGTGCAAGCTAGAATGCTATATTTATTCTGCAGAATGCTTTACCATACCTGAGTAAAAAGTTCTAGAATCTCTCTGTATGTTTAGGATAGCAGCTGCAGTATTAGCTTGGTGTGACATCACTTCCTGCCTGAGTTTCTCTCTGCTCACTTATAACTCTGGGCTCAAATTACAGCAGAGAACGGAGGCGGGAGAGGAGCAAACTGAGCATGCTCACTCCTGGGGCAAGGAGGTTTAAGCTGAAGGCAGGAACTCTGAACAGAAGCCCATGTGTAACAATAGAAGGAAAGAAATGCTGTGTTTCTTTTGACAAGAGTACTAAGAGCAGCATTACTTGGAAGGTTTACTGGTGTACCTTTCTGATTTTTAACCTTTTCTTCTCCTTTATGGTGAAGATCACTCAATTTATAGACAGAGTTTATGCTTAGAGTTGGTTATTTTCAAAGAGGGTATAATAGATGACTAAAAAAACTTTTATATACTTTTTTTACATTGTATATAATCTGTAATGAAATAAACCACTAATGCAGGTTTGAAATATACAAAAAGTTAGCAAAGCTTTGCCAGATGCCGTCTAACTCTTTCTGGCCCAAGCAATAGTTTAATAAGAGTAAAGAAAATCATTTTCTTGGTAGAAATGAAGTTTGTGAAACAGAAAAGCACAGTAGCGATTTTTATTAACAGAGACAATAGGAGAAGCTGTCTGGAAAGTGAAAAATAAATGGCTTGGAACTTGCTGCAAGTTTGAGAAGCCTCCTGCCAGGGAGCGGAATTTGGGAAGTGGAATAACAGACACGGAGAGAAAAGAAAGTGTTGTCTTTGTTTTCACTTCTACACATGACATGTCAGCAGCTTGAAGGACACAACTTATTCTAGCACAATGGATTGGCACTGCTTGTCAACACTTTGTAATGATGTTAAGTCAGCAGTATGTAGGATTTGGGATGCCACAATGTTTCAGCGTCTCCTGGGATGTTTTCACTGTGCCACTTCACCAACTCCTCACTGAATCATTAAAAACGAAAAGTCTGTGTTTCTTCACTAAACCTGTAGCATCTGGCAGCTGAAAGAGTGCAGCAGAAACGAGCAACATGGTGCAGAGCATGGGAGAAATTTCATATTGTGACAACACATCAAAATAAATTGCTGTCAACAGACCCAAACACAGAGTGCTGTGATTTTATCTGACGTGTGAAGGGCTGAGACAGGCTTGACAAGTATTGCTGGAGCACCTGATACATACACAAGACAGTGATGTCAATCTGATTTGCCTGATACGAGTGTGCAGATATAGTTACAGCTGTAGGATATATCCCCATCCTCTTATTAGTCTCACACAATGGCCTTTGATTCCATCTCTAGTTTCCTTCACTTACCACAGTTGGCCAAAAGTATCACTATAGCCACATAAGATGTTAACTTATAGTGTGTTAGGGTGCATGCTACACAACTTATTATTTCAGAATCTCCTAAAGTTTCATTGGAATTTGCACAAACTTTGTTAACTAGCTTTGTATAAGTTTGCAGTTGTTTGTGCCAAGCGAAGCAGTTCCTTTTAGGAATTTGCAATTAGAATGTCTTTTTAAATCACTGCAAAGTATAAAATATATAAAGCATTTAATAGTGTTATGGATGCACCGAATCCACTATTTTGGATTCGGCCGAACACCCAAATACTTCCCGAAAGATTTGGCCGAATACCGAACTGAATCCGAACCCTAATTTGCATATGCAAATTATGGGTGGGAAGGGGAAAACATTTTTTACTTCCTTGTTTTGTGCCAAAAAGTCACGTGATTTAGCTCCCTGGCCCTAATTTGCATATGCAAATTAGGATTCGGTTCGGCCAGGCAGAAGGATTCGGCCGAATCCGAATCCTGCTGATAAAGGCCAAATCCTGGCCGAATCCCGAACCGAATCCTGGATTCGGTGCATCCCTAAATAGTGTACAGATATGGGATCTGTTATCTGGAAACCCATTATCCAGAAAGCACCGAATTACAGAAAGACTCTCTCATAGACTCCATTGTAATGAAATAATCCAAATTTTTCCTTTTTTTCCCTGTAATATTAAAACAGTACCTTGTACTTGATCCCAACTAAGATATAATTAATCCTTATTGGATGCAAAACCAGCCTATTGGGTTTATTTAATGCTTAAAAGATTTTCTAGTACACTTGGGGTACATTTACTAAGGGTCGAATATTCTAATTTCGAAATAATTTTGGGCTACTTCGACTATCAAATAGGCCAAAATTCAATTTGAATAAAAAAAATTCCAGTCGAATTATTGAAGTACTGGCCCTTCACCACCTTAAAGCTGCAGAAATGCCATTTTAGCCTATGGGGGACCTCCTGGAACCTTTCCTGAAATTCAAAGGATTTTGCGCAAAATGCTTTCAAATGTTAGATACGAATGATGCAATCAAACGATTCAAACTATTTTTATTTGATTGAAAACAGACCTATTCGATCAAAATAGGTCAATTTTGGATCAAAAAAACCCTTTTCGATGGTCGAATTACGAAGTTTTTTCACTCCGAAATTGGACCATTAGTAAATCTGCCCCTTAAAGGGATACTTTTATGGGGAAACATTTATTTTTCAAAATGCATTAGCTAATACTGCTGCTCCAGCAGACTTCTGCACTGAAACTTGTTTTTCAAAATTGCAAGCGGATTTTTTTATATTTCATTTTAAAATCTGACATGGGGCTAGACATATTGTCAGTTTCTCAGGTGCCCCAGTCATGTGACTTGTGCTCTGATAAACTTCAGTCACTCTTTACTGCAAGTGCCCCCCCTGTTCTGAGAACAGATCTCAATCGTAAAAATCTTCAGTTACATTGAGCAGTTCCATAGTGCAGCACTGGCTCTTTCTGAAAGCACATAACCAGATAAAATGAACTGAGATGCATCTACACACCAATATTACAACTAAAAAAAATACAGTTGTTGGTTCAGGAATGATATTTTATATGGTAGAGAGAATTATTTGCAGGGTAAACCATGCAATTTAGCAATAAAAACCAGACCATAAAAACCAGAATCCCTGAAGAGTAAAATTACCGAAAGATCCATTGTCCAGAAAATCCTAGATCCCGAGCATTCTGGATAACAGGTCCCCTACCTATCTGACTCTTGTAGATCATGTTCAAATATTTTTGAAAAGATTGTTTAAACTAAGATAATAACTATCAATATGGCACCTGCACTTCTTACAGGAAAGTAGTGCGCACAACGTACTAGTTATGGGAATTTTATGCAGAATTGTTACTTCTCAGACAGCCCCCATAAAATTATATTTTGCTTTGCCTATCTTTGGTCCCCAGAGATGTAACATGGGAACAGACTTTTCATTGCAGAATCAGCATGCATAGCATCTTACTGGATCTTAATATGGCACAAAAATGCAAGAGTAGAATTTCTCGGATTACTAGCTTTGCATATGTAAGCATATCTACTTCACCATTACTGTCGTTAATTTGAGGATATTAATGTGTAATAATGCACCCTGACACAAAAGAATATTTTTACTGGATTTCTTTGTTTGGAATACAGTTCTGCGAGACATTCTGTTAAAATGAATGGATTTACCTAATACAAAGTACAGTTATATGCAAGATGCAAGGCAGTGCATTTTTTTTTATCATAGAAGCTAAATGAACTGCTATACTACACCTTCGGCAAACAAATTAATATTATGGGAGTGAGAGTTGTGCTGAATGTATATACATCTCTGGAATAAAATGACCAAGTATGTAAGTGTGGCCAAGTACCAATCAGAAACCTAATTATAATTCTGCATTTCAGCAAGAAAAAAAATGTGTACAAGTATGGGGCTTGTTATGTCGAATGCTTGGGCGCTTTCTGTATAATGGATTGTTCAGCAATTTGGATCTTCATACCTTAGGTCTCATAGAAAATAATGTAAACATTTAATAAACCCAATAGGCTGGTTCTGCTTCCATTAAAGATGAATTATATCTTAGTTTGGATCAAGTACAAGCTACTGTTTTATTATTACAGAGAAAAGGAAATCATTTTTACAAATGTGGATTATTCGGATAAAATGGAGTTTATGGGAAATGGCTTTTCCATAATACAGAGAGTTCTGAATAACGGATCCCATACCTGTATATAAATAATAATTTTAACAAAATTGTCACCTACATTAAAGTCTTAATACTGTACTTGACTTTCCCTGTTGGAAGTGGCAGCAGACTGGTATGATCTTTTGACTACTGCTTTATGAGCCATTAGCCTTGGCCAGTCACTATTTTAACGAAGTAGCTTTTATTCTAATGGGGTGGAACGCCTTTAAGTTAATCTGATGAAAGAGATATTAATTTTTTTTTAATAAAAACATAAGAAGACAAGATCAAAGGGGCAAATTCACTAAAGCGTGAAATTGCGTAAGCGACAGCTTCGCCGGCAAATTCACTAAAATGCAAATTTGCACTCAGGGCGGCGAACAGTAGTGAACGGTAGCGAAGTAGTGCTACCGTTACTTCATCAGGCAAAACGCATTTACGCTAGTGATGCCTAGTTTGCATACGGCAAATATAAGTATAATAGAAGTATAGCCACTACATTCCACTACACAAGCCCGGGAAACCTTTAATAAATAAAATAAAGTTGTCCTATTTCGATCAAATTTTTTTATTCGATCAAAACGAATGATTCCCAATTTGGTAGCTTGGTTCTAGCGAAGTAGGTGTCGAATAAAAATTTAAAGGGGAAGTTATTCGACCATCGAATATTTGAATACAATTTTATTCGAATTCAAATATTCGATGGTCGAATTTGCCTAATTTGCATATTCAAAGATTCGATTTTATATTAAATTCGATCTAACTTCGAATTATTTACGTGAATTTTGTAAATCTGCCCCTCACTGTTAATATGTTTAGATGCAAATATGTAGTTAAGATATTATCTATAAATGCTAATGTGCTGAAAGTGGACAACCTTGCCATATTACACATTTAGCAATCATAGTTAGGGATTTAATTTTTGGGAACAAAAGCTTTCAATATTCTACCCGTTATTTGAAAACAAGGCATTTGTTTTTCATTTTATGTTTTAAATTTCTGTTAAAAATGCTGGTCGCCTTTTTACCGGTATTGTTATTTTATCCCTTAAAGGCTGCTAATGAGAAATAGAGGCTCATTATGATTTTAAGGATGAGAGAGGAATGCTTTTAATTAATGATATGTAAATGCTCTTGAATTGATTATGTTAGAATATCAAGAGAGATGGGTAGAAGCTGTGGTGTAATATATTTTAATTAAGAATTAATTAAAAATGATGGCAATTTCATAAAGCCTTGCAGAAAATAGTGGGAATTTACTTTCTGTCAGGAGTAAATTAGCTTGTGATTAAATAAAAGGACCCAGCATTAATAGCGGAGTTATTTTTACATTGCGCTATGAAGAATTACATCGTTTCTTTTAAATATGTAATCAAACAATGAACATTGAATTTTTTTTGTATTTAATGATACACTGAAATTTTTTTTGCATTTGAAATCTTATTTTTTTTGACTACCCATCACTTAGAGGAACATTGCTAATCACATCTTAGTTGAGAAGTGGCCTTTAACAATACAGTATCATTCGACTTCTTGTCGCATATACAAAGAAATGTACGTCGGGATGAACCTACTGTATATGAAAAACCTATATTAACAGTCCAAAACACCCTAAAGGCTCACAGGCTAGAGGAAGTAATGAAAGAGTTCACATTTCTCCTAGTAAAAGAAAGCAAGACAAAAATGCAACTTATTAATAATGTAAACATTATGGGGCAGATTTATTGAATTAGAATTTATGTGAATTTTTTTAGCGCTAATAAATTCGAATGTACAACTTGAATGGAAAGTTATTTATGAAAAAACTTGAAAGTCTAGTATAGAGTCTTTCACGGGTCCATTTTTTGGGACCCGTGACCCGCTGACCATCAAGAATCAGGAAGTGCTGTCGTTGTAAACAGGAAGTGACATCATCGGAAGTAGCCGTGATCAGAAAAAAAGGAGTAAAACAGGAAGTGCTGTCATTGTAAACCAGAAGTGACATAATCGGTAGTAGAAATGCTCAGAAAAAAGGCATAAAAATCACTATGGCGAAGATCCGCGACTCAACCCTCAGAACAACCTACCCGCTTTTATACATTCTACATTCAACCCGCGGGATTTTGCGGGTACCAGACCCGCTGCAGGACTCTAGTCTAGTATTCAATCAAATGTGAACAACCCAAAAATTCGAATCGAATGCAAATCCAGTTTTCCTCCGACTATCCAAAACATATCCAAATCATAAAAGCGATTAATATAGTTCAACGAACCTGCACATGAACTCGGCTGGTTTAAGGTTGCGATTATTTAAATTAGATCTGTTTCCAGGGTTGAGGTGTGATCAATCTAACATTCAAATTCAAGTAGGTGGTTTAAAATTAGAATTTGTGAGTTTTTAGCAAAAGTAATTTAGAAAATTTTATGTTATCTTTCGAACCTTAATAAATCTGCCCCTATACATCATTAATGTATACATAAAATTAATATTATTTAATAGTAAAAAGTTACATTGGTAAAATAAAAGAATTCTCCATTCCAAAGTTAACTTATACTTTAATTATAAAAGACATTTATTTAGATGTGCTCTTCCCAAAGGAAACTAAAATATAATATGTGATATAATTATTATTATATAATGTGAAAAGGTTCTCATGCTTCATCAGAGATATACCCCCCTGCCGCATGTGTGTGCACACAGGATCACTTTTTGCCTTGACTGGAAAAGACGTAGGGAAGAGAGAAAGAGGCTCACAGTGCGGATCTGGGCCCAGTCCGACCCTGTAAAAATATTGTTTAGATGTTGAAATATTATAGGAGCCTTGTAAAAGTGCCAGTGACTGACTTTTAAGTGGCAATTTGTATATTCAAAACCAGGAGAGTAGTTTCTAAGGATATTATTGCTGTGGTTCAACTGGTATATATATTTATAATTGATAAAATGTTCTGAAAGTTGCCTTAGGGTTGTTTCCTTAACTTCTAACACAAGCCTTAACAGTTGTACACCTTCTCTGGAGACCCTTCTCTAGTTGTATCCTCCAATAACATTCTACATTTAGACCAACCGTTATGTAATAGGGTGCCAGGGTGGGTCCTCCTGTCCTGCCCTGTACCATCAGTGTTAGTTTGGGCACTATGGTCAAATTCAACTGTCCAGCAAACCTGGTTGTTTTGATCCGCGCTCGACTCACGCTCACGACACTCCTGGGTTTTTGACATGCGTCCATATCTGACATCATCGTGCTTGCCACAAAATTGCAATATTTCAAGGCCCTTTTCTACGTTCCCCAACATTGCTTCTTTTCCGTAGTTCCTATGTGTGCTGTAGTTTGTCTGATCCTTTTCCTTGCATGTCCCTGATCATCCCAAGTTTGCTGCCGTACTTGACCTTTGCTTGTATTTTGACTTTTGGATTATCCTCAGTATTGTGATACTGTTGGTTTCTGACCTGGCCTGTGACCCTGACTACATTCTTGTCTCCTGATTCAGTAATGCTCTGTCTGATTGGTATTGACCCAGCGTGTCCATTGACCACACCCATTGTTCCCTATTCCTCCTTTAAAGTTTGGTTGACTTTCCTTCCCAGAACTCTCTCCTTGGTCCTTTCACATTAACACCTGGCGGTATCCAAGTAGTGGAGGTCTCCTCCTGAAGGGGAAGGCGGTGGTTATAGGCAGAAGAGTGAGCCGAGACCAGGACCTTGGGGTATGTTCTGGGTTTAGGATATCATATGTTAAAGTTTTGTTTCAGAGACAGAAGCTTATTGTTTTTTTTTCTACAGTTTTTTTAGATCAATAAATATAAAGTGTGGCATTACCTTAATGGACGGACTTCATTTAGGCCTATTTGTCCCTTTGTCAGCTACTGCATTCAGTTAGTTGGTACATGTTTCTATTAATTCTATCAGTTAGTGTCAATGGGTAGGGTGCAGATATGTTACTGAAGAGGCCATGAGTCGGGGGGAGCTCCTTGTAAAAACCTGCTGCTATATAAGATGCAATGTAGTCTATATTTTATTATTTGTATCATCCTTACTAATTATATTATTTAGAATTTCGCTTTATGGAATGACTCTCCTCAAATGTATATTGTCTTAAATGGCTCCATTCCACCCTCAGCCTCCTGTGGCCCTACTCTTCCAACTGCGGAATGTTTTGTCTAAAGAAACTGAACCTGAACCTGAATTCAGCAGCACTTAAACCAAAATGGGAGGCAAAAACAATCTCCAAAATGACTAAATTGATTTCATACCCATCAGGGCATCAGGGTTCATTCTCTTTAAGTATTCCATTCCTCTCCATGATGCCGCCTAATTGCCTCCTGAATAATTTCAGTCTTTCTGCATGGACAGTTGCCTTCTCTCGCCCCAACCACACGTTTGTTGTGTGCTGAGGGGGTGAACTGGAATCTCTAATCCTTTAAATAAGCCGATTCCTCAATTTGCTGTTCTGTATCTGTTTTATTCTAAGTAGAATTAGACCATTTACTTTCCAAAAAAAGTTTCAACTCCCACAAACCTGCTCGCAATAATATCTATTTGTGTAAACACAACGGCTCAATACAGTTTATATCCATTCATTATCTGCTTAGTGAATCATTTGTCTGCCATTATATAACATTTAAAATGCCTTAGCTATGGGTTATTGATTTATATTGCATCATTCAGACGCTATGCTTTTGGTAAGTGTGTAAGTGTGTAATCGTGATTAGTGCTGAAATATAACCGTGATATTTAAACATATATGTCTTCTCATTAGCTGATTGTTAAAGGAAAATAAGAACTGTATTTCTGGTATTAAAGTATATTTGAGCTAAATCTCCGGTAATAAAGGAACGTGTATCGATATTACTGTTGACTACTAAACATTTCCAAAATAATTAACCCATATGTTTTTGTGGTGCAGACTGAACCTGTTTGCAATTTATAAAGGGATACTGTCATGGGAAAACATGTTTTTTTTTTCAAAACACATAAGTTAACAGTGCTGCTCCAACAGAGTTCTGCACTGAAATTCATTATTCAAGAGCAAACTGTTTTTTTTATATTTAATTTTGAAATCTGACATGGGGCTAGACATATTGTCAGTTTCCTATGTGCTCTCAGTCATGTGACTTGTGCTTTGATACGCTTCAGTCACTCTTTATTACTGCACTGCAAGTTGGACTTAAAGCACCCCTCCATTCTCCCCCAGAAGTCCATTAACAGAACAATGGGAAGGTAACCAGATAGCTCCCTGGTAGATCTAAGAACAGCACTCAATAGTAAAAATCCATGTCCCACTGCGACATCTTCAGTTACATTGAGAAGGAGAAACAACAGCCTGCCAGAAAGCAGTTCTATAATGCAGCAGTGGCTTTTTCTGGCAGCACATGCCCAGGCAAAATGACCTGGGATGGCTACCTACACACCAGTATTATAAATAAAAAAAACTTGTTGGGTTAGGAATTAAATTTTACATGGTAAAGTGAATTATTTGCAGTGTAAACATTTAGGGGCCAATGTACTAAATTCACATGAATAGATCGAAGTTCGATCGAATTCGATCGAACAACGATCGTAGGATTTATTCAACTGGTTATGCAAATTTTGGCATATTCGATCATCAAATAGCAAATGATCTAATACATTCGAATAAATTTGAATGATCGAATATTCAATCAGCGAAGGATTTAATTATTAAAATGTATTCGATTGCCTACTTCGCCAGATTACACCTACCGAATTGCAATAGAAGCCTATGGGAGCACTCCTGATCAAATAGGATTCGTACGATCGATGACTTTGATCGTTCGAATCGTACGACTTATTCGAATGATCGAATAATTCATTTGAATGATAATTATTCGATCATCAAATGATCGAAGATCGAATAAAAGGGTAGCCTAAAACTATTCGATTAGCACTCGAAAATCGAATGCTAATCGAATATCGAGTAAAAATTAATTTATTTGGGGGAATAATAGTAAATTTGCCCCTTAGAAATAAAAACAACACCATAAAATCATGACAAAATCCTTTTAAGCACCAGCTTTTCCTCACACTGTTGTGCATCAATTGCTCTTTACTTTGCCCTTTCAGGGATCCACATACTTAATTAGCCATCAAATGCTCGTGCAAAGGGTTAAACCAAAAGCCCATTATATATGCTACCTGTCAGCTAGTACTTGTCATAAACCCATCAGCCGGAAAACATTAAATGAGTCGGAAAACATTAGCTAGATATGACTGCCGCAGCTTTTAAACCATTTTAATGCGTCTGCTACCACTCAAACCACAATGGCCATTCTGGGACTGAAGGTCTCACAGACTACCGGGCAGCTATTTGTCTCATTTTTATTTAAAGAAGTGAAAATGTTCTTTTTTGGGGGGGTCAAATTGTAGGGTTTGCCCAACTAACAATCAAGTAAGGTGTTGATCTTTTGTTATTAAATCACAGCAGGTGAGTTTGTACATGTATGGGACCTGTTATCCAGAATACTCGGGACCTGGGGTTTTCCGAATGATGGATCTTTCTGTAGTTTGGACCTTCATAGGTCTACTAGAAAATCATGTAACACCCAATAGGCTGATTTTGCTTCCAATAAAGATTAATTCCTTCTTAGTTGGGATCAAGTACAAGCTACTCTTTTATTAACACAGAGTAAAAGGAAATCGTTTTTAAAATTTTGGATTATTTGGATAAAATGGAGTCTATGGGAGACAGTCCTTTCCATAATTCCGAGCTTTCTGGATAACTGGTTTTCAGATAATGGATCTCATACCTGTACAAGCATTTCAGCTTTTTCCAAGAAAGTCAGAGATTAACCTATATATGTTATTTTTTTTTTATTTCAATAATTTTTATTGGAATTTTCATATAAACATACAAACATTTAGTGACATGTTATCTCAGGGTAGATATATCATAAATGCAGATTTTTAATACACAATAATATATCAATTGGACCTTTAATACAACAAATTTCAAATAAAGAATAATTAACATGAATCCGATGTTTCCTCTTTAATATGTATACATTTATATACTCATAATGTTAATTATATATGGCAACATTGTCATTCAAAATAAAAAATGGGTTACAGGTGGAAAAATGAATGAGTTAAGATATGTTATATATGTTATTTTAATAAAACCTATAGAAATGCCATAGCTGGACAAGCGTTCCTGATACAACTTAGTATCTGCTCCAATTTTCTCTTAATAAAGGCCATATCAGAAGCATGGAAAGGATTTGTCCTCTCCTTTGTGCTACTTGACATTAAAGAACCTGCAGAAAAGATTCAGTAACAAAAAGGAAGTGTACATTGTAATTATACAGTTTTTAAACCGTCAGACCCCCTGGCTGTGCCAGTCACTTCACACCCCTGCCGACTCCCCGTGCCTTCCCAGGAATTCTTTCTCACACCACCCTCTGTGTTACAATCTGCCAGCGAAGATATAATTGCTGGGTAGCTCCTTTTTCCTCCCTGTCTCTTATTCTAAACCAGTTAAAGTTAGAGCTGACACTGCCCTATGAATCTTCTGTCATAGGGAAAAAAAAAAAAAAAACTCCACTTTTAACCCATTCTTGTCAGGGCATTCCTCACTCTCAATGCATGGTGTTAGTGCAGCCAGAAAACCTAATGAATTTATTCATGTTATTTACAGCGCACCTCCCAAGTACATTAAAAGGAACAGGTATATTTGTTCATAAAAAGAAAACATTCATATAGTGCATATCACTACATATAATGTATATATACAAAAATTAGGGATGCACCAAATCCAGGATTCAGCCTTTTTCAGCAGGATTCGGATTCAGCCAAATCCTTCTTCCCGGCTTGCATATGCAAATTAGGGGCGGGGAGGGAAAGCACATGACTTTTTGTGACAAAACAAGGAATCAGAAAATGTTTTCCCCTTCCCACGCCTAATTTGCATGTGCAAATTAGGATTCTGATCGGTATTCGGCTGAATATTTTGCAAAGGATTCGGGGGTTCGGACGAATCCAAAATGTGGATTCGGTGCATCCCTAACAAATATCCACTGCTAACAGGTTCAAGCAAAGTAATATATTATATATCTTGAACCCTTTTATAGTATAAGTGCCAGGGATGCAAAAAAACAAGAAGCACAACAAAGCTTATAATTAAAGTGAATTAAAGGAGAAGGAAAGGCTAAAATCATGTAAGCTTTATCAGAAAGGTCTATATAAATACACCAGTAAGCCCTCAAAGTAATGCTGCTCTGTCAAAAGAAACTCAGCTTTTCTTTCCTTCTATTGTGTACACATGGGCTTCTGTATCGGACTTCCTATTTTCAGCTTAAGCCTCCTGGGCTAGGGCTTGAGCATGCTCAGTTTGCTTCTCTCACCCTCCATTTCCCCCTTCCTGCTCACAGCCCTGCTGTAATCTGAGCTCAGAGTGAGCAGGGAAAGACTCAGGCAGGGAGTGATGTCACACTAAGCTAATATGGCAGCTGCTATCTCAAATAAACAGAGAGAGATTCTTGAGCTCTTTACTCAGGTATGGTAAAGCATTCTGCAGAATAAATATAGTGTGCATTATTGTGGCTAATCTATTGGCAATACTGCTTCGGTAGCTTTCCTTCTCCTTAAAAGCCATATATTGGGGGGTAAATATATGTAACAGTAAACCCTTCTTGTACCTGTGTCTCAGAAACTGTCACAGAAGAGAAGGGGTGACATTTTTAAGATGGCGAGACACCAGCTTTGTCGGACATAAACTTTCGTATGATTGTGATCAGGGAAAAACATTGTCTGATCTGATCTTTTAATACTTTATTTAAACTGAAGGTTAGTGGCAGGTTGGGAGATGGGAACTTCCTATCGTTTATCCGATATTGCGGGTAAATCTGCACGTCTACGGCCAGTTTCTACGTCTAGTTCCCGTCTCTGGGGTTTCAGTCTGGAAGCTCCAGGAGCAGATACTGAACTGTTACAATTTGCTACATTTATTTGATATATTTAGTTGATACATTTTTCATCATTATGTGTGGAATGTTAGCAACTATTTTATCAGTACTAACAGCTGCCTTTAAAGGAGAAGTCAACCCCTCAGGCACTAAAATCCCTCCTCCCGGCCTACCTCCCCCTCTGGGCAAATGCCCCTAAGTTGCTACTTACTCCTCGGCACAGGTCCTGTCCACGGAGTTCACAGACGCCATCTTCTCCCGAGCAGTCTTCTTCCTGGATCCATTGGCGTCTTCTGGCGCATGTGCAGTAGTAGGCACGTGCCAGATCAGCTCTACTGCGCATGCGCCAAAGGTCACGAAGTGTTTGATGGTGAACAATCCCTTTAAGTCTTCTCTTTCCAGAGAATTCATTGTGTTTTAAAGGGCAACTTAACCGTAAAAATGAATATGGCTAAAAAATGCCATATTTTATATGCTGAACTTATTGCACAAGGCTAAAGTTTCAGCTTGTCAATAGCAGCAATGATCCCGGACTTCAAACTTGTCACAGGGGGTCACCATCTTGGAAAGTGTCTGTGACACTCACACGCTCAGTGGGCTCTGAGCAGCTGTTGAGAAAGCTAAGCTTAGGGGTCGTCACTAATTATCAAGCAGAAAATTTGATTTGTCTGTAAAATAAGCTGATGCTACAGGGCTGATTATTAAATTCTGATGCTAATTGCACTGGTTTCTGTGCTGCCATATAGCAATTATCTGTATTAATGACTAATCAGCCTTATATTGTGGCATTTCTATTCTAAATGTACTGTATATTGTGACTATATTTCTATGACACTATGTGTACTGTATATTGTGAGTGGGTCCCTAAGCTCAGTAAGTGACAGCAGCACAGAACATGTGAATCAGTGAATCAGAATCAGAAAAGAAGATGGGGAGCTACTGGGGCATCTACTGGGGAGACACAGATCTTTACTGCTAAAGGGCTGGGGTTGCCTTGGGCTGGTACACAAGCACACAACATTATGTGGTACACAAGCACACAACATTATTAGCTACTTCTTTAGTTATGCTTTAGTTTTCTTTTTGGTGATATTTGTTGAGCATATACAGTAAATGTATTAAGAATTTACCACCCACTATTTTGGATTCGGCCAAACCCCAGAAGGGAAAGATTTGGCCGAATAGAATCCGAATCCTGCTTTGCATATGGAAATTAGGTATGGGAAGGGGAAAACATTTTTTACTTCCTTGTTTCGTGAAAAAAGTCATGCGATTTCCTTCCATTACCCTAATTTGCATATGCAAATTAGGATTCCATTTTGCGGGGCACAAGGATTTGGCCAAATTCGAATCCTGCTGAAAAAGGCCTAATCCTGAACCGAATCCTGGATTCAGTGCATCCCTCAAATGTATGCTTGTTTGATCAGCTTGCTCCCTTCCTGCTCAAATTAACATAAGCTGTCCCCATTCTTCATTGGCAGGGTCATTTATTAAAGTCAGAATGGTAAAAACCTAAAAAAAAAGTTTTTTGTTTTTTTTTACTATCAAATTTGACTTTTTAGTGGGGAAAAACTAATTTTCTGCATTTATTATTCCCTGAGGCTGCAAAAAGTATACTCCTTCCTCAAACTGTTGGTCCTGTAGCAGTCAATTTCAAAGGTCCTATTACAGTATATTATATTATGGTCTGCTCTGGGTTTGTAAGATAATCCGAAGATTTTGGGCTTTTCTAATGATTTGACGAAAATTCTGAATTTTTGGGCATCAAATCTGAAAACTTTGGACGACAATATGAAAAAGGACATTGGTTTCATATGACAATCTGAAAAAGACAGTTTTTTTTTCCCGATCCGTTTATTTTTTTTTTTTGGGCGTTTTTTTTTTAGTTGGACATAAGAAAACTTCAGATTTTGATAAACCCCTTTTTGTTGAAACTTCTGATCTCAGAATTCATTGGTGAATTCACTCCCCTGTGATACTTACATTTTACCTTTCTGCATTTATATTAACTATATTCATTTCTAAAGATATGGTAAATGATCAAAGTAGTCTTCTTCTGTCTGTGCTTACTGTTTCTCACATCCTGCTACTAATGTATTTGTGTTTCCTCTTCTGTGTAATAGAATGTGCCGGCTCTTTATCAATTAAAGCGGGTAATGTGTTCACTGAATGAGACACTGAATGAGTTAAGTATATGGTCACAGCAAGTGGCATATCATTCTCCAGGTGCCGACCACCAGGAATCTGCTGCAATATATCACTGTCAGACCGGGACCCCCCTACACCTCACTTCTCCCCATCAGGTGCTTGGGCGGCACTCGCTGCCGCAACTGAACAATTCTGACACACTGTCCCTGGTGGAGGAGTGGGGTGAGAGATTGGCGTCACTCTCTGCTGCCTCCTTACACGGGCAAGCCTGATTAAAACTGAAAGGAGGAATTTATGGATAGCTGCCTACGTGGCTGAAAATAATCCTAGATAGCGGAGTCTGTATTATACTAGACTAGCACATCAAACTGTACATATTATCAGTTACACAACTCAGGCTTACTTAGTCATTACTTCTTGACTTTCTTTTTCTATTCAATGGTCTTTATTCCTCTGTGCACTGAAACATGTCATTTCGCCATTTTCAAAGGCCACAATAATGATCATATCTTTAGAATGTAGCGATTCGGATGTTTTCACAAATATATATACAGGTATGGGACCTGTTATCCAGAATGCTCGGGACCTGGGGCTTTCTGGATGATGAATCTTTCTGATCTTCATACCTGAAAGGGGAATTCAATCCCTCGAGCGCTAACCTCCTCCCTCCCACCCCCCCGTAGGCCCCCTCCCAGCCTACCTCTCCCCACGGGCAAATGCCCCTAACTGGCTACTTAACCCTCTGTGCAGGTCCCCTACGCGCAGGTTCCCGGGCGCCATCTTCTTCAGTCTTCTTCCTGGATCTGTTGGCGCTTGGCGGCACATCCGCAGTAGGACGCATTTTGCTGGTTACAGAAAGATCAGTTATCTGGAAAAAATTTAATGTTTACATGATTTCCTAGTAGACATAACTTATGAAGATCCAAATTACAGAAAGATCAGTTATCTAGAAAACCCAAGGGCCCAAGAATTCTGGATAACAGGTCCTATAACTGTACTATGACCATATATTCAGTAACCAAATATGAATGAGCTTAAACCCCAAACACCTGGCCGTGGACAGTCCTGAACTGGGCCGCCGAGTCTAGCCCACAAAGAATGAGACACATTGAATTGGACGCTGACCCCCGTCAACCGTTAACCCCCGACCCCACCCAAGTCCTTGCAAGAATTTTTGCCTCAACACTAGTCCCCGGGCCAAAAAAGGTTGGGGACCCCTGCTCTAGAGTGTAAATATTTGTAGTGTTTGGTACTTTGGAAGACCTAGACCTTCCATAAGCACACTGAGGATTAAATAATGACCTCTTTTAAACTAAATCTTCAACTAAAAGGTTGAGTTTATTAAATGTACTTTTTATGGGAATACATAGATTGTTAAAGCTGTAGTATTGCCCTTTTTAGCTATAATGCATGTGTGAAATTTAGGCCAGTTATATGTTATGATCCTAATTTATATAGTTCAGTGGGTGCTTGTTCCTCTAAAATCAGCGCTTTATGCTGGGCACATACCCAAATAAACACAGGTAATAAAGTGTGCATATTAATTGTCAGCATACACAAGCATAAGTAAGCACACAATATTATTGGACCTGAGTGGGTTACCTGTAGGGATGTATAGAGTCCTTGATTTTTTAATTTGGCCAACTACCAAATCCCAAAAGAATTGTTTGTATACCTGAACTATAATTTGCAGAATCAAATGTGGTAAAATAGTTGCCACGTTTTGTTTTTCTAGTTTCTTGAGCTTTAACGTTAAATGACTTTTACAGGTCTCTAGTAAATGTTTAGTAGTCCAGTAATAAGAAGCCTTTTGTTGAAGGGGCCTTCAATGGAAATATTTGCACAAAGCAGTATAATCTTCCTTATACCATATACAGGTGTTGGGACCTTTTATCCAGAATGCTCGCGACCTGGGGTTTTCCGGATATCCATCATTTTTTTACTGTGAGTCTATAGTCTGTATTCGAATCATTCAAGCAGATTTGGTGATGTAAAGATTTGAGGTCCTGCCACAAAGGGTCTAATCAGGAGGGGACTTAGTGAGTAGGGCAAGTGTCTGTCAGAAGGGGGGAACAGGGAGAGGGAATTGGGGCACATCAAAGGCAAGTCTATTGCCAGTAAATTTGTAATACCCGCTTGGTCTTGGCCTAGGCCGGTGATATATACTTGGCAGATCGCAACCATAACAGCATAATGATAATGTATAGAGCAGGAATGCCCATACTTTTCTAATGTGAGATCTACTTTTAGTGATGTTGTTCCATTATGACAGTGGTCCTCAAACTTGGACCTCCAGCTGTTAAGGAACTACAAGTCCCACAATGCATTTGCCTGACTGTGGCTGTCAGACTCCATCATTGCATTGTGGGACTTGTAGTTCCTTAACAGCTGGAGGGCCAAGTTTGAGGACCACTGCATTATGATCTACATCCATAAAAGCATTGTTAACATTCTTTATGTTCAATGGAATATATTACTTAAATATATATTTAGCAAACAACTATTTCTTATGTAACCTTAGAGTAATACATATTTGAATGAAAAGCAAGAAACAGGAGGTTGATATAGACAAGCTGTTTGTTGACATTGTCTTGAGATCTACTGATCACAAACTAAGGGCTGGGGCAGACAGGGAGATTCGGGGAGATTGTCGCCAGCGATAATCGCCAGACGACTGAATCTCCCTGTCTGCCCCAGCCCTAAAGGTCTACTGATAGATCCCGATCTACCTTTTGGGCACGCCTGATATAGAGACTACAATGTAAACAGGGCTATTCATGAGATTACTGTACACTTTAGTGTTATTAGTGACCGTACAGTTAAAAAAACGAGACACCACAAAGTGATGCCCCTGTGTTTATTGTCATGTGTATTTGTTTATAGAAAGTTCAAAAGAAAGCGCTCAGACTCACCGCACATGGGTAGTTAAAGTTCGGCATCAGATTCGGAAATTCAGATTCAGAAAGTAGCAAGATTCCGCACCCCAGACTGTGGGTTGTAGTTTAAAAGTGAGGAATATTTATTCAATCCATGTTAAAACACGCTGTTGGTTTGACGGGTTTTGGGCTGCCCTTAATCATAAGCGTGTTTTAATATGGATTGAATAAAGATTCCTGACGGTGTCTGGCGTGTGTGGAACCTCGTTACTTTCTTACTCACATGTGTATTTGTTGCACTGACACTTTCCCTATACTATATAGTTGTGTAGGTTTGTTTTCAGTAGCAGTGCTGCAGTGTTATATTTTTGTGTTTACAATGTGTGTGCTATTGTATTGAGACTGTTGTTGGATTTAAAGTCAACATTTTTGTACTCCTCTCATTGATTTTCTTCTGCTCCAGTGAATGAACAGTGGAATTCCCTTGAGCCAAGAGTGCTCATTATTCTATTTGTACATACAGAGGCAGTGCATTGTGATGTATGGCCACTTACTGTCCTTGGCTAATAAGGTTGGAAAAAGGGGAAATATATAAAGTTCCACCTTTAGTAGAAAACGCCTAAAGATCAAGATAAACTTGGTGGGGGATTCAGAAAGAAGAACTGGAGAGGCACATACAATTTCTATGATGAACCAAAGAGAAATGTACTTGTGTGCCATATAATAAAAAGCCACCTGTGATTTCCTATGTGAATAGTATGGCAAAACCTCTCATTCTGATTTTTCCATGTGCTTGTATGCTCATATGCTCAGCCTAGTTAGAACTGGGGACTAACTTATATTTTGCATGCAGACCTTCTCAGATGGGCCATTTACCATATAGTATATATATTAGGTATGGACCGAATCCAGGATTCGGCCTTTTTCAGCAGGATTCGGATTCGGTCGAATCCTTCTGCCTGGCCGAACTGAACCCTAATTTGCATATGCAAATTAGGGCCAGGGAGAGAAATCACGTGACTTTTTGGCACAAAACAAGGAAGTAAAAAATGTTTTCCCCTTTCCACCCATAATTTGCATATGCATGGATTTGGTTCGGTATTCGGCTGAATCTTTCAGGAAGGATTCGGGGGTTTGGCTGAATCCTAAATAGAGGATTTGGTGCAACCCTCATATATATATATATGTATAAATATAAATACACACAGAATAAAGTTGAAGTTCTTTCTCCCCCAAATGAATATATAGTGGATAAAGTACCCCCTCTTGTACCACATAAGGATATTATAAGTTACTGAGGCGATCCATGACAATATAATGTTTTCATGCAGGTCATGGAACTCCAAAGTGACTTTTAATTAGGGATGTACCGAATCCACTATTTTGAATTTGGCCGAATCCCAGAATCCTCAGTGAAAGATTTGGCCAAATACTGATCCGGATCCTAATCTGCATATGCAAATAAGCAGTTAGAAAAGGAACATTTGTTACTTCCTTGTTTTGCGACGAAAAGTCATGCAGTTTCCCTCCCCGCCTAGGGTTGCCAACTTTTCCTGAAAAAAAATACCGGCCTTCCTATATATTTATCTTTTTTCCTATTAATAACATTGGGATCAAACATCAAAAATACCGAGCAGGCCGGTAAAATATCGGCCAGGTGGCAACCCTATCCCCGCCCCTAATTTGCATGTGCAAATTATGATTCCATTTGGCCGGGCAGATTAATTCGGCCGAATCCTGCTGAAAAAGGCTGAATCCTGAACCGAATCCTGGATTTGGTGCTTCCCTACTTTAATGTCCTCATATTTTGCAAATATATTTCAGCAAAATATCACGTTAGTCAGACTGCATTTAAACCCATTTTGGAGCTACCCATTTGCTGGACTCCGCTCCAGCCTTAATTATTGCACTGAGATATGTAAGGGTGAATGGGTGCACCCATTCACCCTTACATATCTCATATTTTGCAATAGGGAGTATTTTGCAATAGGGAGTACTTTATGTATTATAATAAACAAGTTTGATGACATCACTAATTGCTATTATAGTGATATAAATTACAGTATATTCATGTGTATTATATTGATATATTATTGCTAGTGGTGTGAACAGTGACAGTGACCAAGGATCCATACATGGGCACAGGAGAAAACGCTCAAAACCCTGCTCACTGTATAACATAGTTACAGTATTCTGTGTAGTGTGCAGGTTTATTTTAGAATCATGTCCTATTGATATGCAAGGACATCTTAAACTAACACAATTGTGTCAGTATTCTATACAGTATATCTCATTATGAGGCTACAGAAGGCAAAAGTATGCAGGTTTACACCTTTGCTCTTTTACCCCATCTATTCTCCCTCTTGTTTCATCAAGCTTTTATTTATTAACAAATGACAGACGCGCTCAGTGAAGAACAAGAAGATAAAAGAAACCAAAAGCTTTTTTTTTTAATAGCCAGAGCTGAGTCTCCATGACAACACATCCCCCACCACCATCATCTTCCTCCCGAGGAATATCACATTAGGGCCCAGAGAAGTTTTGAGATCCTAAGTAATGGAAGGAGCTAGCCACTATGCTATCTACGACTTTTTTTTTTTTTTTCGGCCATGGTGCATAGAGGTTGTGCACTGGGTTCAGTGAAGGGAGCTGGGACGCCAAATGATGCTGAGCGTGCGTCTGGGATACGAGAGGAACAGAATTACAAGAAGAGTGCAGACCTGCTGAGGCAATTACAGCTTAATGGGG
>CM044446.1:11341300-11359072 GCA_024363595.1 Xenopus borealis | reverse complement strand
AGGTATGGGTATGCCATAAGAATACGTTATGGGTATTGGCGGCAAGAATAGGAATCGGCGTATTCTTATTCTTTCCGGCGGGAGATTAGTCGCCAGAAGTAGAGAAGATTTGTCGTTGGGAGACTAATCTCCCTGTCTGGCACTACCTTTAGAAGGGGCAGATTTATCAAAATGTGAGATTAGAGCTAGCCAAATTTACCCAATTTCTGCTCATTCCTATGGGATTTTTAGAATCTTATTTATCAAATGTTGAACTCCGTTTATAAATACACTTTTTAAAATCCCACAAGAATTAATAGAAAGTGGGTGATTTTATCTGTGGCAAGTTCTAATCTCACATTTTGATAAATCTGTCCCTAAATGTTGGCTAAAGTTTACCCTACAGTGGCTGATAAAAGCTGACGACAGACTGAGTTGGCAGATTATTGGCCCTTGTATGGGGCTCTCCAACAGGCATCCCTGATCGATATATGGCAGAAAGTCGGATGCCGATCGGGTTGGGCAAAAATTCCCTTTGGATCGCGGACGCATCTGTTTGTTGATACTGTCCCCCAATACAACCCCCCTTTCATTATCATCTGATCATTGGCCCTCGATCGGATCAACCTGATATCGCAGAGAGATGCACTTATTTATCAACATCTCCTCTTATAGAGAATATATAGTGAAAGCACCCCCTCTTGTAAATTATAAGGATATTATAAGTTGCTGAGCAGTTTCATGACCATATCGGTTGTGTGCTTTTATACAGGTCATGGAGGGGTCGGCGTCAAAATCTGGTCCGATTTGGGCTCTCCGGCTCCAAATTCGGACATGCTGCATCAAATTCGGCGGAGGGGGACCCCTGTTATAAATGGTGCGTTCTGACGTCAGAACACGCCATTTATAAAGATATAATTTACAATCTGGTCCCATAGATATTCATGGCTTTTGTGTATTATATAGTGAATAAAGTACCCCCTCTTGTAAAATATTATAAGTTACAGCGGAGTTTCATGACCATGCGGCAAAGGCCATGGAACTCCGAGGTAACTTCTAATATCCTCATATTTTGCAACTGGGGGTACTTTATTTAATATAATACACAATTTTCAGTGAGTCATGTGACAAAAATGACATCAGAACTCACCGTTTATAACTGATGACATCAGAACTCAGTGTTTATTACTGATGACATCAGAACTCACCGTTTATAAGGATATAATTTAGAAGATATTTACGGCTTTTGTGTATTATAAAGAAATATATGTTTTAACCCTTGTTTCACTCATGTAAAATGTGGGGCTTTTTCAGAGAACTGCCACCATTTTTGGCTCAACCACAAACAAGAATATTTAATAGAAATGTATATGTTGATGGAAATATATCCTGCTTCTGGCAAAACCTAATGTGAATGCTTTATAATCCTTCGCATGCAGGGTATCTTGTCTATGTGTTAAGATATACCCGCAACCTCAGATTCTACTTTAGGAGGAGGATTTGAGAAATCTGTTGGGTTTCCCCAAACAACAAAAAGAAAATAGCATTGTTTGATTATAGATTCTGAGGCTTCATTTCCCAGCTTCAGAGAAAAGCAAAGAAGCTGTCAAAATATTATATGAATATCAGCTAGCGTTTCCTGAAAGGGTATTTGGATTGAGCAGAGAAATTACAGGTGTTTCAATTAAAACAAATGTCAAAATTGTGATGACATAATCAAAGTCATCAGTTTTGAGTTAACCCCGATTTTATGCAAATGTCTACAACCCGGCTTGGGAGATCACAACTGTTTATAAGTCAAAACTATGTTAAAGTCAAGTTAATTGTTAATCATTTTAGCTTTTCAACAAGCTACAGAAAATATGTATCAGGCTGGTGTATCATACTGGGCAGGTCTACATGCAGAATATCTTGTGCATTTACCCATTGCATTGCAGATAGGTACTGCTACTGTAAGGGTTATTAAAGGAGAACTAAACCCTAAAAATTAATATGTTAAAAAAGCCATGTTTTTTTATATTGAACTTACTGCACTAGCCTTAAGTTTCAGCTTGTCAATAGCAGCAATGATCCAGGACTTCAAACTTGTCACAGGGGGTCACCATCTTGGAAAGTGTCTGTGACACTCACATGATCAGTGGGCTCTGATCAGCTGTTGAGAAGCTAAACTTAGGGGTCGTCACTAATTATCCAGCAGAAAATGAGCTTCCCCTGTAATATAAGCTGATGCTACAGGTTTGATGATTATTAAATTCTGATGTTAATTGTACTGATTTCTGTGCTGCCATGTAGTAATTATCTGTATTATTGACTAATCAGCCTTATATTGTGACTATATTTCTATGACCATATGGGGCAAATTTACTAGTATTCCCCATAATTAGCAAATTTGCAATTCGACTATCGAATTGCTTATCGAATTGTTTTAGGCTATAATTTTGCTCAATATCTGATTTCTCGATGAATTCGTACGATCGGATACCGATCGTTAGATTTCACGTAAAGATCGTGAAATTTCTTTCGAGCGTCCAAAAAATTTGTACGATTCGAACGTACGAATGGTATTCGGGCAGGGCTTAGGGGCCGATTTACTAAATTCACGTGAATAAATCGAAGTTCGATCAAATTCGATCGAATAGCGATCGTAGGATTAATTCGATTGATCGAATATGCAAATTTGGCTTGTTCGAATAGCGAACAATCAAATGATCGAATAGATTCAAATATTCGATCATTCGATCATCGAAGGATTTAAGATTTTGAAAATATTCGACTGCCTACTTCGCCAGATTGAACCTACCGAATTGTAGTTGAAGTCTATGGGAGCCCTCCCATAGGCTTCTGAGGCTAACTCCTGATCGAATAGGATTCGTACGATCAAAATCTTCGATCGCTCGAATCGTACGAATCATTCGAATGATCGAATAATTCATTCAGATGATCGAACGATCGTTATTCGAATAGCTTTAAAATTTTAATTTCTACTATCATCGAATGATCTAATTATCGAATATCCGATCATTCGATCTATTCGATATTCAATGATCGAATAGGCCAAATTTCACTTTACGATTTCACGAAAAATTCGTACGATCGTTATTCGATCGAATTCGATCTTTTTTTTTTAAACTACTGTTATCCCCAACCGGAATGTAGGCTCTATCAGGGCAATAGGTGCCCTTTAACAGGTAATCATTCAGAAGCTTCATTCATAAGTTATTCTGCTACAAATACATGAATGGTAGCACAGGGTTTTAAAGCAACATTATTTTGATGATCTATTACCTTTTCATTATGAATGTGATATGAAGGAGAACCTGTGTGCATCAGTTGCTACTCGTTTTACTCTAGACCTAGCAAATACAGAAACAAAATTTGTTTTCACGAGACAACGGTAACTGTTTCTCATCCTAATAAAAAGGTGAAATGTGAAGGAGAAAGAATGTTTTCTTTTTTTTTTTTTTTAAAAACAGAATCAAATGCATGTCAGGAAAAAGCCATGAGACACCAGAGGAAGCCTAGAAATTATGACTTAAAACGTCTGAAGGTTTGGAATTCATTGCTGCCCACGTCCGTTCTGTTGTAAGGTAGAAAAATCAATGATGCAATCTTTTCCCTCTCTCCTTGTCCGAGCCCTAATTGAAATGGAAAATCAGATGAACGGCCAGCAGATAATTGTTTTATCAATACTGCCTGCCTGCCTTGGAAGGGTCAGCCTGGAATGATTGTGAGCCAGAGGTATGACGGGGACAAAATGTGAAATTGAATGGGGAGGAGGACATAAATCACCCGTGACAAGGAAGAGTGACCGGTGTGTGTGCAACTACTGGGATGGACGTGGTCTGCTGCGTGGGCTGCCTTAACCCTCCAGGGAATACAGGTGTTCAGAATTTTATTTCAGGCTCGCTAATTACAGGGACGCTAGTGTCTAGTGACTAGAATGACATTAAGGGGTAGATTTATTGAGTTAAAGGAAAAGTAAATGTTTTTCTTTATCTTTCTGTAAATTTGCTCTAAACAGCCCCCCAGATTAATGTACCTTAGTCCCTGCTGCAAGTCTGCTCTGGTTTCTGTGTTATCAGCAGCTTGTTTCCCCTTCTTCCTGGTGCAGAGTGAAGCCCCGCCCCTTAGTTTACTGAGCAGTCCATTTGCTGCTGTTCCACAATAGAGAGGAAGAGGGAGCCAGTGTTTCATTAGTAAGCTAGTTTCCCCAAGCAAAAGGTGCTAAACACACTGGTCTCTGCTCTGTCACATTATGCAAATGATCTCCAGGACTAGTCCAAGATATAAGGTCAGCTCAGTAAGCTAAGGGGCTGGGCTTCACTCTGTACCAGGAAGAAGGTGAAACAAGCTGCTGATAACACAGAAACCAGAGCAGACTTGCAGCAGGGACTAAGGTACATTTATCTGGGGGGCTGTTTAGAGCAAATTTACAGATAGAAAAAAAAAAGGTTTACTTGTTCTTTAACTTTAAGTATGATGTAGAGGGTGATATTCTGAAACAATTTGCTATTGGTTTTCATTTTCTATTATTTGTAGTTTTTGCGTTATCTAGCCTTTTATTCAGCACCTCTCTAGGTTGCAATTTCAGCAAATTACCCCAGCAACCATGAAGATTTGAATAAGAGACAGGATTAGAAACAGGAGAGGTCTTGAATAGAAAGATGTGTAATAAAACACAGCAATAACAACAACACATATGTAGCCTTACAGAGCATTTCAGTGACCCCAATTTGAAAGCTGGTAAGAGTCAGAAGAAGAAGGTGAATAAGTAAAAAAACTATAAAGATATTATGAAGACCAAATGAAAATTTGCTTAAAATTAGCCATTCTATGACATATAAAAGTTAAAAGTAATAAAAGTTAACGTAAAGGTGAACCAATGGTCAAAACTCTCAAATTCAAATGGTGAATCTCCCATACTTGATTCTAGATTTAATTCAAATGTTGACACTCGAATTGGACTATTCACCACCTAAAACCTGTCGAGTTCATGTATAAATCAATGTGAGACGTCCCGGAACCAATTTGGACATGTTAGTAGCCTTCCTGACATTAAAGTTTTTTTTGGAGAAAAAACTCAATTCAAGTTCAGTGGAATTAGATTTGAATTCAATTTGAGTTTTCAAATCGGTAAAATTCCCATGAGTTTTAGATATTTGATAGGGATACACCGAATCCAGGATTAGTTTTTGGATTAGGCCAGGATTCTGCCTTTTAATCCTTTTGTCTGGCCGAACCTGAATCCTAATTTGAACATGTAAATTACAGGAAGGGAGGGAAATAACATGACTTTTTTCATCACAAAACAAGGAACTGAAAAAAAAGTTAAAACTTTTTCCATTCCCGCCCCTAATTTCCATATGCAAATTAGGATTCGGATTTAGTTCTGTGTATTGGCCGAATCCTTCACAAAGGTTTCGGGATTCGGCTGAATCCCAGATAGTGGATTTAGTGCTTCCCTATTATTTATAAATTACCTCCCAGTGGAATTTTGAGTATATTCGAATTTAATTCGAAATTGGACCTTTTAATAAATGTGCCTCCTACGTTGGCACATAGAAATGTAGTTTCCAGTCATATTGAATTAGTGACTTTTGCATGTTTCTTTAGAAAATGAATAACATGATCTGGTTGTGGAAGATTTTATAGTGTAAGTAATGCAATAAATTACCATAAGAAGTACAGGGAGCATTTTATGGTGTTTGTTAAAGGAACAGCCACAGAGGGCGTGCAGATCGGAGGAATTATAGGGTGCTGTTTTCTGAGCTGTTTAGGGATAAGGATATATGGAGTCATACTGGATTAATTAAACGAGCGATTATAGGTAGTGTTTATACAATATTTAGTATGTAGCAATTATAGGGGAGTTCTAAGGACGTGTAGCTACAGCTGTGATGAGCAGTTTAACAATTAATTAGATGAGTTACTGTCAGTAGTTAAAATATTTGGTTGTAAAAAGAGTGGAGCTGTTTTAGAGAAGTAGGAATATGAATGATGGCAGATAGTTATCACACTAGATCATCTGCAAACACTGTGCAACATCGCTGCTTTCAGTCCGACACTCCCTCTCTCAATGGCAATGAAATCTTCCATTTCTGACGGACAGTTGTGTATAAACTCTTTTGTCTGAGAGCGGATGGGGAGGATAAGATAGCATGTCTGCTACAAGTGACTGTGATGTTGCTTGTTGTGAGCAGCAAATGGCATGCTGTTGATCTATATCCCCTTCTGACATTATCAAGCAGCGGTGCATCAAAGTGAATGTGCAGTCACATGGGGATACCAGTTTAGTGCCGCTGGACCATCCAACTGACGATGAGTTGATGTTGGGAAGGAAGGAGCATCCCATAGTGCTTTTAAATACATTAAGTTTCTTCCCCCTGTCTCCGTCTGCAAGAGGGGAAAGTATTCCCTTCAAATTTTGCTGAAGCAGGTGTTAAGCCTTTCTGTGGTTGAGAAAAGACATTTCAACCACAGCATTATGTCACTGTATGTAGTACAGTACATATTGTTCATCTTAGAGCAGTCTTCATTGTTTCCCTATTTCCTGCCCTACTTAGTGCTGCCTGTGTGTGCCATACTCTGCTTGAACTACAATGCTTGTGTGTGCCATACTCTGCCTGCCCTATGTCCCCTGTGTGTGCCATACTCTGCCTGCCATATGCTTCCAGTGTGTGCCATACTCTGCCTGCCCTATGCTCCCAGTGTGTGCCATACTCTGCCTGTCCTATGATGCTTGTGTGTGCCATACTCTGCCTGCCTTATGCCCCTTTGTGTACCATACTCTGCCTGCCCTATGCTCCATGTGTGTGCCATACTCTGCCTGCCCTATGCTGATTCTGTGTGCCCTACTTTGTTTGCAATACACTGCTTGTAGAAATTGAACCTCGTGGGGGTTTGTTAGCTTTTTTTGATATTTACTTCCTGCCTCCGACCCAATCCTCCCACTACTGGCTCTGACTCCACTCACCCTTACCCCACCCACTCCCCGACCCCACCAACTTCTCTGCTCCGTGACGACTTTGTTTGCTATAGAGGAAGCAGGCCCGCAGTTCAGGCCCCCCTGCAATTGCGGGGTCTGCGTCCTTTATAGTTACGCCACTGCCTAAGGTGTTTCTTTTTATTCAGGGGGTTGCTGTTCTATCCATAGAAGATAGAGGAGGATGAGGGTATTTTATATTATAGCTATAAGCCTATGATTAAGTGCATGAAACATGTAAGGTCAATGTTTGTTCACTCTTTGACTAAAATAAAGTATTTTGGATACCTTCACCTTGAGCTGTAGGTCTGGGGCATGTGCGCTTAACTGTATAAGTTATCAAGGGAACTAAACACTCTATTTAGAAAAATAGCAAGAGGAGTTGCAGAGGTTGTGAACCTGTCCCTGAGACCTAAAGGTTCCCATCGGCACAAATAATTTGACCCTTTATAAAAGTCATACACCTATATGTAATATTAGGCACTAAGTTTGCCCAGGAGCAGTAACCCAGGGCAACCAATTAGATGCTTGCATTTAAACATGTGACTAGTAAAGCCTATCTGCTGATTGGTTGCTATGGGTTATTGCCCCTGTGCAAACTTTGTGCCTTTTATTACATTACCCCAATAGTCTGAAAGGCCTCTGCAAATTTATATAGGCAGAATTATGCTATGAGGTGGGTTAATTTGTACAAAACATTATGAGTTTAGCTGCAATAATGATTGTTGACTACTTTTGGGGTATGGTGCATCTTTAATCTGATTGTGCCCTTCCCAGTGAATATGGGCGTGAATCAGATTCTAATCTGAACCTGTTATATACAAGCTGCATCAACTGAAAATGCAGCTAAAATGAGAAGTAAAAGTTTATTAATGTGTGTGAATGAGTGGGAGTGGTATATGGCTTAAGGTATGAATAGTTGGCAACTCTAGCTACATTTATACTGTATATGACAATTGGAGATACTGGTTAAAAGAATATATCCGCGGACGTTTATAGGTTCCTAAAGCATTCGATTTCTGCTGCTATTATTTAAAGCTGTATTTAAAAAAAAAAAAACGCAGGTAAATTAGGTCTTGTTTTTGTGCTAAACATCTTAGATGTAAGTGATTATAGACACTGGCATATATTATCGACCACTGGCTTCAAGTTTACATATATAGAAAAAAATGTTTTATACTGGTATGGGATCTGTTATCCAGAAATCCATTATCCAGCCATCTCCAATAGACTCCATTATAATCAAATAATCTCAATTTTTATAAATGATTTCATTTTTCTGTGTAACAATAAAACAGTAGCTCGTACTTGATCCAAACTAAGATATAATGAATCCTTATTGGAAGCAAAGCCAGCCTATTGGGTTTATTTATTGTTTACATGATTTTCTAGTAGACTTAAGATATGAAGATCCAAACTACGGAAAGATCCAATATCCGGAAAACCCCAGGTCCCAAGCATTCTGCATAACAGGTCCCATACCTATACCATGATGGTATATGACAGCGATAACACCCTTCTTTGTTTAGATAAGGTTTTCTTATTGCTTTGGTGTAATGGCAAACAGAATGAGGTTTGAAAATAGCTTCTCGCAACATACAGCTAAAAACACTTAGAGAAAATCATCATTTTAAATCCTGCTAAAGTCTTTTCCCATCGTGCTCCCCGCTTGACGCAGGGAATTGACAAAAATATGAAATTGATTTGGTTGAAGAGTGTTAAAGAGCCGAGAGCCAAATGTCATAGCAATGAATGGCCACCGAGCTGGGAAAATCGATGTGGAGGTTACATTGGGGCTGGTCGGAATGCTGTGTTCCTGGAAGAGATCAGTCTGCCACGGCCTTGGAGAGTCATCAGCAGCAAAGCCTCAGAGGTTTATTGAAGGTGGATACAGCAGAGCTGACAGCCATATATATATATATATATATGATCAAAGTACAGATCAAAATGCTGGGAAATAATAAAAAAAAGTATGTATTTGCTGATATGGGATTCGTTATCCAAAACCCATTATCCAGAAAGCTCCGTTTTACGAAAGGCTTAAAATCCATTTTATTCGCCTAGTCCAAATATTTAAAAATGATTTCCTTTTACTCTGTGGTAATAAGATAGAAGCTTGTACTTGATCCTAGCTAAGGTATAACTCATCCTTATTGGAAGCAAAATCAGCCGACTGAGTTTATTTAATGTTTATATGATTTTTCTAGGTACCAAGATCCAAATTACAGAAAGATCCGTTATCCGGAAAACCCCATGTCCTGAGTATTCTGGATAACAGGTCCCATACCTGTATGCTATGCTGAGTCTAACTGGGCCAGGACAAATACAGTCTTCTTATCCATATATCCCTATTGTACAACTGTCTCAAAGATTTTAAGCCATGACCTGTAAAACAAAAACTACAGTACACAGATACTTACACAATCCCTTTTTGAAGCCTACTTTAATTTATACAAGTATAGGATCTGTTATCCAGAATGTTCTGCACCTGGGAGTTTTCCGGATAATGGGCCTTTCCATAGTTTGGATCTTCATGGGGCAGATTTACTAAGGGTCGAATTTCGAGGGTTAAAAAAGCCCTTGAATTCAACCATATGAATAGATGGGAATTGTTGGAGAAGAAAAAACCTTCGAGATCGAATTCGAAAGATTTTACCGCAATTCGATTGGTCAAACGATCGAATAGGCAATTCGATCGATTTTAACCATTCAATCAAATATTTTTATTCGATCAAAAATAATGAAACCAAATTCGGTAGCTTTGATCTGGCGAACTAGGCAGTCGAATAAAAATTTAAAGCGGAAGTACTTCGACTGTCGAATATGCGAATAGATTTTTATTCAAATTATTCGAATCATCCGATTCGATTGAATTTTCACAATTCACTGGTTGAAGTCTTCAAAAACAGTCGAAAATTCGAAGTAGAATCTTTTTGAAAATTCGATCGATCTTCGAATCCTTCATGTGAATTTAGTAAATCTGTCCCCATGTGTTAAGTCTACTAGAAAATTAACCCAATATGCTGGTTCCGCTTCCAATAAGGATTAATTATATGTAGTTTGGATCAAGTACAAGCTACTGTTTTATTATTACTGAAAAAAAAGGAAATTGTTTGTAATAATTTGTATTATTTTATTATAATGGAGTCTATGCATTTCCTTATTTGGAGCTTTCTGCATAACGGATCCCAAACCTGTATATTGATTGCACTAAATATTGAGTGCACTTATGTTGGGCTTTTTTCATATCTTTTCAATTTCTTTCCCCTGCTTTTTTCCCCCCATTTTCTTTTTTATTTGCCGATCGGTCCTATGATATCCACATTATAATTTCTTCTTTCTTTTTGTACATTACAACATTTTTTTTTTTTGCTTCTTTTCACAAAGAAAAATTGCCTCATTAGCATTAAATTCCCCAATGCTGCATCATATCATTCCATGAAAATTATGACATGACCTGAATGAAAGAAAATAGAATGGGAAGGGAAAAAACTACAGCAGAAACCCCTGTTAGTGGTCTGTATCGTAAAATGCCCCCTATGTTGTCGGGAGTGTATTTGGAGAGCCGCCGCCATATGTTGCTTGGGTTTTTTTCACTGAGATTATGCCATCATTATTGCTGATAAAAGCTGTTTACTGCCTTGGCAAAGAATTCCTACTCGGAGCCATTCTGGATATTGGCATACAGTTTATAGAAAAGTTCATTTATTGCCAGATGCTGTAGTCCAGGGCTTTTGTTCTGTGTGCAATTCCTGGCATCATGCGGCCATTGCCTAACATTCTTTTTTTTAACTTTTATTAATAACTATCCATCTATGTGCTAGATATTAGACTTCATATAATATGCCATAATATACTATTGAGTTGCATGTATAATCTTAACTTTTTCTAATACATATACCCCTATATGTAATTAAAGGCACTAAGTTTGCCCAGGGACAGTAACCCATAGCAACCAATAAGATGCTTGCTTTTAAACAGGTGACCAGTAAATGCTACCTGCTGATTGGTTGTTATGGGTTATTGCCCCTGGGCAAACTTAGTGCCTTTTATTACATTACCCCCTTAATCTTTTATGTGCTGTTCTTTAGCAGGGTGGAAGGAATATAAATAGTTTCTACCTAACACTTCCTAATGTGTATACGTGTTTGGCATATGTGTGCAAGATCTTGATAACAGATTGATATGATAGTTGGTTTTTTTAGACTATCCCAGTTTAATGATTGCTCTTGTTTGTTTTTCACTTGTTAACTTGACTCTGGCAACTATAAATATACCTAAAGGCCCCCATACACGGGCCAATAAAAGCTGCCGACAGACCGAGCAGCTTATTGGCCCGTGTGTGGGGCCACCCGACGGGCCTCCCCGATTGATATCTGATCTCGATCGGCAGGTTAAAAAACCCCGTCGGATCGCAGCCGCATCTGTGAGTGTATGCGGTGCTGCGATTTCGGATGCATTATGATCCGACCGTTGGGTCCTAGGGCCCACTGTCACGGTCGGCACCCAAACCAGAACGAATGCCAAGCACCCTGGTCACGGCTTGTGCTTCGCCAGTAGTGTGACCGCCTTTGGCTTCGGGAGGAGCCCTCAGCTACTCAGATGCCACCTGGACTTTAACGAGAGGTGCAAGGCAGGGGTTCTGGCTAGCAAGGGGCACGACTGTAGTCAGAGTCTGGAAAGGCCGACGGTCACAGTACAGGCAGGAATAGGCAGGTTCGTGGTCAGACAGGCCGGGTCGAGGCGGGCGGATAACAACGGAACGTCAAGCAGGCAAAGGGTCAAACCAGGTGATCAAGCAGAAAGGATGAGACAAGATCAGAGTCGGTATCAGGCAGGAGTCAAACAAGGGAGACAAACGAAGGGTTAATCAGAATCGTAGTCGGGATCAGGCAAGGGGTCAGGTTCCAGAGGTCAGATTAGTCAAAACAGCCAGGCAGGGTCAAACACAGATAGTCAGGAACAGAGGCTTTGAAATACAGTACAAGGCACCAGGAAGTTAAACCTATAACGGGCACCATCCTCTTCCAAAAATCCCCTTAAATACCCCTTTTAATTTTTGAATTTGGCGCCATTGCGCGCTGACGTCATCACGTCAGCGCGCCTGTGTCTTTAAATAGATGCGGAAGTGTGCCGCGCGCGCCTAGAGAAGCCGGCACCGGAGGGTAAAAGATGCGGCAGGCGTCCCCGCCGAGGGGGCGGCAGGCGTCCCCACCGTACCCCCCACTAGACCACCAGGGTAAGTTCCTTACACCCACGATCAGATCAACCCTATATCGCCCACTTCAACGTGGGCATATCGGGGAGCGATTTGCTCATTTGGCGACATCGCAAAACGAGCAGATCTCTGCGTCTATGGCCACCTTTAGTGTTGGGCACTTGGGCATTTTTGTTTAAGAGAAATTTAAACTAGGCATGCACCAAATCCACTATTTGGGATTCAGCAGAATCCTTTGTGATAGATTCTGCCAAATACCGAACCAAATCCTAATTTGCTTATGGGGTTGGAAAAGGAAAAAGCGTCCACTTTTTTTCACTTCCTTTGCACCTTGTTTTGTGATGACAAGTCACATGATTTCCCTCTCCGCCCCTAATTTACATATGCATTTAAGCACATTCTCAATCTGCAATAGGAGAATTTGAATGAATTTATTGATTGAATAAGTTAATTTCCGTTTGGATTATCAATCAGCACTTTAGCCATCTTGATAGGTGTTTGTATATACAGTGATTGCTTTATGGCACTAGCACTTTAGATTAATTTATATTTTGAGAACAAGAAGCACATAACTAATTATTCACATATATTCTAACTGATAAAGAAGGGATTTCTTTTTCTTCCAGTTTACAAACTCCTTGCGAGCTCCATACCAGAAAGCCTTGTCAATGTTAATAACAATGGGACTGGCTGGAAGATGCTACCTATTGCTATTGGAGTAAATAAGAATTGGCTCTCTGCTAGCCAAACATCTCGGTGCAAATTAAACTAAAGAGTGCTAGCTTGCTGTAAGACAAAGAATGGGCAAGTCTGAGTGCTAGCTAAACACCAATTCTATTTGGTGGAACTTGAATTGAGCTGTCCATGCAAGAAGGGCCTTTGATTTCAGAACTGAAACGGCAAGATTGACGATTTAACGGAGAGAGATTAAGCAATCGGCAAGGACATTGTTGATTTTCTGATGTATTTGTGTATAAGTAATTTACTGAGAATGCTCTTGTTGTAGAATGTATTCTTATACTTCGAGAACAATATAATGTTGCTTTGTGCCTTTACTTTACTTTATTGCCCCTAGGGATGATATTAAGCCTAAGGCCAGACGGGGAGATTCGGGGGCATTAATACAGATAATTACTACATGGCAGCACAGAAACCAGTGCAATTAGCATCAGAATTTAATAATCAGCCCTGTAACATCAGCTTATATTACAGACCAACCTCATTTTCTGCTGCTGGATAATTAATGACGACCCCTAAGCTTAGCTTCTCAACAGCTGCTCAGAGCCCACTGAGCATGTGAGTGTCACAGACACTTTCCAAGATGGTGACCCCCTGTGACAAGTTTCAAGTCCTGGATAATTGCTGCTATTGACAAGCTGAAACTTTAGGCTGGTGCAATAAGTGCAATATGTGAAATTTGGTATTTTTTTTTAGCTATATTGATTTTAAGGGGGTTAGTTCTCCTTTAAGTAAGTTTCTTCTAGTCAAGGAATAAAATGTAACCATTTGCTTCATCTCCTTCTGTGCTTAGTGGTCTTTTAGAAGCACTTTGGGCGCTTTCTGAAGCAATCATTTAAATCCTCAGACCCACTGTGGACATTTGCAGCATCAGTTCAATTAATAATTTGCATAATTAACAAACATTGCAGTTGGCGTTCAGTGATGAAGTAATGAAGACATGGGGCTGCCTCAGCAGGGCACCATCCACTAACACAGGGAAGCAGTCATTTGCGCTGGGAGTGACAGGCCAGTCCGGGCAAACCCTACTTGGCAGCTTTAATCGGTGACAAACGGTTCTTAAAGCCTTAACAGTGTTTGTGTCACTTACCCGGTTTGATGTCACCGTTAGACACAATAAATCAATAGTGTCAGAATTCTCTGATGTTTACAGCCAGCATGCTTTATTATTTCATATGCTTCAGGCTGCGGACATCTGCAAATTGTCACAGACAGGGCCAAGCAGAGTGGCTTTGTAAAAATTTCTGAGCAATCTGCAGTTTAGCGTGACAACACTCTGCTTTTAATATAGTGTGGAATTTACCAAACCATTTTTGATACTCCCTGGAGCTCACACACAGATAAACACCTTGTTCAACACTGCTGGCAAGAAGTATATTTCTTTAGGTGAACTGCTAATGGATTTTTCCAGGTACAGATATGGATGGGACCTGTTATGCAGAATGCTCGGGGGGTTCCAGATAATGGATCTTTCAGTAATTTGCATCTTCATACCTTAAATCTACTAGAAAATCATGTAAATATTAAATAAACCAAATAGGCTGGTTTTGCCTCGAATAATGATTAATTTTATGTTCATTTGGAGCAAGTGCAAGATGCTATTACAGAGAAAAAAAAATCATTTAAAAATTTGGATTATGTGGTAAAATCCAGTCTATGGGAGATGGCCTTTCCGTAATTCGGCGGTGATCCTTATTTGCTAGACCAGGGGTCCCCAACCTTTTTTACTCATGAGCCACATTTCAATGTAAAAAAGAGTTGGGAAGCAACATAAGCATGAAAAAGTCCATGGGAATGTTAAATAAGAGCTGGGATTGCCCCCTATATGGACTGGTAGCCTACAGGATGCTCTGTTTGGCAGCAAACCTGGTTTTTATGCAACCAAAACCTGCTTCTAAGCCAGGAATTCAAAAATAAGCACCTGCTTTGATGCCACTGCGAGCAACATCCAAGGGGTTGGAGGTAGAGTCCTGCAGCGGGTACGTTACCCTACGGGTTGCATGTACAAGTTCCAGGTGCGGGTATAGAAGTGGGTCAGTGGTTCTGCGGGTTGAGGGTCG
Source organism: Xenopus borealis (assembly GCA_024363595.1). NCBI lineage: Eukaryota > Metazoa > Chordata > Amphibia > Anura > Pipidae > Xenopus > Xenopus borealis. Next base: position 11,344,095 of record CM044446.1, on the reverse strand, counting down.
GGCCGCGGATCTTCTCCATAGCAATTTTTACTCCTTTTTCCTGAGCACGTCTACTGCCGATGATGTCACTTCCTTTTTTTCTGATCACGGCTACTTCCAATTATGTCACTTCCAGTTTACAATGATAGCACTTCCTGATTCTTGGTGGTCAGCGGGTCCGGGTAGTGGATAAGGTATTTGTGGATCGGGTCGCGGGTCGAAGCGGTGAAGAATGCAGGTCGTGGGTCCGGGTTAGAGTTTGCAGCTTGTGGGTATGGGTCCCAAAAAATGGGGACCACTGTGCTAGACCCTTGACACCCCATATTGACCTGGTTCCACACACTAGCTCCTCTTCTCTGTTCTGCATTAGGGACATTATAAGGGAAAGTTGCCCTACTGGGCTAGTCTTGGTTAAAAATCCAGTGCCTTTTTACTCAGGGCAGCTAGTTACCTCCTAATTCAAATTTCCCACTTCTTCCTCATATAAGTGGGCATCCTCCTCAATCTTATGTCGGTGATATCATATCCTGTACGCTGAAAAGTCCTATCAAAGATTTTTTGTGTTAACCTTTTTTTCCAACCATTTGAGGGGCCATGCTACATTTGTTTTAGGGTGGGCTCATGTCTAGGACATTAGAGGATCTCTTCTGTCTATATTTTGCTTCCTTGGACATGTGTAATAATAAGTGGCCACTTCAAGCATTTGCACCAACATCTCTAAGACATCTATATGACCTACATGTACCCGCCCAATTCAAATTGACCTAAGCGTAAGAGTACTAATGAAGTTTCATTAGTTACAAATGAACGCTAACGAAAGTTCGCTATAAAATGCTCGCGCTGATGAATTAACGCTGGTGAAACTTTGCCAACATTCAGCCGCTGAGACGCAATTTAGCATTTTAGTGAATTAGTGCAGTGGTAGTAAGTTTGCAACTGGTGAAGTGTGGCTGAGCCTTCGCATGGCGAAAATTCACCCTTTAGTGAATGTGCCCCATGAAGTCTTTTAGAGGCCTCTCTGAACATAAACAAGCAAACCAGTGAAAGGACAGGAATAATCAAGGTGGGATCTGGTTATTTAAGTTATATTATGTATCCTCTTTTGAATTTTAATGCCATTTTACACAGCAGCTGATGCTATGATACTATACCTACACCGCTGTCACAGTCTTTTTGTTAGCACACTATCCTTTACTGCGGGGGTCCCCAACCTTTTTTACCCATGAGCCACACTCAAGTATAAAATAATGTTGGGGAGCAACACAAGCATGCAAAAGGTTCCTGGGGCTTCCCAATAAGGGAATAGGTGATAGGTAGCCCCTATGTGGACTTGTGGCCTACAGGAGGCTCTGTTTGACAGTATACATGTTTTTAATGCAACTTAAGCTTGCCTTTAAGCCAGGAATTCAAAAAATAAGCACCTGCTGTGAGGTCACTGAGAGCAGCATACAAGGGGTCGAAGAGCAACATGTTGCTTGCGAGCTACTAGTTGGGGATCACTGCTTAAGGCTGGGGACAGACAGGGAGATTCGGGGAGATTCTGTCGCCTGGCGTTTTTAGCAGGCGACAATCTCCCCGAATTTCCTTCTCCCTGTCTGCCGCTAGTATAACTGACAAAGCGCCAGCGCCTGTGCACACATAGCGCGGCGATTTCCGGAATCGCCCGAAGATACTTCGTGAGGAAACTTAGGGCGATTCCGGAAATCGCCGCGCTATGTGTGCACAGGCGCTGGCGCTTTGTCAGTTATACTAGCGGCAGACAGGGAGAAGGAAATTCGAGGAGATTGTCGCCTGCTTAAAACGCCAGGCGACAGAATCTCCCCGAATCTCCCTGTCTGTCCCCAGCCTTAGTGCTTGTCTTTGCCTCTAAATTATCTGTTCTAACCCACTGCATATTAGCTTCTACCTCAATGGCCAGACGTCATTAGGTGACAAATATCAGCCATCTATAGTAGAATATCATCACATTACTTGGAATACTAATTCAGCAGAGCTTCTGCAACAATAGAGTCTTGGGAGGGAGCAGATTGGGGGGACTGTAGAAGGGAGGGGGGACACAGTTCCACTCTCCTTAATCATTTTATAATGATGTATATAAGATGACTTCTGAAGCTCACAATCAAACATGTTGTGTCCACACAAGGGGGCAGCTTGCATAACCTTGGTTGATGATGCCCCAAGCTGCCCTCACTAGCCAATCAACGCTCAGAAGACAAAGAAGAAAAGCCTAGATAATTAGGGCAGGCTGATGGGCAGGAGGTAGCCAGTCTCTCTCAGGCTGCCTCTTGTATATTCATGACCCGGGGTGATTGATGGAAGGACAGTGATTGTTGACACTGTCATTTGCAAGTGGAGAGGTAGGGACGAGAGGCTGAGATGCATCTAAAAAAAGGGCCTTGCCGCCTCCTCATTTGAATTCTGCAGAGCGTGTCGCACGTTTACAACAGAACATCTGCTAATATTGGATAAATTGGGGGTTAACCCCTTCAACGCAGAAGATAGGACCACAGTGAAAACAAACTCAACGCCTTTTATGTTACAGGATTGACAGAGTTCAATTTAAACCTGATCTTCCACTTCTAATATAGGCTCGGGAGTCAGCTTAACATCATATCGGGTCCTCCCAGTGGTTAAAAAGTCCAGATTGTTTAATCATTTCAGGCAGCTATACAGGTATGGGATCTGTTATCCAGAATGCATATAGATCTTCATTCCTTAAGTCTACCAAAAATCATGTCAACATTAAATAAGCCCCTTAGACTGGTTTTGCTTCCAATAAGGATTAATTATATCTTAGTTGGGATCAAGTACAAGCT
>CM044446.1:11328391-11339928 GCA_024363595.1 Xenopus borealis | reverse complement strand
GTAAAAGTGTCAGGCTGCACTATGGTATTATGCTGGGCTGGGACTGTATAAGAGACTTGACATCAAACATATGGTATTTTTATACCAGTGGTCCATTCTCTACTGGAGAGTTTCCATTGATTCATCTTGACTCCAGGATATAATTGTTTCTGAAGCTTGTTTATTTGCAGGGCTGATTATATATTATGGTTTATTGCAGGGACTGAACTTGTGAATAAAACTGCTATGAAAGGCGCTGTTATACTGTATATCAGTCCTGTATTGTAATTTATTGTGACATTAATTCTTACCCTAAAAATTTCAATACATTGCTTACCCACCCACCCGTTCTTCATCTGTGCATTGAATTAATCTGGTCAATATTATGAGGGGCTATTAATCAAGCTTTGATTTATCAAGGGATTCAATGAATCCAGGTTTTGATTCAGGACTTGGCCAGGATTCAGCCTTTTTCAGCAGGATTCGGCCGAATCCTTGTCTGGCCAAACCAAATCCTAATTTGCATATGTAAATTAGCGTTGGAGAGGGAAATCACATGACTTTAAATCACAAAACAAGGAAGTGAAAACATTTTTCACACTTATCCCTTTTCCAACCCCATATTTGCATATGCAAATTTAGATTAGGTTCTGTATTTGGCCCAAAAAAAAAAGGATTCGGCCAAGTTCCAAATAGTGGATTTGGTGCATTCTTAGATTTATCTAAAATTTGGTAATCAAATAGAACACACATATGTATGAAAATAATACACATATGTATTAAACTAGAGTGTGCCGGGCCCCCTGCAAAAAAATCTTTAGAAGGGCCCGGCACACTCCGATCTCCCATCCTCCCGCCCACTTACCATCCTGCCTCCACCCTCTTCCCCACCCTGACTCCGCCCACACAGTGCCGACTTGTTTATATGTTTACTTACTTACTTAGTATGCTGGTGCTGATTCAGCTATTTCAAAAAAATATATATACAGGTATGGGATCTGTTATCTGGAAACCCATTATCCAGAAAGCCCCGAAGACCATCTTCCACAGAGTCCATTTTAATCAAATAATTAAAAATTTTAAAAATTATTACTTTTTTCTCTGTAATAATAAAACAGTACAGGTGTGGGATCTGTTATCTAGAAATCCATTATCTGAATTACAGAAAGGCCTTTTCCCATAGATAATATAATAAAAAAATGTTTTTAAAAATGATTTCCTATTTCTCAGTAATAATAAAACAGTAGCTGTTATGTGATCCAAACTAAGATATAATTAATCCTCATTGGAAGCAGAACCAGCTTATTTTGGTTTATTTAATGCTTGCAAGATTTTCTAGTGGACTTAAAATATAAAGATCGTAATTACAGAAAGATCCATTATCCGGAAAACCCCAGGTCTTGAGCATTCTGTATAACCGGTCCTATACCTGCACCTTGTACTTGATCCAAACTAAGATATAGTAAATCCTGGAAGCAGATTCCGTTGGGTCGAATTAATATTTAAATTATATTTGGTGATTCAAATTAAGGAAAGGTCCCATATCCAACTCCAGGTCCAAGCATTCTGACTTGTATACCTGAATAAACTTATGTAAAATATATAAAAATATATAAATATACAGTATGGTTTTTTTTCCCCTATCCCTTTGTTTCAGCTTTCACCCCTGTTCTCTTTCTTTCCAGTGCCTTATGCTCATTTTTCCCCACTTCAGCCTCACAATGTACGACCACTCTCCAGAACGAACGCCCCTGACTGCCATTTTTGTATTTACACCAATTAACACACAAACTCTTAATTACCAAGATCAAGGGAGTTCCCCGTCCATAAATAGGAAGTGACACAGCAGCTGCCAGCGCTGAGTCGAGGTGACAGTGAAACGTATCAATTAGAGGACAGTCCCAGGGATACACAAGCTTGAACAAAGCGGAGGGTGCCGGGCGATGGGCCATGCTTAGCCAGAGCTGTAGGCAGTTAGTGACAACCTCGTGTTCAGACAAAGATGAAATGCTGCTTCACGTTTTATGTCACTGGATATTTTTCATACGTACAGATGTAATTTTATTTTATTACGGAAATCATATTTTTTTTTATGAGAAGCTCTCTCTGCATTCCCCAGCATTTTACTCTCAGATGAGATTATGTTGTGCCACTTTTTTTGCTGAACTGTTTTATTAAGAGAAACCAAGCAGTTTCACTTTACAATATCTTAAAAGCACACATAGGGGCAGATTTACTAAATTCGTGTGAATGATTCGAAATTTGGTAGAATTTTTGATAAAATTCAAATTCAGATTTTGGAATAGTTTTTGTGGCCACTTCAACCATCCAATTTTAAAAATTCGATCGAATCGAATGATTCGAATAAATATCTATTCGACCATTCGATGGTTGAATTACTTGCCCTTTAAATTTTTATTTGATTGCCTAGTTCGCCAGATTGAACCTACCGAATTGCTGTATAACCCTATGGGAAGCTCCCATAAGGTTTTTTCAGCTTTTTTAGATCAAAGTAAAAAAAATTTGATCGAATGGTTAAAATCGTTAGAATCTTTCGATTTGAACGATTTTATTGAGCAAATTTTTTTTACTTCGATTGTTTGATTTACCGAATGTCGTAAAAACCCTTTGAATTTGGAATTCAAAGGGTTAAAATTCGGTAAAAATTTGATGGTCGAATTCGACCCTTAGTAAATCTGCCCCATAATTTTGGGGCATTTGTAGGTATGGATATACCTCCCAACTGTCTTGTTTTTAGCAGGACAGTCCCTCTTTTGACAGCTCAACCTGCAGTCCCAAGTTTTTACTGAAAAGTCCCAACTTTCTCTCTGCACTGAACAGCCAGAAACAAAGTTTCTAACTTAATTGGCTTTTGGCAGAGAGCCCAGAACTGTCAGGTGGTTCAGATAAGATACTTTGTAACAATTTTGAGATAAGCGAATAAGTAATTGTTAGAAGATAAGATAACAGGTCCCTTGGGGAAAAGTTAGACTAACAGCTTAAAGGGAAATTCCCCTTCCTTAGCAAAACTGTAAGAAATGGGGAAAGAAATCACAGAAATTTGTTCAAACTTTCATAACCTGCCAAATTTTGTAAAATTAACATGTAATTAGGGGGTGTGGCCACAAAAATGGGCATAGTCAAACTTTTTTGTCCCTCTTTTTATTTACAAAATGTTAGAAGGTATGGTATTGGATCCGTTATCTGGAAACCCAATCTGAATTATGGAAAGGCCATCTCCCATAATGGATTTTCATACCTTACATCTACTAGAAAATCATGTAAACATTAAATAAACCCAATGGGCTGGTTTTGCTTCCAATAAGGATTCATTATATCTTAGTTGGGATCAAGTACAAGCTACTGTTTTTATTATTACACAAAAAAGGAAATACTTTTTACAAATTTAGATTATTTGGATAAAATGGAGTCTATGAGAGACAGCCTTTCCGTAATTTGGAGCTTTTTGGATGTGGGTTTCCGGATAACGGATCCCATACCTGTACCTACTTAAACTTGACTTTTTCTCAGTATAACAATAATTAAAAAATATACTCCCAAACTTGAAACTCCTTAATTTACTTATTGAGAAAGTAATTGTTGGGGGAATGTAGCGAATCGTGAAACTTTTTCACTTTGATGCTCCAATCATGAAACTTGAGCTGTTGCCCGATAAACTCAACTTTTTTCAGATTACCAAACAAGAACCAGCCCCAAACCCTAGAAGATCATGAAGGCAAAAAAACATCTTCAAATTGGTAAAGGGACATCTGCCATTGACATGATTTCAACAGGTTTTAGCTGGAGTTTTTTGGATTTAGCAGCTTTGGCGCATCTCAAAATATTATTTTCCTCTAAAAATTAATTTTTTTGGCCTTTATAAACTCAACCAGAAAAGTTGTGGTTAATAAATAGGCCCCTAAATGTTCTGTGACAGCATGTCCTTATAAGTTCCACTAGGTCCCACAAAAAGTGTTGTCTTCCCTGGAACAGGACAAACACTACTAAAGGAGTAAAGAAGCTTTGCTGTCCATGTCCCTTGAACACATAATTCACCAGACCCCCTACAGAAGTCCTGGCTACCCCCCAATGATGGCGGCACTGGTCTTATATATGCAAAAACATTGGATTAGATGGTGGCCCTATCCCATAAAATTCTTCTACTTATTATTATAGGGTTAGTGCAAACCATTTTTTTTAATCCTAATATTCATAAAATAGGGTTATCTTGCCCTAAACACTCTTCAAATAGTTCTAAGGAGAATGTGAAAGGGAACATTAGATAAGAGGGTGGCTGTATCCCATAAAATTCTTCTACTTATTATTATAGGGTTAGTGCCAATGAAACCATTTTTTACTTGATATTCATTTTTATTTATTCCATTATTATTACAGGGTTAGTGCCAATTAAACCATTTTTTATAAACCTTATTAGGGATGCAGGAAATCCAGGATATTGCCTTTTTCAGCAGGATTCGGATTCAGACGAATCCTTCTGCCTGTCTGAACCGAATCTGAATCCTAATTTGCATATGCAAATTAATGCCAGGGTGGGAAATCACTTGACTTTTTGGCACAAAACAAGGAAGTAAAAAATGTTTTCCCCTTCCCACCCATTATTTGCATATGTAAATTAAATTTGGTCGATATTCGACCAAATCTTTTGGGAAGGATGTGGGGGTTCGGTAAAATCCAAAATAGTGGATTCGGTGTATCCCTAAACCTAATATTCATGAAATAGGGTTATCTTGCCCTAAAACTCTTCACATAGTTCTAAGGAGAATGTGAAGGGCACATTGGATTAGATGGTGGCCCTATCCCATAAAATTCTTCTACTTATTATAGGGTTAGTGCCAATTAAACCATTTTTTTACCTGATATTCATTTTTATTTATTCTATTATTAAAGGGTTAGTGCCAATTCAATTATTTTTTTTTCCTGATATTTATAAAATATGGTTATTTTTCCTTAAAACACTAATAATTCTTAGGAGCATGTGAAAGGATTAGATGGTGGCCCTATCGCCTAAAATTCTTCTACTATTAAAGAATAAAAAACATAAAGCATGAGGAATTGCAGTTGTACCTGAGGCGCTACTACATTTTGGGTGAGAATTATTGCTGTTTTCGTTAGAGGAATGACTGGAAATTAGCTCCAGTCCTCCAGCAATCCGTCCTCCCGCTTGGAGCGTCTCAGTGTGTTTATACATGGCTTGTATGGCAGCCTTCATAAGACATTTACCCCATGATTTGCGATGAGCTTATGTGTGAATAATTAATGGCAATTAATCCTTAATTACAGTAATTAGGCAAGTCACAGGAAATTAAGCTGCAGCTGGAGAAGACCATGCCTGCATAGCGAGGGCTGAGGGGCTGTGTGAATTTGCCTTTCACTGACAAGCAATGGATGAAGGTTTAGCGGTCCCTCCCGGCAGGCTGATATAGAAGGTTAAAAAAATACCACTCCATGAGCATTTAAAGTTCAGAAGGTTGGTTTAAGAGCCATAATGTTGGAAAGTCTACACATGGTGCTTATAGCTGAAGTTTAGTTACCAGTTTCCAGACCCTCCAAAAAAAGGGAAAGTTTTAAGAAATTCCACCCATTGATTAAAGGGGTGGATCACCTTAAAGTTAACTTTAAGTATGTTCTAGAATGGCCAAATTCTAAGCTACTTTTCAGTTGGTCTTCATTTTATATTTTATGTCATTTTTGAATTTTGTGCCTTCGTCTTCAGACTCTTTCCAGCTTTCAAATAGGGGGTCACTGATCACATCTAAAAAACAAATTGCTATGTTTTATCACTCATCTTTCTAATCAGGCCTCTCCTATACATATTCCAGTCTTATTCAATTGCATGGTTGTTGAGTTAATTTGGACCCTAGCAACCAGACTGCTAAAATTTCAAAATGAATAAAAAGCCAAATAACTCAAAAAACACAAATAATAACAAATGAAAACCAATTGCAAAATGTCTGAGAATATCACTCTCTACATCATACTAAAAGCGAGCTCAAAGGTGAACAACTCCTTCAATTGGGAATTAAATGCAGCTTAATATGAAGCACGTGCTGATAATTAGTTCTCTGTAAATACTAGAGAGCAGTCATTTTCTTTGGGCAAAATAATCTAAATCATTTCCTCTTCAACATAATAAATTGCAGGAACACCTGTATCACTAAGGGCATGTACACACAAGCATTTAAGGTGCAATTAAGAGCAGCACAGTTGCTTATTATTTATTTAATCAATAATAATAGGAAAACAGAATACATCAGTGACTCAGTGGTTAGCATTTCAGCCTTGCAGTGATGGGTGTACATAATTCCATTCCTGCTTTAGAACTATTTTCAAGGAGTATATATGTTATCTCCTTGTCTGCATTGATTTTGTCTGGCAACTCCTGTTTCCTCTCAAACTGTAAAAAAAAAATACAGGCAGCTTAAGGGCCCTTACACACGGCCGTTTTCGACCTGCGCTTCCCTGCGTTGTGTTTGGCTGCGTTCAGCCGCAGGGGAGCGGAGGTCAAAATTGCCCATGTGTAAGGGCCCTAAGGGTTAAGCCAGATGGGAAGATTTGGGGAGATTTGTCGCCTGGCGACTAATCGCCTCTTCTTTGGGGTGACTAAGCTCCCTGAACCACTTCCCCCTGCCTTCCAGTTGATTAATGAAGAGTCGCCTGCACCTATTCACACACGGCGCTGCATTTTCCGAAGTCGCTCGAAGTTGCCGCCTGGCGACGAATCTCCCCGAATCTTCTCGTCTGGCCCAACAGCCCATGGGACTTCTCAATAGCGATTCTTACAATTATTTTCTTATCACGCCTACTTCCGATGATGTCACTTCCAGTTACAATGACAGCACTTCCTGATTCTTGATGGTCAGCGGGTCCGGGTTGTGGATAAGGTACTTGCGGGTCGTTGTAGCAGGTCCAGGCAGGTAAGAATGCGGGTCCGGGTTGCAGATTGCAGGTGCGGGTACAGGTTGCAAAAAAATGGACCCACGCAGGACTCTAATGGCAGCCACTAATTCAGAGGTAACCTTTTACATATCACTGTTGGCTGTATGTAATTCATAATGAAATTTATACCACCCCACACCAACAACATATGGGGGGGGGGTGTTATCAAAATCCAAATCGTTTTTAAACAAGAAAAAAGTCAGACCAAACTAGAATCCACAACTTACCCTTCGTTATAAAAACTACATAAAAATCGGTTTGACAAAAACCCTGACCTTTTCGGATTCCCACACGAAAGCCGTGACTTTTTGGATAAAATCCACATTTTTTTAATTTGACACCAGAAAAGTCTGAATTTCTGTGAAATCGTCCAAAAACCCTAAAAAGTTCATATTAATTAACGAAACCAAGTGCAGGTAATATCAAGTTGCGAATAGGACCCCTGCCATTGACTTCTACAGGATCTCGACAGTTTGAAGATGGGAGTGTTTTCAGATTCTGCAGCCTCAGGGTATAATCACGAACATTTTTATTTTTTTCCCCCACTAAAAATTAGAATTTTATATAAAAAAAAAAAAAAAATTTTGAGCTTTTACAATTCAGACTATAATAACCCCCTATATTACAAGCTCTTCAGCACTCATGGTGATCCTCATAATAGAGCATCATTATAAGGATTATATTAAGGAGAAATTCTGTGGGGACCAAAACAAAATTACATCTGGGGCTGAATGTAGATGAAAAACATTTCAACCCCAGCCTGCCAGATTGAAGGGCATGGATCAATTTTTAATTTACTTGTAAGTACAGATGACTCTTTAAAAGAGAGATGTTCCAGAGAGAGAGAGAGAAAAAAGGAAGAAATCAAGGGGGAGAGAAAGAGATAAGGATCAAAAGCAAAAATGGAAAAAGAAATTGAGAGTAGAGGATAGATGGGAGAGAGACTACGGAGGGTTAATCGTTTCCTTACTTCCCTATTAAAATCACACAGTTCTCCTAACAGTATCTGATTTTATAAGTTATTTTTCAACGTCCCCCCCCTTCCTCCATCTCTCTGCCCTAGCAAACAAGCTACACATTCATTTTAATAAGTTGAATTGGTTTGCTAACAGGGTGACAATTTGAAACGGGCACCCCACTGTGCCACAAACACTGCAAAGATTGGTGCCTATTTACCCCGCCAAGGAAGTTATTTAGAAGCAAGGCCGGGGCCTCTCTGGAAACACTTTAAAATGGTATAATTTTATTTAGGATAATGAGGATTTATAACCGTTTTCCATGCAAGAACCTGCCTTTAAACGGCCGGCCAAATAGAATGTTTAGCTTTGCTGAACTGAGTGCAGGATTAGACAGGCTCCAAGGAGACGTAGCGTTAGTAACTGCATAGTCTGCACATTACCAAAAGGCAAATAATTCAGCTTACATCTTTCTCACGCTCTCTTTTAATCAGCATGGCTCTGCAACCCCTTCTCTGAAGAGCAATATGCTTGTGTTCCTCAAGGAAGTAATTGGGCTAATTCAAAATGTAAGCCTCTTCAGGAATCAACTCTTGGGGTCAGTCCACACAAACATATTTGGGGAGATTAGTCGCCCCAGCAACAAATCGCCTCTTCTTCGGGGCAACAGTCTCCCCGAACTGCCTTCTCCCTGCCCTCCGCCCGCTAAAATGAAAATTGTCGGCCTGAAGAAGAGGCGATATGTCGCTGGGGCGACTAATCTCCCAGAATCTGCTCGTGTGGACTGACACTTAGGGGCAGATCGATCAATTCGAACGATTTTATCGATCGAATATTTCTTATTTGATCAATAATAATGAAACCCAGTTCGGTAGCTTTGATCTGGCGAACTAGGCAGTCGAATAAAAATTTAAAGGGGAAGTACTTAGACTGTCGAATATTCGAATAGATTTTTATTCGAATCATTCGATTCAATCCAATTTTCACTGGTCAAAGTGGTCTTCAAAAACATTGGAAAATTCGAATCTTTTTGAAAATCTGATCAAACTTCGAATCCTTCATGTGAATTTAGTAAATCTGCCCCTTAGTCTGTTCCCTCTATGAAATAGCACTCAATTATTTGCACCCCCACCAAAATGTTCAGAGACAACTGTGCAGCATATATCTGTCTGTATATACTTCTTTCTATCACTGATATTAGTATTAACACTTCAGGTATGGGTTCCTTTTTCCAGATACCTGTTACGCAGAAAATTACGGAAAGACCATCTCCCATAGACTCCAACTTAACTACTTCTCTGTAGTAATAAAACAGTAGCTTGTACTTGATCCCAACTAAGATCTAATTAATCCTTATTGGAGGCAGAACGAAATTTATAGTAGAGTAAAGCAATGAAGATGTGAATTATGGAAAGATCTGTAAAACCTCAGGTCCCGAACATTCTGGAGAACAGTGTCCCATACCTATAGTATGTTTTCGGCCTGTGGGAGGAAACTGATTCAGCACAGGCTGAACTTTAATCTAGGTGCCTAATTTTGCTAAGTTGCAGTGTTAACCGCCATGCTGTCCCTGCTTTTCTGCTTTGTACTGTAGCCAGAACTGGGATGGACTTGAGAAAGGAACCAAAGCATCTGCTACTTTTCACTCTTAACATAAAAAAAGCAAACTGTTAGTAGGGATGTGGAGTGGGACTATGGTATTAAAGCAATTGTTCAGTATAAAGATAAAAACTGGATAAATAAATAGTCTTTGCAAAATAAAACAATGTTTCTAATATAGAGCCACATAAAGCTTTAATATTACCTTCTACAGCCCATAATAAGACGGCCTTGAAGCACAGAGAACTGAAGCACTAACTAGGCATTTCTAAGGTTAAAAGAAACTTCTATCCGTCTGCAGCTTCACGGTAGAAATAAATCGAAAAAAAAGAAACTCCAATATGATAGTGTTTCTTATCTTCTAGTTCTAGTTCATCTAGTTCTTTATTCAGTTATAATCAACGGCCATGGAGCTTTAGAAGTTACAATGGGCAAGAAAACAGAGGTTCCGGTGACTGGATGTCTAACATAATAGAAAGCCACTACTTCCTACTTTTCAGCTCTCTTGGTTTTCACTGATTGGTTACCAGGCAGTAACCAATCAGTGACTTGAGGGGGGGCCACATGGGACATAACTGTTGCTTTTGAATCTGAGCTGAATGCTGAGGATCAATTGCCAACTAGTATTCTCTTCTGTTATGTTAGACATCCAGTCACTCCAGCCTTTATACATTACATTTTTGATAACTATATTAGAAACATTTTTTTTTATTTTGCACAGCCTATCGATTTACCCAGTTTTTCTTTTTATACTGAACTGTTTGGTAAGCATCCCAGGTCACCAGGCACATGCTACTTAAAATCTGGAACCTTTATGTTTTCTTGGCCATTGTAACTTCAAAGCTCCATGGCAGATGATTATGACTGAATAAAGAACGAGAAGAACTAGAAGAGAAGAAATACTTATTTCTACTGTGATGCTGCAGACAGATAGAAGTGTCTTTTAACCTCAGAAATGCCTAGTTAGTGCTTCGGTTCTCTGTGCTTCCAGGCCGTCTTATTATGGGCTGTAGAGAGGTAATATTAAAGCTTTATGTGACTCTTGCAGCCCCCTGCTTCTGCTCTCAAGGTCAGTGTGTTTGCTGCTTTAATAGCCGCCCATCAAGAATAAAATCAATGAACTGCCTCGCGTAGCATCTCCTGGGATTCTCTCCTATTCCAACACCAGCACTCCAGTCTCACTTCTATAAGGGATTTTATGTGTATAGTTTTTATATCACACGAATGGAGAGATGGGGAGGTCTCTGGTTTATAAAAAAAAAAATCATGTACAACATAGCTGAAGGTGCTTTTCTCCCTTGGCCCTTATAATAGTGTACCGTAAAGACAGAACTGCTAAAAAATACAACAATCCTATGGCTAACCTGTAGCGCCCCAGCTGCTTGACGGACATTATTGTGCTATTGCTCAAGGTCTGGGAAGTTTATTTGTTCCAGAGGTTGCCATGGTTCAACATATTACAGATACCTCTATAAGTAATTAGTTCTGGTATTTTGCCTTTATAGTCACCGTCTCTTTGATCGAGACGCACCACTTATTGCATTATGGGTTTAGATTTTTTGCAGACCCTTTGTTATTTTTTACACATCACTAAATATAGGAAAAGGCAGAGAGATCAGTGCCTCAATTGACTTTCAATATTGGGGTTCTAAGTTTGGTTTCAGCTGAGGAACCACCTATTAGGAATGTATATGGTCCTACTGAGTTTCCTCCAAGTACTCTGATTTCCTCCTACACTCCATACAACATCCAGGAAGATTCATTTGTTCAGTAATGTGGGTAAAGGGGGCACAATTATGAAAGGGTGGACTAAAGAATTCTATTTTAGTTTAGAACAAGGTGTGCACCATGTCTTAAGGACTATTTCCTATTGCAGGGGTACACTTTACTTTTTTCTGGGGGCCATGGAGAGCCACCGTAAAAAGCCCATGTTCCATGGGAGCCATGGAGAGAAACTTTAAATAGCACATGTTCCAGAGGGGCCATGGAGAGCCACCTTAAACAGCACATACTCTGGGAGGGATGGAGAGCCACCTTAAACAGAAC
>CM044446.1:11281987-11296241 GCA_024363595.1 Xenopus borealis | reverse complement strand
CGATCCTACTAATTACCGCATGTTGCAAGGGGTCTGATACTAAAGCACCTCCCTGCCTGCCATTAGTAATACCGGTAACTGGGGTATTGACGGCAAGGAAGGGCAAAGAGGGAGGAAGGGGCGCTGATTTACCTTGCTTTCCACCCACAACTGCCGTATGTAATTACATCACAAATAGAGGGCTTTGGAGGTCTCCTCCACAATAGTGTGTACAACTTTCGCTACATTGGAGGGTGGATCGGGTCCAGCACACTGTGCATGATTTATTGAACGATCGTTTTACTTTTATTCCCACAAACACCATCGTTCCACGTGCTGCCGTTTGGTTTTATATATATGTATTTTAAGGACACGGTCCTGCACTGTTACATATTCATTATGAATCAGTGAGTCGTTGATTTGGCGTGTATTGCACTGATAATTGCTTATATTTAACACATTAAAAGTTAAGTTTTATCTCTAATTCTATCCGAACTGGTTAGCTTTGGGTTCCCAGACTGCCAGCACTGGTTGTGCAGCAATCATAAGAACCTCTTCTTTCTTGTTTTTTACATAAAAATTTTCTAACCTGCGGATAACCTGTACATTAACTATAATAGTGACTCCATTTTCCTTATCTATCTAAGTTATATGAAGCTTGAGCAGAAATGTTCTTGCTAATACACTGTGCCAAAGGTAACATGAGCAGTAATTATGATAAGTGCAACTATACCTTTGGTCTCTAAAATGCATTGATTCAACAAGTTGTCTCAAATAAATTCTATTGGGATTTTATTAGGATAAGTTCAAGTGATCCTCCCAGAAAAGATCAGGTGGCATGCATATAATATGGTAATTATTACAGCACTGACTTCACTTATGCCGGACGCATATCCGTTAATGCGTTAACGACCCGTTAATTACTTTACATGTGGAAAAAAAGCGAAATTCCCAGATGCATATTTGCCGGTGTGTCAGCATTAACAAAACAAGTTTGTATAACAGACTGCAAGTCTGAACAGAAAATAAACACAATGAATATTGTAAACATAAATTAAAAATGAAATTAGACTAGCGAGTGGGTATGTTTCTCTCTGGCAGAGTTGATAAGCAGTTTGCAATGCCAGTAAGAAGTGTGTGTGCTTTCCGCTTTATTTCCACAGGGAGGAAATCTACATTAAGGGATTAGCTTTATGTTGGAGACAAATGAATGGCTTTATACTGAATATCTTACAGTAAGTTATGGGCCATTAAACCTTTTGTTTTACCATAGAGAAATATGGGCGTCCTTTTGTCATGGCATTCTTTACAGTGCCCCCCTTGTTTGAACAAACTTTTATTAACTTTCAGTTTTCAGGATGAGCAAAAACTCTCTTATTGTCCCAAGGAAGGATCTCACAGACCAGACCGGAAAGATGTATGGGATCCGTTATCCGTAAACCCATTATCCAGAAAGTTCCAAATTACGGAATGGACATCTCCCATAGGCTATATTATAATCAAATAATGCATTTTAATAAGTTAAAAATATACCTTATTTCTCTGTAATAATAAGACAGTACCTTGTAATTGATCCAAATTAAGATATAATTAATCCTTATTGGAAGCAAAACCAGCCTATTGGGTTTATTTAATGTTTAGATGGTTTTCTAGTAGACTTAAGGTATGAAGTTCCAAATTACAGAAAGATTCATTATCTGGAAATCCCCAGCTCCTGTGC
The DNA here is from genome assembly GCA_024363595.1 of Xenopus borealis. Classification (NCBI taxonomy): domain Eukaryota; kingdom Metazoa; phylum Chordata; class Amphibia; order Anura; family Pipidae; genus Xenopus; species Xenopus borealis. Next base: position 11,294,542 of record CM044446.1, on the reverse strand, counting down.
ATTCTGGATAACAGGTCCCATACCTGTATTAGGGTGCAGGCAATGTGTGGCTAATAGGCTTGCATTTTTTCTGTTCTACAGGTATGGGATCTGTTATCCAGAAACCTGTTATTCCAGAAAGCACCAAATTGCGAGAAAGACCCCTTATCCATAAAATTTGAGTTCCTCTACTTTCTAAATAACAGGTCCCATACCTGTATATGGAAATGTATATCACAGTATAGGGGTGTGACCTGTTATCCAGAATGCATTGGACCTGGGGTTTTCCAGATAATGGATCTTTCCATAATTTGCATCTTCATTTAAATATGTAATAAACCCAATTGGCTAGCTTTGCTTCCAATGAGGATTAATTATATCTTTTTTTGGATGAAGTACAAGCTACTCTTTTATTATTACACAGAAAAAGGAAATCTTTTTTTTTTTAAATCTGGTTTATCGGGGTAAAATGGAGTCTATGGCCTTTCTGTAATGTGTGTTCTGGATAATGGATCTCATACCTTTAGCAAGAACGTGGCTGAAAGCCATTTATGACAAAAAGATCATTCTAGCATTGCACCAAAAACTTTGGAATTGGTTAGTCACAGTCTGATTTTTTTCTGGTGTGACTTTTTAAATAGGAAAACCTATTCTTTATTGATTTATTGAACGCCAGTGGTGTTAAAAGTATGGAAGCACCAAATCCACTATTTTGGATTCGGCCAAACCCCCTAATCCTTCTCAGTAGATTTGGCCAAATACCAAACTGAATGCTAATTTGCATATGCAAATTAGTGGTGAGAAGGGGAAAACCTTTTTTTACGTCCGTGTTTTGTGACAAAAAGTTACACGATTTCTCGTATAAATAAATAACCGGTGTTCTCAGTTCACCCTTGTAGAATGAAGTGGTGCAACAATTCTGAATACAAGGAAGCTTTAAAGGGCACCTGTTGGGTAAAAATGTTATCCCTAACCAAAGGTGTGGGCTGATAGAGCCTGGGATAATATAATCTTTTTTTTTTAATTCCAGCTCTAGGTTAGAGTCCTGCAGTGGGTCGGATACCCACAGGTTACCTGCGAAATCCTGCGGGTTGCATTTGGGAGTTCCCAGTGCGGGTATAGAAGCGGGTCGGTGGTTCTGCGGGTTGAGGGTCGGGCCATGGATCTTCTCCATAGTGATTTTTACTTGTTTTTTCTGAGCATGTCTACTTCCGATGATGTCACTTCCGGTTTACAATGACAGCACTTCCTGTTTTACTTTTTTTCTTTTCTGATCACGGCTACTTCCGATGATGTCACTTCCGGTTTACAATGACAGCACTTCCTGATTCTTGATGTTCAGCGGGTCCGGGTTGCGGATAAGGTATTTGCGGGTTGGGTGGGGTCGCGGGTCCAAGTGTGTAAGAATGCGGGTCGAGTGTCCGGGTTGCTGGTACAGGTCGGGTACAGGTCCCAAAAAATGGACCCCAACAGGACTCTACACTAGGCTACCCGCATCGGGAGGGAGCTCCCGGTGCGAGCAGCCATGTCCAGTAACTCGCATGCGCATAATAAAAAGCAGATCCGAATCGCTCACTATGTGCATGCACGTGACATCAAGTGTTATGCGCATGCAAGTGACCGTCATGGCTGCTCGCACCGGGAGCTCCCTCTTGGTGCAGGTAGCCTAGCGCTGGCGCGGGGCATTTAAAAAAAAAAAACTATTGTTATATCAGCCCACACCTTTGGTTGGGGATAACATTTTTACCCAAAAGGTTGTTCACTTAACTTTTAGTATGAAGTTAGAGATTAACACTCTGAGACAATTTGCATTTGGTTTTCGTTTTTTATTAGTTGTGGTTTTCGAGGTATTTAGCTTTTTATTCAGCAGCTCTCCAGTTTGCAATTTCAGCCATCTGGTTACTAGGGTCTGCATTACCATAGCAACCATGCACTGATTTGAATGAGAATGTGAGGAGGGTCTGGATCGAAAGAAGAGTAACAAAAAGTAGCAATAGGGTTGCCACCTGTTCGGTTTTGAACCGGACAGCCCGGTATTTTGAAGGGCTGGCCGGTTCAATGCTTCCTGCCCGGTTTTCCATATAAGGAAAACCGGGCGGGATTAGCTTGATTGACGCCGCGATCGGCGATCGCAGCGTCATAGCTCCGCCCCGTGATGTCACGGGACCGCCCACTGACGTCACGGGACCGCCCACTGACGTCACGGGACCGCCCCGTGACATCACGGGACCACCCCCCTGCCCGGCTTCAGCAGCAGGGAAAGGTGGCAACCCTAAGTAGCAATAACAATAAGTTTGGAGCCTTACAGAACATTTTTTTGTTAGATGTGGTCAGTGACCCCCCCTTGCACACTAAACGTTAAATTAATGATAAACCACCCTTTTAAGTGGTAATATTATTTCAAAAGAATTTTTTTCTGTTCAGTATGTGTGTGGCATCTCACTCTAACAAGCTTGTGTGTATTGGCAGCACAAGGGTTACACATGGTTTGTTTTAGTTGCCTCCCTGTATTGCACAAGGCCATTACAAAAGGTTAGCCGCACCATTACAACTGCTCCAAAATGAGGGAGGAAGCGGTTTTATGGGTCTCCAACTCCCACTTCAGCCATGAGAGCAAACTAGCATCAGTTTAAAGGTCAGGCAGCTGCGGTATGACAGAAAGAAGGGGGGATATTAGAGGCAGGGGGTAGGTGTGAAGCAGCTCAGCACTGGGGTGATTCCGCAGCATAAGCTGGTAGAATTATGGCTGCCCAGAGACTCCGTATCACTTTAATGAGTCCGTCTGAAGAGGTACAGTCTGGATTTATGTAGCTGCACATAATTTTCTGTTGAGGCTGTTTATGGCAGACTCTTAAAATCCACACTGCTCATTTTTTGTGTATAAAATTTCCAGAACCCTACCGTTTTCAGCACATCCATATTTTCACCAAAAACCCAACTACTTTAATCCGAGTTTTTTTTTTTTTTCTTAATAAAACCTGTAGACAACATGGTCTCCCCTGTAAAAGATACAAGAATTAGATTGCATCCTGTTCACGGCACAAATGCTATGATTACCATATCAATGGCAAGTTGGCTGCCCCCGATAAAGTCAAAATTTGTGCCAAATTATAATTATGTACCAAATGCAGTCTGATTTTATTATCATTAGCTATGTTTTGTCTGTAAAACTGTGTGAGCAGCTATGGCTATATACTGAATGCAGGGTTTAATCCCAAGTTAAAGGGGAATTCAACCCCCTCCCAGGAGGAGAGGTAGGCCCTACAAATGGTTTGACTACCTTTCATTGTTTTGGATGGCATGTTAATCTTTTACTGGCTCAGGAATTGTGTCTTTTGTACCCTTTCTTAGCAAAAAAAAATGTTATACGAAACCTCTTGCACCATAAAAGTTTGTCCCTGGTTGTAGGCTTCTGCTACTACATTTTTCAGTACAAAAATAAAAACTGCATAAATGGATAGTCTGTGCAAAATAAAAAAGGTTTGTAATATAGTTAGTCAAAAATTTAACAATATAAACAAATAGTATAAAGGCTGGAGTGACTGGATGTATAACAGAACAGAACACCACTTCCTGTTTTGCATCTATTTACTCAGTTTTTATTTTTATACTGAAAATTCCTTTAAAGGAAAAGTAAATGTTTTTCTTTCTGTAAATTTGCTCTAAACAGCCCCCCAGATTAAAGTACCTTAGTCCCTGCTGCAAGTCTGCTCTGGTTTCTGTGTTATCAGCAGCTTGTTTCCTCTTCTTCCTGGTGCAGAGTGAAGCCCAGCCCCTTAGTTTACTGAGCAGTCCATTTGCTGCTGTTCAACAATAGAGAGGAAGAGGGAGCCAGTGTTTCATTAGTAAGCTAGTTTCCCCAAGCAAAAGGTGCTACACACACTGGTCTCTGCTATGTCATAGTATGCAAATGATCTCCAGGACTAGTCCAAGAGATAAGGTCAGCTCAGTAAGCTAAGGGGCTGGGCTTCACTCTGCACCAGGAAGAAGGGGAAACAAGCTGCTGATAACACAGAAACCAGAGCAGACTTGCAGCAGGGACTAAGGTACATTAATCTGGGGGGCTGTTTAGAGCAAATTTACAGATAGAAAAAAAAAAGGTTTACTTTTTCTTTAATGCTGAGTCAAACCAATACAATGCCTGCCAATGGGATAATACAGTACAAGTACACTGGTTTCTCCTATGTATATTTGTTGTGTACCTTGGTAATATAAGATAAAATCCTTGTGGCATCGTTGGGTAAACTCCCCCCTTAGGAGAGAGGGTACTAGATAACGATTCCTCAGGCTTTATACCAAGACAAGCCCTTACCAATTTTTAAAATTGCTATCTTAAAGGGATCCTGTTATGGGAATTTTTTTTTTTTTTCAAAATACATCAGTTAATAGCGCCGTTCCAGAAGAATTTTGCACTGAAATCCATTTCTCAAACAAGCAAACAGATTTTTTTATATTTAATTTTTAAATCTGACATGGGGCTAGACATTTTGTCAATTTCCCAGCTGCCCCAGGTCATGTGACTTGTGCTCTGATAAATTTCAATTACTCTTTACTGCTGTACTGCAAGTTGGAGTGATATCACCCCCTCCCTTTCCCCCACCCAGCAGCCTAACAACAGAACAATGGGAAGGTAACCAGATAACATCTCCCTAACACAAGATAACAGCTGCCTGGTAGATCTAAGAACAGCACTCAATAGTAAAACCCATGTCCCACTGCGTACAACAGCCTGCCAGAAAGCAGTTCCCTCCTAAAGTGCTGGCACAAGTCACATGACCAGGGGCAGCTGGGAAATTGACAACATGTCAGATTTCAAAACTGAATATAAAAAAAATCTGTTTGCTCTTTTCAGAAATGGATTTCAGTGCAGAAGTCTACTGGAGCATCACTATTAACTGATGCATTAAAAAAAAAAAAAACATGTTTTCCCATGACAGTTTCCCTTTAAAGAAGGCTCAGGGAGACAGGGTTGCAGATTGGGATCCCCAATGTGAAGAGTTCCCTAATGTGAAGAAGCCTAACTAATACTGGGCAGACTGATTTCTCCAGACTGGTGGGAGCTCAGTTAGGTCGGGTAGGGGGGCAAATTTGCAATGCCAATTGTGCTGGGACATTACTGTGTGTCTAGCTTTCACTTTCAATGAGTATTGTGTAGGACCTGGGGGTTTCTTCCCATGGTCCCTTTGGATTAATCACAAGGTGATATTGCCTTCCTTCATGCTTTGGATTCTAGGAAACCTTTTTAATTTACCTAAAACTGTCAAGTTCATTCAGTTGTTTTAGGTATTCTTAACATATTTAGGTTTGGTCCTCACAAGGGTTCATCTATGTGTTTCCATAGTGTTTACACTGTGTTAATGAAGGCTTCATAGGCAGAGGGCATCCTCCAGTTTTCCAGATTTTTGTTCATTACTCCCAAGCTGTATCTTGGGTGTATAACAATGTTAAAGCAAAAAAGCATGTTAGTACTCCATCGAAATCAAATGAAATGATCCAAAATAAACCAAAAAGTAAATTAAAAAATTCAATCCATTTATTAGGACATATAGACAGATGGCATAACGCATTTCGTGCCCATTGGGGCACTTACTCATGTGTAACAATGTGCCATTTGAGTTTCAGTTCATACATTCCTGCTTATGGGTAGATGTCTGCAAACTGATCAAACCCGATGTCTGTCAGTTCCTTTCTCTGCCCTGCAGAGCCTAATAGAAAAGGATTAAAGGAGAAATAAAACGTAACTAAAGAAGTAGTGTAGAAACATTGAGCATTATGTTTTATGCTTGTGTACCAGCCCAAGGCAACCCCAGTAGATGCCCCAGTAGCTCCCCATCTTCTTTTCTGCTGATTCAATGATTCACATGCTCTGTGCTGCTGTCACTTACTGAGCTTAGGGACCCACTAACAATATACAGTATTCATAGAATAAAAATGACACAATATAAGGCTAATTAGTAATTAATACAGATAATTAATACATGGCAGCACAGAAACCGGTGCATTAGATTCAGAATTTAATAATCAGCCCTGTAGCATCAGCTTCTATTACAGACCAGCCTCATTTTCTGCTGGATAATTAGTGACGACCCCTAAGCTTAGCTTCTCAACAGCTGCTCAGAGCCCACTGAGCATGTGAGTGTCACAGACACTTTCCAAGATGGTGACCCCCTGTGACAGTTTTGAAGTCCTGGATCATTGCTGCTATTGACAAGCTGAAACTTTAGGGAAGTGACACTCAATGAATATGGGTAAAAATTCCACGGGCAAATTCGGGAAGATTTAATCACCTGGCGACCAATCGCTACTTTGTCTGGGCGATATTGCCTTCCCGTGCCATATCGCCTTGAATGTAAATCGCTAGCGGTATGGCACTCACGGCACTTAGTTTTCCAAAGTCGTACACTTCAGGCGACTTCGGAAAACGAAGCACAGTGAGTGCCATACTGCTGGTGACTTTTCTTTCAAGCCAGCAGTATGGCACGGGAAGGCAGTTCGGGGAGATTGTCGCCCAGACAAAGAGGCGATTGGTCGCCAGGCAACTAAATCTCCCTGAATCTGCCCATGTATCACTACCCTTAGGCTGGTGCAAGAAGTTCAGTATATAAAATATGGCATTTTTAACCATATTCAGTTTTAGGGTTTAGTTCGCCTTTAAGGAATAATAGGGTCCATCTAAAGGTAGGTGTTGGACAGACATCAGTTTTCCAAAAATAACAAAACGTTTTAAAAATAGAAAAACATTTATTAGGACATGAAAGATAAAAGCCTAACACATTTAGGGGCAGATTTACAAAATTCACATGAAGAATTTGAAGTTCGATCGAATTTTAATTAAATTCAAATTCGAATCTTCGAATATGCAAATTAGGCAAATTCGACCGTCGAATTCGAATAAAATTTTATTCGAATATTTGTCTATTCGATGGTCAAATTACTTCCCCTTTAAATTTTTATTTGATCACTTACTTCGCCAGAACCAAGCTACCGAATTGGGAATCATTATTTTAGATCTAATAATAAAAATCGATTAAATCTATTCAAATGATTGATCGATGGATCAAATTTTTCCTATTTGATCGTTCGTTCGATCGATCGAATTACGGTAAAATACTTTGAATTAGAAGGATTTTACTTCACCCACTATCCCCATGGTCGAATTTTTTTAATTCGAAATTCGACTAATAGTAAATCTGCCCCTTAGTGCCTATTGTGGCACTTACTATATATATATATATATATATATATATATATATATATATGAAAGAAAAGTTGTGCTCACCACTGATTTTTAAAACCATTAGGCGGGGGTGCAATGAGGCTGTGACCACAAAATAAAAATAGACAAATACAAAAGGTCCTCTGCACTCAACCCATTATCAATACATTTAAGAAATTGAGACATTCTGTGCATACAGCTACTGAAAAATGCCTTACCCTTTAAACAACGGGATTGTTTGTCCATATATTGCACAACTTTTCTTTCTTGTAGTTATACTGGAGCAGTGACCAGCTCCTTGTTGTAGCCCCCACCCCTTCCCAGCTATAGTCAGGTGATCCCACTGGTGTCTAATAAAAGGGCAGATTGGGAAATTTACTCTGAAAGCAGCAAGTAAGTTGCGGGTAAAACTTAGTCCCTTTGTAAAATGTTTAATGAAGTAATGGAATTCTTAATGAATCAGATGAAAATTGAGCGTAAGACTGGCCAGATATGGGATGACTTTGACGTAGTTGGCCAGCTTAAATATATTGCAATATATGGACAAACAATCCCTGTTGTTTGAAGGGTAAGGCATTTTTTAGTAGCTATATGCACAGAATGTCTCAATGTCTTAAATATATTGATAATGGGTTGAGTGCAGAGGACCTTTTGTATTTGTCTTTATATATATATATAGATATATATATATATATATACATATATATATGCACATGAACCTTTGAGTAAGTGCCCCAGTAGGCTCAAAGCGTGTTAGGCTTTTGTCCTTCATGTCCTAATAAATGTTTTTGTTTTTTTAAACTCTTTTTGTTATTTTTGGGAAGATTTACATCTTTCTTTTTGTCTTATATCATATGCACCCTTAGACTGTGGTGAACTGTGACTTTTTCTCTCTTATTATTGTTTTCTTTTGTGATTTGACTTTAGTATACTTAGGTAGTGCCTATAATTGAATTTGCATTTCTACATTATTTTCCTATTTTTTTGGACATACATCAGTGTCAAAATAACTGAATAAACCCTCATAATTCTATAAACACTATTAATACTACTATTGGGGTTGGACTGGCCTGGCGGGACACTGGGAAAAAACCCGGTAGGCCCCAGCCTGCATGGGCCCTCACCAGGCCAGACCCCCTCTCCCGATCTGGTTGTAAAAAAAACATCATGCACCGTCCGGCTCAGATCAGCTCCTGCGGCGTCTTGGTAGGGGCCCTAGACAGCAGTCCTGGTGGCCCCCGGGCCCCTCAGTCCGAACTAGGGTTGCCACCTTTTCTTGATAAAAATACCGACCTTCCTATATATTTATGTATAATTTATGTATTAATAACATTGGGATCAACCATCAAAAATACTGGCCAGGCCGGTAAAATACTGGCCAGGTGGCAACCCTAGTCCGAACCTGACTACTATTTGAGAGGAGGGAAGGCTTTTTACTTGATACAGCTAAATTCTGTTTCCTAAGTGCATCGTTCCAGCTCCATGTTACTGATCAAACAGGTAGAAAGGAAGCAATATACATTCCTCTCAAGTTAAATATTCTGGCATAAACATTTACTGCCCCCAAATAAAAAAAAAATAAATATGTTTACCAGGGAGCGAAATCTCATCCTAGGGTTACAACTTTCTTATTAGATCCAAAGGAGCTTCCAAGGAGGCTGGTAGAAAACGCATATAAATCTGCCTCCAAAAAAAAGGGTTTCTCAGTGCAGAGAAATGAAATAAACATTTGGAGTTTCTGATACACAGAGACTGTGTGCATTTATGGTGTGCAAGATTTATTTTACTGCGGATACGTTTCCTAAGATTTATCGACACTTTTGTTGCGGTGTGACTAGTTCCAGCAAAATCTGCCTTTTTTAGCTAGAACATGGGTTAAATATTTTATAAAGATGAATTTTGGAGGATGCTCCATATTAATGCTATTATTTAACAAGGGTCAAATTTCCCCATTTTTTTTATGGCCAAAACTGTCAAATTCAACTAGGGAGTTATCCAAATTCTATTAGAGTTTTTTTTTTTTTAATTCAAATCTGATTTTCCAGATTTTTCCTTTAAGAACTCAAATTCGACTGTTCGCCACCTAAAACCAGCCAAATTGCTGTATAAGTCAATGGGAGAGGTCCAGGGATCAGTTTGTTGATGTTTGCAGCCATCCCAAAATTCTAGTTGTTTTTTTGGATGAAAAACTCAAATCAAATTCTATTTGTTCGCCTTCCAAACTCTTTTCCGGTTCAGTTTTTTTCAGATTGTTCTCCAGGAATAAAGACTATTTCTTTTCAGTTTCTTTCCATGGTTTATTTTTTATTGTTATCCCAGAATGAAAGTTTACTGGTACACGTAGAGATTTCGACACATGCAATCTTCGCTACTGCAGGCAGTAGTGATATCCGCGGGATCGGGGCAACCTCGCATCCCTATTTGCGGGTGGCAGACGGTTCCGGGTCTAGCTTACACTGCCGGCGTCAGCAGGGTCGGACTGGGGGCCCGGAGGCCACCGGGACTACTGTCCAGGGCCCCCTATGACCCCCCCTGCCCCCCTACCCTGATGTGTAGAGTGAGGGCGCTGCACAAAATCTTTGTTTTTAACACTGGGCCAGTCCGACACTGGGCATCAGACTTCCAGCTTCCACTATTATAGCCTGCTCACCCCTCCCCTTTTGTGACATCATCTTTCATAAAAAGAATCCGGAAGTCGTGCGGGTGCAGGTGGAGGGAGGATGGTTGGGGGTTGGATAAAACACATCAGTAGCGGGTGACTAATTTCCTCGAAATGCCTTCCCACTTACAAGAATGTGAATTGCCAATTGGATGGCAAAAGCATTGCTTTGTTTTCCGAATCGCCTGAAGTTGCCTCGCAAGGAAACATGGGATGATTTTCAATGCTTTCCAGCTTTTGAATATGGGGTTAATGACCCTATATAAAAACCAGTACTATGTAAGGCCCCTAATAATTTGAACCCTAGCAATCTGATTGCTGCTGAATAAAAAGCTAAATAATTCAAAAACCACAAATAATAAAAAATGAAAACCGAATGCAAATTGTCTCAGAACATCACTCTCTACATCATAGCTAGGGGCCAATTAACTAAGATTCGACAGCACTACGCAAATTCACTAAAGTGCGAATTTACGCTCAGGTCGGCAAACTGTAGCGTTAGGGTTGCCACCTTTTGCTGTGGCTGAACTTGGACAGGGGGGCGGGCCCATGACGTCGGTGGGCGGGCCCGTGACGTTGGTGAGCAGGCCCGTGACATTGGTGGGCGGGCCCATGACGTCATGGGGTGGTGCAATGACGACGCGATCGCCGATTGGCCGATCGCTGTGTCAGTCAAGCTAATCCAGCCTGGTTTTCCTTATTTGGAAAACCGGGCAGGAAGTATTGACCCGGGCAGCAAAATACAGGGCTGTCCGGGTCAAAACCGGACAGGTGGCAACCCTAGGTAGCGTAGTTGCGCTAGTGTTACTTTGCTAGATAGAGCGATGTTAAAAGCACAAAGCCAAAGGCCAAGTGCTATCATACAGGTTATGGAACTATGACGTTTCTTCGAAGTAGTAGCCACAAAAGTAGCCAAAAAGGACCTGCCTGTAAACAAACCTAATGGAAATAAAAATCGGAGTCAGCCAGCAGTAGAGTTGTTTTTCCTCTGCATGGCCCAAGCTCATTTGCAACCTGTGTTTGCATGAACTATACTTTGACAATACCATACAGTGCAACATCTCTCTGTCGTTGCATAGTTACTGCTCTCATGATGAGTTTATGGTGCACTAATCACTTTACCCAGCATCTCGTAAAACTGAATTGTGTTAACTCACACTATTTTATCGAACAAAAGTTAATACAAAGTGCAAAAGGGGCCTGAGGCCTGGTGTCATTTGATCATATACTGTACACTGTTTTAGCAGTGCAAGAGCTAAAGGGATACTGTAATGGGAAAAAATATATTTTTCTAAATGCATCAGTTAATAGTGCTGCTTCAGCAGAATTCTGCACTGAAATCAGTTTCACAAAAGAGCAAGCAGTTTTTTTTATATTTAATTTTAAAATCTGACATGGGGCTAGCCATATTGTCAGTTTCCCAGGATCTCCCAGTCATGTGGCATGTGAAAGCATTAAATAGTAAAATCCAGGTCTCCGTTACATTGAGTAGGAGAAACAACAGCCTGCCAGAAAGCAGTTCCATCTTAAAGTGCTGGCTCTTTCTGAAAGCACATGTGTGGTGTTTATACAAATGGCCTGCAGGTGGCACTGTGCATACACAGGACTTTCTGTACAGCTTGAAAGTGAAAGTAAGACTTACTGCTGTTATGTAATGGCTGCATGACGTGCTAATAAAGCATTGTTATACTCTCCTCATTCTCGGCTACCAAACACAACAAATGGCGACAAGGATGTCTTTTCTACCTCTGCAGCAGCCTGCACCTTTTCTACCAAAACCTGGTGAGCCTACCATACCTTTTACTGCTTGGATCCGTTTGTTTGATAATTACATTATTGCTGCTGACCAAGGGGAGATTTCTGCAGCTAGAAAGCGTGCTTTACTTATTCATTGCCTGGGAGCAGAGGGACAGCGTATACTCTATACATTACCATTACCTGATGATACTTATGAAACTGCTCTTACTGCTATAAAGAACTTTTTTGTGCCAAAAGTAAATGTGATCGCTGAAAGATAAATTTCGCCAACGAGGACAGCGTAATGGTGAATACACAGAACATTTTGTAGCAGCTTTGAGAGAGCTGGTTGTTACCTGTGAGTTTGTGATGAAATGCTAAGAGACCAAATAGTGGAAAAAACAAACTTACCACCTATTAGAGAGAGACTGCTCCTAGAGCAAGATTTAACCCTTGAAAAGGCTATTACAGTTGCTAGCCAAATTGAAACAGCTGTGGCAGAGGCTTAAACTCTCAGTCAATGAACTGCTGGGAATGTACAGATTGTGAATTAAAAACTGTGGCCTAATAATACGCAGTCACATTAAAAATACAGTGCTAAGGAAAGGTATTCACTGCAAAACCGTGCAGCTAATACAAATAAAAAATACTGCTTTCGCTGTGGTTCAACACAACACCTTGCAAACTATGCTAAATGTCCAGCAACAGCTATACAGTGCCGCAAATGTTTAAAGCCAGGTCACTTTGCTACGGTCTGCCGTAGTTCTACTAAATATTTCATTAACTTACGACTACAAATGTTACAGTCTTAAGTGTGGATAAAGCTGGTACATTTCTTACAGACAAGTTTATATGCTCTGTCAATGTCAGTACTGCTTCTGCTCACAAGGGACACTCCATTAAACTGATGCTTGATACAGGTTCAGCTGTTTCTATACTACCTAAGGATATTTTCTTGAAATAC
>CM044446.1:11258456-11271426 GCA_024363595.1 Xenopus borealis | reverse complement strand
ATTGCAATATATGGACAGATAGTCCCTGTTTGGATATTGATAAGGGGTGCAGAGTGCCTTTTGTATTTGTCTATAAATAATTATGTATATATATGAGATCTGATATCCAGAAAGCTCCAAATTATAGAATGGTTGTCTCCCATAGACTCCGCTTTATCCAAATGTTTTAAAATGATTCCCATTTTCTCTGTAATAATAAAACAGTAGCTTGTACTTGATCCCAACTAAGATACAATAATCCTTACTGGAAGCTTGTGTGTATTCAATGTTGAAATCATTTTCTAGTAGACTTGAGGTATGAAGATCCATATTACGGAAAGATCAGTTATACGGAAAACCCCAGTTCCCAAGCATTCTGGATAACAGGTTCCATACCTGTATGTATGTGTATCGCAAACCTGTTGCAATGACTCCCAGTTTAGGAGATATAAATAAGGAGGGAATGTGCTTTAATGGAAGGACATAAATGAATCACTTTACCAGTAGTGCACTCTTCTTTCTAAAGGGTGTAGCCGAATTTGAATTATCTAAATGTAAATACTTAAGGAATTTTACTTTGAGAAATGAGCTAGAGTGCATGCTACATAAATGAGTTGTATTAATTAATCTTGTATGAACTAGTGCTGTAAAGTGATGCAGGGTGAATCCCACAAAGCTGGTTCTGTGCCAGCGGTATTCAGCAAGCATTCAAGGAAATAAATCCCTACTTATTCCGAGCATCGTGCAGAAACAATTTTAGTCTGATAACAAAGCAAGTCTCCTCTGATCTCCCAAATGTGCATTGGAAACTAGATCTCAGATTGCATCCTCTACTGTATGTATTCACAGATTATTTTGAGGAGTTTTCTATATACACCACTAATAACATGGAATTGTTTCCTTTGGTGAGACTTTCATTTATACCCTAGACTTTTGGATGTGTCTCTGTGAACTCTTAGAACAGTAACACCAAAAAATTCAAGTGTTTTAAAAGTAATGAATATATCAGGAACTGTTGTCCTGCACTGGTAAAACTGATGTGTTTGCTTCAGAAACACTACTATAGTTCATACAAACAAGCTGCTGTATAGCAATGGCGGCAATTGAAAAAAAGGCTACAGTATTTGGCACTGGTTAAATAGTGAATAACACCATTGGGGCAGATTCACTAAGATGCGAAAATTCACTAGCGTTCGCTGCACTTCACCAGATGAATTAATGAATTTGCGCTCAGGACGGCAAACGTTAGCGAAGTAGCGCTACTGTTCTCTAGGCAAAGTGCAGTTACACAGCGGGAAGTATAATAGAAGTATATGTTACAGCCACTACATTCCACTACACAAGCCCAGGAAACCTTTAATAAATTAAATAAAGTTGTCCTATTGCCCTACATGTGCCCCCTGTATAGTTGTGTTGCCATATGTTAGGAAATGTAGGGGGGAAGGAGGGTAACCCCCCCCCCCAAAAAAAAAAACGATCTTTTTCAGACTATCACCCTACAATGGTACACGCCAGCGTTTTTTTTTTTGGGACTTAGAAAAATGTTCCCATTTTTTTTTTCCAAACTCCTATCTATTGTTTTGAACTTCGCCTGGTCTGACCAGGTGAAGTAAAGTCTAACATAAGTGGTAACATTCAGGAAAATTTTGATCTTAGTGAATTTGCGTAATTACGATCCTTCATCAGTGCATAACTTCGCCTGGCGTAAGGGTGCGAAGTTGCACAAGTCTATCTACTTCGCTTACGAAAATTCGCCAGAGTCGGTGTTAGTGAATTTCCGAAGTTGCGAAATGACGTCACGCTGGCGAATTAGCGCAAGCATTACCAGTGCAGTGTATCACTGTGTTATATTTTTATTCCTTTAAAACACTTTTATTTTTTAGTGTTTATTTAAAATATTGGAGCTGTGTCTGGTGTGATGATGTCAGTGCACGCCATCTTGTATGCGAAGCGAAGCACTCCTGACAGTACCCCCTCCCCCAGGGCTACCACTGGACCACCAAATCTTTTACGGAAACACCCTGTAGAAATCTTGTACCAATTGAGGGCCTTGAACATCTGAGTGTTTCACCCAAGAACATTTTTCTGGGCCAAAGCCTTTCCATTTGACGAGGAATGGTACTGAACCTTGAGTCCAAAATCTTTTCTATTCCAGTTGCCCGTCCACAGTGACCAGAGAAGGAGAAGATTGTTCTGATGAGAAGTGATTAGCAACTACAGGTTTTACCAGAGACACATGGAAAACATTGCAAATCTCAAACGGAAGTGGAGTCTAATAGCCACTGAATTAATAATCTACACAATGGGAAAAGGACCAACAAATTTTGGCCCCAACTTGGGAGAAGGAACCTTAAGATGAATGTTTCTTGTTGAAAGCCACACTTTCTCCTTACTTTATATATGGGAGAGGATTTCAGGCTTTGGTCGGCATAGTCCATGTGGGACAAAGCACTCTTTTCCAAATTTGGTAGCAGGCCAAATGGAGCACATGTGGGCAACATGATCATCGGCTGCTGCTGCTGGAACATCCGACAAGAGGAAGTCTTGAGGGAAGGCTTACAGATGGGCACCTCCTTCTGATACAATCTCCACCAGAAAGCCATTAAGTCTGAAGATGTCAGGAGCGCCTGGCAACACAATTCAAAATAAATAGACACCAAAGACCAGAGCTCAAAGCCCAAGTATAGATCTTTATTAGAGAGTTCCTGGGTGCGTCTAAATTAATTTCTTATCTGACTCAGTGTTTCCTGACTTTTCTGCCTGGAAATGACTACAAACCTCTTTATTCTTTTGGTACAGCAAATTTGACTTTTCCCACTTGCAGCTTCCTCCTTAGTATGGACTTCTCCTGGTTACTACAAACCTCTTTATTCCTTTGGTACAGCTGATTGCAGCTTCCTTCTTAGTATGGACTTCTCCTGGTTACTACATACCTCTTTATTCCTTTGGTACAGCAAATTGGACTTTTCTGCTTGCAGCTTCCTCCTTAGTATGGACTTCACCTGGTTACTACAAACCTCTTTCCTTTGGTACAGCGAATTGGACTTTTCTGCTTGCAGCTTCCTCCTTAGTATGGACTTCTCCTGGTTACTACAAACCTCTTTATTCCTTTGGTACAGCAAATTGGACTTTTCTGCTTGCAGCCTCCTCCTTAGTATGGACTTCACCTGGTTACTACAAACCTCTTTATTCCTTTGGTACAGCGAATTGGACTTTTCTGCTTGCAGCTTCCTCCTTAGTATGGACTTCTCCTGGTTACTGCACTTGGGCCCTGACACTACGCATATAACGTTGTTCCCCTTAGAAGGTGGCAGTTCAACAATAAATTCCATAGCTACGTGAGTCCAAGGACGGAAAGGAATGGATAGAGCTTGCAATATCCCACATGAATAAGATTTAGAAGAGGCACAAATAGCACAGGCCATCACTAAGTCTTTTCCATCTTTCCAAAGAGTTAGCCACCAG
Source organism: Xenopus borealis (assembly GCA_024363595.1). NCBI lineage: Eukaryota > Metazoa > Chordata > Amphibia > Anura > Pipidae > Xenopus > Xenopus borealis. The sequence continues at coordinate 11,267,982 of CM044446.1, read as the reverse complement.
ACGAGTTGACTAACAAGCTCTAAGGTTTTTTTTGATGCCCGGCCTGCTTGGATCAGTGGAGTTTAGGTGGCACATATACAATACCTATGGGGGTATCAGCAGGAGCAGAGGACTGGACCGATTGAGGGAACAAGGAAGCAATAATTTTAGTTGGAGCCGAAGAAGCCACTGGAAGAACGGCTTCCCCGGAGAGTTCTTTCCACATCATTCTACTGCCGGCTAAATTAGCGGAGAAGTCCAGACCAAGGACTAAGCTCTAGGGTTAAATCCAAGTTCACGGTAGCAATATGGATCAGGAGCAAATGTAGTCAAAATGTGGGCAGAAACTCAGTAGGCAGACAGCAAGCATTGTAGTCAGGGTCAAAGCAAGGGGTCAGAAATCCAGGAATTGGTCATATAGGAATTTAGGAGCACTAGTGAATACTAGTGAGGGTGACCTATGATCAGCATTGAACCTGTGACTTTAGTGTGCCTTTTCTGGCACAATGACTTCAGGGCACGGCACGACGATGTCAGTGCGTCCCGGCACCACCATCTTGTAAACAAAGTGGAGCTCTCCTGACATCTACAACTTTTTTTTTTTTCAATACTGTGCCTAACTTATCAACCATTTATCAGTCTACCTTTTCCTGTTATCCTCGAAGCCCTGTCGGAGGCGTAACACTAAATAGTAGACGAAGCAGCAGATACTACGGATCCCATGGCTATAGATGTGCCAGATGAGGTCCATACTGATGTGCATTTTCAATATTTGCTTGGGGAAACCTTATGGTTGAAGAGAAATCAGTGCATTAAAATAGATTTCTCTGAGCCACTGTAAATATTTTGTGACACCACTGAGACCAGTTTGTTTTTCCACTTTTAAAGGGAAACATTGCTAATTATGGAAGATAAGCTCCATCTCTCATATCATCTGGAAATAAAAAAAAATCATAAATATAATCAGTTAAAGATTCTGTTCTGATGTGTCTGGTTACTTTCTACTTTCACCCTCTCAGCAATCTGTTTTGTACAATTAAACTGGCCATGTATTTGAATGTTGTCATACCCAAGGCATTGGAGCCTTACATAAATTGGCCATCCACATGTAGGGCAAAATTGTGCTGATCCAAACTCCTGCCCTGTGTAATATGGTCACTCGTGGACCATATGAACTGACTGTCCAAAAGATAATCTATGTGTACATATTTAGCAAATGTCAGCAGATCAAACACTCCATTACAAAACCCTCCCATACCCATACTTTAGGAATTGGTATTGTTTGTTATGTTATGGTACACTTCCATAACACAAAACACTGATAATGCCATTGTAGTGTTAAGACTCTCATGGTAGAGCATCACTAAAAGTATAGCCTATGTTGGGTGCCTCTGATCTAACGATTGCCATTTAGATGACTAACTTTAATAACAGTTTGTTTATTTGCATTGGCAGATTGATTAGGATCAGTTAAGGTAACAGCCTTGGGTAAAGAGCTCTAAAAAGGCCTGATGTACTTTTTGGGGCCAAATCATAGCAAAATGTTAGTTGGTATTTTTTGAACTGGCTGGATATCATAAAATCTCCTGCACATCAGCCCTGCTAATGCCTATGTTTCCAATTGCAAAAGATCATTGGCTAATCCCACTGTCTCACCCAGTGTTGGACTGGGACACCAGGGGTCCACCCAAAAGCCTTAGACCAGGGGCCCACCATAAAACCTTAGACCAGGGGCCCACACTCAGTACTAATATTCTTCATCTCCTCAATCAACCTCTATTCTCCTAGTTTGTTTTCTTTACATACTATGATCAATGATTCCATCTATTTAGCCTCTTTGTTCTCATAGAAATAGGGAATGGCCATGAAATAGGCCAAAAGTTTAGCAGCATGAGGGCCCACTGACACCTTGGCCCACCGGGAGTTTTCCTGGTATTCTGGTGGGCCAGTCCGACACTGGTCTCACCTCCCTCCCTGATCGAGATAGTTCAGATTCAGTATTTTGTGTTTGTGTGCGTATACATTCCATATGTGGTGCAAACATTCAGGCATTATGTGACTCTCTGTTATTAGAACATTTTAAACCTTCATTACACAAATTCCACATAAAGCAATATGTTAAAGCAGGGGTGTCCAAACTGGGGCCCGAGGGCCAAATGTGGCCCAGGATGAATATGAATACGGCCCAGCTTGAAACGCTCAGTTCCTGAGAAAATGTCATGTTGCAAAGGATATAAGAGGAGGGGGGACTCTGCCCATTGCCCAGTTAGTAACAATAATATAATAATAATAATAATATAATAATAAGTCTATTTAATATCCAGGTGTCGCATATTCCAGTATATAGCTCCATCTGGTTATCCAACTGGTATTGTAGTTTTTTTAATGTATTTTCTTTACTTAATCTTTACAAATCAAAAGTGTTTGTGTATTTCATGTGTGGCCCCCAGACAATTTTTCTTCTTCCAAGGTTGCTCTCAAAGCCAAAAGTTTGGACACCCCTGTGTTAAAGTAATATATCAAATACCTTGTTCTTTAACATAACCCACTTTTTTTTTTTTTTAATCCTAAGGCGTGCAATGAGTTTACAACCCATGTTATGAATCTCCTAAGAGAGCAAAGCCGGACACGACCCATCTCTCCGAAGGAAATAGAGAGGATGGTGGGCATTATTCACAGGAAGTTCAGCTCCATCCAAATGCAACTGAAGCAGAGCACGTGTGAGGCAGTCATGATCCTCCGGTCAAGGTTTCTTGATGCCAGGTACTGTTGATTCAAAAAAAATTATTTTGGGACATTCTTCCTAACATTTCATTTGAACTGCAGCCTAAAAGTGTAGTGGGCTTTTACCTTTTAGTTTTAAATGCGAAGGAAAGGTTAAAACTAAGTAATCTTTGTCAGAAATGTCTATATAAATGCACCAGTAAACCTTGAAAGTAATGCTGCTCTGAGTCCTCTGTCAAAAGTAACACAGCATTTACTTCCTTCTATTGTTACACATGGGCTTCTGTATCAGACTTCCTGTTTTCAACGTAAACATCCAGGGCTTGGGCTTGAGCATGCTCAGTTTGCTTCCCTCCCTCCACCCTGCTGTAATCTGAGCTCAGAGCTATGAGTGAGCACGGCGAAACTCAGGCAGGAAGTGATGTCACAGCAAAGTAATATGGCAGCTGCTATACTAAACAAACAGAGACAGTGTTTAGAGCTGTTTACTCGGGTATGGAAAAGCATTCTAAAGTATTGTTGTGTCTAATCTATTGGCAATAAACTGCCTTGGTAGCTTTCCTTCTCCTTTAGCTCGAAAGCAACTTATTTATCGCTCTTATTTATTATTATATGTTTACCGCTGCAATTCCTGTAAACCACAATCATGTTAAAAGTTAATCAAAAAAGAGAGCGTCTCATTTGATTAATAGGTTGTGAAACTGTTTCCAGTTTTGTCCATGTAATTGTCAGTCTTGCTGCATGTAACATTTCATAGATTCCTGTAAAAGACTTGACCCCCTTTTGGTTGCCTTGGGTGCCTTCACCCTTAAGCCCAGCTTCCTCCACCTGCTGAAAATGAATACATTCTCTATCCTTACCACTAGAGAACAGAATATCCTTTTTGCCCTAAGGGCTTTTTTATTATTTTGTTTTAACTGTAGGACCCAATTTTTTTTTATAGAATTGGATAACTAAAGTATTTCATTGTTATTTACATTTTAAAAATACCCCTTTTATTTTTGCATTTCTTTCTTATTGTCAGACGGAATAGACCAATAACAAATGTGCTGCTTTCCTTAGTTTTAAAAGTACTTGAGTTTTGTTCATTCTTTTGTAATTCCTCTATGGATTGAATGTACATGACACAGGATGCAGTTTATGTCCCATTCTGTTAATTTCCTACACCAGCTTCAGTTTATTCTGCTTTGGAAGCTTGAAAAGTATATCTTGGTAATTGTAGTAATTATTAAACTGACAAAATCAGACCCATTAAGATGCCAATGTTAGAAAGCCCTAAAGCTAAATCAGCAAGCTATTTAAAGTGATGCATTAACCCATAACTCCTTAATTCATTTATTTACAATATAAGAGGTCTGCAGTATAACTGAGCAGCAGGACCCACAGGGCCCTAAGCAGGCAGATTGCTGTATGCCCTATGGCACAATAGCCCTAAGGCCTGAAGCCTGTTTTTCCCAGGCCTTTCCACAGGGAGACTGTCTATAATATAGAAAACTTGTATCTGAGCATTCCATCTGTGTTGGGGTAGGAGACTTGGAGATATTGTGGCTGCCATATAACATATGAAAGATTCTGAAAGGTAAGATTATTAACTCTCTACACAGTGCCACTAGGAAAAAGTTGCCTAGAAATGCATTTGCTCTTATATAAGGTGCAATTTAACACAATATAACATAAGAAGGTCAGATATGCGCCAGAGTTAAAGGAGAAGGAAAGGTTAAAAGTAAGTAAGCTTTATCAGAAAGGTTTATATAAATACACCAGTAAACTTTCAAAGTAATGCTGCTATGAGTCAAAAGAAACACAGCATTTCTTTCCTTCTATATTGTACACATGGGCTTCTGTATCAGACTGTTTTCAGCTTAAACTTCCAGGGCTGGGACTTGAGCATGCTCAGTTCAGGGTCGGACTGGCCCGGTGGGACACTGGAGAAAAAACCTGGTGGGCCCCAGCCGGGCCAGACCCCCTCTCCTGAACTCCTGGACCAAAAAAAAAAACAACTGCTACGCCTCCTGTGTGCGCATGCGTGCCGTGTTCCTCCAGTGCACACACGTGCGCCTCCTTGCACACATGGAGCGTTACCGATAGGGACCAGGGGGGCTAGAGGGGGACAACAGGCCCGGTGGGCCCTGGGCCCCCCAGACCGACCCTGGCTCAGTTTGTTCCTCTCTACCCCTCCCTCCTCCCTAATGTAATCTGATCCCAGAGCTATGAGTGAGCAGGGAGAGACTCAGGTAGGAAGTGATGTCACACCAAGTTAATATGGCAGCTGCTATCCTAAACACACAGAGAGAGCTTCTAGAGCTGTTTTCTCAGGTATGGTAAAGCATTCTGCAGAATAAATACAGTGTTGTAGATGCACTATTGTGGCTAATCTATTGGCAATTTACAGTTTCAGTAGCTTTCATTCTTCTTTCACAATGACTTCCATTTGAGTTAGACCCAATGCTACCTTCACTTGAATAGAACATGATTATAGCCTCACTTTATAGCAAGGGTCCCCAAACTTTTGTTTTACCCTTGAGCCACATTAATTTGTAAAGAGAGTTGGGGAGCAATACAAGCTTGCAAAAAGCCCAATAAGGGCTGTGATTGGCTATATGTTAGCCCCTATGTGGACTGGCAACTGCAGGAGACTCTTGTTTGGCAGTATACCTGCTTTTTATACAACTAAAACTTGCTTCCAAGCCTGGAATTCAAAAACAAGCTCCTGCTTTGAGACCACTGGGAGCAACCTCCATGGAGTTGGTGAGCAATGTTGCTCCCAAGTCACTGGTCGGAGTGACCTACACAATAAGATCCGCTCGTTTGGTGAAGTCAACTCGATCACAGAAAAAAAATCAAAGCTGCCAATCGATATCAGGCCAATATCTGGCCAGATGTTGATCGGGGAGACCAGTCGAACCCCCCCCACACACACACACACACGGCTGATAAGCATTCGAATTGGTCTAAAGGACCAATATCAGCAGCTATAGTCTGCCCGCTTATGGCCACCTTAATGCTCTACTCCAGTGATCCCCAACCAGTAGCTCGCGAGCAACATGTTGCTCTCCAATCCCTTGGATGTTGCTCCCAGTGGCCTCAAAGCAGGAGCTTATTTTTTAATTACTGGCTTAGAGGCAAGTTTTGGTTGGATAAAAACCAAGTGTACTGCTAAACATTCTCTCCTGTAGGCTGCCAGTCCATATAGGGGCTACCAAAAAGCCAATCAGAGCTCTTATTTGACACCCCCATGGACTTTTTCATGCTTGTGTTGCTCTCCAACTCTTTTTTAAATTTAAATGTGGCTCACGAGCAAAAAAGGTTGGGGACCCCTGCTCTACTCTCTTGAATCCCAGACATATATATATGTCAGCAGTAGCAAGCAAATAGAGCCGTGCAGCTTACTACCTTAACTTTCCTTTCCTAGAAACACTTGCCCTTATCACGAGCTAGCTGGGTTCTTGATAGATTACTAGAACCAGTGAGTGAACCCGCCAGAGCTCTGAATGACTTTGCAGACTGTCTCAGACTGTACAGTTATTAGGAAAGAACTTTAGGAATAGACTCCATTGTATCCAAATAATCCAAATTTTGAAAAAATGATTTCCTTTTTCTCTGTAATAATAAAACAGTAGCTTGTACTTGATCCCAACTAAGATATCATTAATCTTTATTGGAAGCAGAACCAGCCCATTGGGTTTATATAATGCTTTCATGATTTTCTATTAGAGTTAAAGGGATCCTGTCATGGGAATTTTTTTTTTCTTCAAAATGCATCAGCCAGTAGTGCTGTTCCATACGAATTCTGCATTGAAATCCATTTCTCAAAAGAGCAAACAGATTTTTTTAGATATATTGTCAATTTCCCAGCTGCCCCAAGTCATGTAACTTGTGCTGTGATAAATGTAAATCACTCTTTACTGCTGTACTGCAAGTTGGAGTGATATCACCCCCTCCCTTTCCCCCACCCAACAGCCTAACAACAGAACAATGAGAAAGTTTGTATCAAGGTTGCAAAGTTTTCAGAAAGTAGAATCCATAAGAAATATACATCTACTCTGTATAAGCATTCTTTTTATTGGCCTCTCCACTGTCCACATTGCCCTCCAGCCAGTCATCTCATGTTCTGTCCTTTTTACAGGAGAAAAAGACGCAACTTCAGTAAGCAAGCCACAGAGGTCCTAAATGAGTATTTCTACTCCCATCTCAGCAACCCTTACCCAAGCGAGGAAGCCAAAGAGGAGCTGGCAAAGAAATGCAGTATAACAGTATCACAGGTAAGCCCACTTCGCCAGATCACTGGTTTTGCATTCCTATCCCTATAGCAGGTATGGGACCTGTTATCCAGAATGCTTGGGACCTGGGGTTTTCGGGATAACAGATTTTTCTGTAATTTGGATCTTCATAACTTAAGGGGCAGATTTACTAAAATCGTGTGAAGGATTCAAATATTCGCGCGTATAGTCGAGAATAGTCTCAATTAGTCAATGAGATTATTCAAATATGCAAATTAAGTATTTTCCACCATCGAATATAGAATATTCGGGCGCATCGAATAGATTGAATAAATATATATTCGAGTGCTCGACTATTCGCCAGTCGAAGAACTTGCCCTTTAAATTTTTATTCGACTGCCTACTTCACCAGATTGAACCCACCGAATTGCAATAGAAGCCTATGGGAAGTCCCCATAGGCTTTTTTTCTAAGTCTTTTACCGAATTTCAATTGTACGATCGAACACTTCGAACGTTTGATTCGTACGATTTTGGCGAATATTCAAGCGTTTTTTCTGCAACTTTTCGTAATATCGTTCGATCGTACGATTCTGGCGAATAGTCGAAAATGCGCTCAAAACTGGCTAAAAGCCCTCCACAGTTCATCCCTTAGTAAATCTGCCCCTAAGTCTACTAGAAAATCATGTAAACATTAAATAAACCAAAAAGGCTGGTTCTGCTTCCAATAAGGATTAATTATATCTTAGTTGGGATCAAGTACTGTTTTATTATAACAAAGAAAAAGGAAATGATTATTAAAAATTTGGATAAAATGTAGTCTGTTGGAACGACCATTCCATAAATTGGAGCTTTCTGGGTAATAGGTTTCTGGATAACAGATTGAATACCTGTACCTCATGGACTTTTAACTCACCATTCACAAATGCATTTAATTACTGTAATTGTGCATTATTAATGCATTACGGCAAATTCTAAATACCTCCATGAATCAGGTAATTATTTGTTTAAAATACAAGAAAGGGATCAGTTATCTGGAAACCCATTATCCAGAAAGCTCTATATCACGGGAAGCCCATAGATGCATGGCTCTGTTATACCATATCTTGATTATATGTGCATATCTCATAGGGCCTTGATCATAATTACATGACCTGCAATGGTGCCTTGTTTGTTTGTAGAGCATAGCTTAAAGCAGTGGTTCTCAACCTGGGGGTCGGGACCCCTTTGGGGGTCGAACGACCCTTTCACAGGGGTCCCTTAAGGGCTGCCCATTTAAAATGTGTAAAATTAACATGGTAATTGGGGTGTGGCAAAATGTTTTTGCTGCACTATGCACGGAAAACAAACCTTTATGCAGCCACGCTGTCTCCTGTACTTTCCTAACAATCCGCTCTGGGCTGGCAACGAAAATATTTTAATATTTTATGGTTGGGGGTCACCACAACATGAACTGTATTAAAGGGTCGCAGCATTAGGAAGGTTGAGAACCACTGGCTTAAAGCTCCCTTTGAATCTCTATAATTGACCTCCAAGCTCGGAATTACAGAAAAGGCCATCTCCCATAGACTCCATTTTATTCAAATAATCCACATTTTTTTAAAATGATTTCTTTTCTCTCTGTATTAATGAAACATTAGCGTGTACTTGATCCAAACTAAGATATAATTAATCCTTATTGGAAGCAGAACCAGCCTATTGGGTTTATTTCATGTTTACATGATTTTCTGGTAGACCTAAGGTATAAAGATCCAAATTACAGAAAGATCTGAAAACCCCAGTTCCTAAGCATTCTGGATAAGAGGTCCCATACCTGTGGATCTTATTTTTTATGTTGCAGTGGGTTCCTTCCCTCTAAGAAATACAAGTTACAGTTGCTTTAAGCACCTTGTTGGTTGGCACCTTCTTGTTACATGGGCTGCACTGACATCTAATTACATCCTTGTAATTAATTTAATTAATTAATTTAATTAATTTTAAAGAGACTAGAGCATTTTTTGCTACAGAAAACATATTCTCCACTACAGAGAGAGAGAGAGAGAGAGCATGAGAGAACACATTTACCTAATAATTTATAGACCTTTTTTTCATGCCGTGTTAACGCAGCAATTAGTCTGATAAATAATCAAAACAAAATCTTTTTTAAATGAATCGGCAATTACAACAGATTCATTAATTTCAGCATCGTAAGAGAAAAATAAAACACTCGTCTTTATTTTATGCAGAAGCCCGTTCCAGCAAGATGGATTGCAGAAAAACCCCCAAATTTAGAGATTGATTTGTCTGTGGTCCCAGTAGTTTTTATGAAAAACTTCAGCCTGAGACTACACTAAAGGTGGCCATACATGTCCGAGTGCCCCATACATGGGCCAATAAGCTGCTGACTGGCTCTGTCGGCAGCTTTTATCGGCCGGGGCAGGGCCGCCATTAGAAATCAGGTGGCCACGCCCACCCAAGCCCTGCCCCTAATCCCTGCCCACTCCACATCAAAGTCAAAAGACCACACAGACATCAGCGCTAAAAATGTAACCCCCCCAAGGCTCCCTTATACAGATAGAGTCACTTGGATTTGTAAGTTAAATGCGTCATGACTCAGGGCTAATTG
>CM044446.1:11223904-11256156 GCA_024363595.1 Xenopus borealis | reverse complement strand
TACTACTATAGTTTATATAAACAAGCTGCTGTGTAGCCATGGGGGCAGCGATTCAAGCACGGAATACGCAGTTGATAACAGATAAGTACTACTATAGTTTATATAAACAAGCTGCTGTGTAGCCATGGGGGCAGCCATTCAAGCACAGGATACACAGTAGATAACAGATAAGTACTACTATAGTTTATTTAAACAAGCTGCTGTATAGACTGAATTCAGTAAGAGAATAGAAGGATGCAGCATTCTCCTTTGTAAGTTCACAGAAACCCATTATCACAGACAAGCTGAACAGATACACGTTGAATTTACAGTGCCTTTATAAATGCTCGTTTTCAAGTTAATGCCTGGTTATTTGCCCGTACCCTCTTAACCAGTCCTTTTCATGCTGGTTAAACATAACGTATGAGAGATTCTCTTTTCTCTGCTTCCAATTAAACCTCGCTCGTTAGTTTAACCTCAAGGTAATGCCATGAAACAATGCATGCCAGGGAAACACTGCCCACAGTAGCAGCCATTAATTTTAATTGCCATGATATTAAAGATAAGGAAGCATCAGAGAAACTGGGACGGAATCCTATACCACGTCAAAAAATTAAAAAAAATCCTGCACCCGAGGCCTCCCGAGGCTCAGACAATATTAAAATGTAACGGGAGGGGGAGGAGGGCAGCCTTTAATGGCTATTGTTGAGAGTTCTGAATTGTCCTCCTCTGCACACGCCAGAGATTTCACTTCTAAAGCTCTTAATAAAGCAGTAATCTGATTTTTTTTTTCTCCTTAATAATTATCCGCCTGCTCTCATTAATGTGTTATTGCCCTGCTGGCTGGCTGGTTAATGGTAAGCGGAATATATAAAATACAGGCAAGTATTGGCCAGAGACAAAGCAAAGAACAAGGCATTGGCTGTGTAAAGTAATAGCAGAGAGTGGTTTGAAGACATTCGTGCAGGAAAACTGTTAATTCAACGGAGAAAATGACAGTTACACAGAAAGCTCCAGATACAAGCTCACCAGCACACAAACTGTTTCAGCATTCCCCAGCTGCTAAACATTCAGTCTTTTTATTATTAAAATCATTCAAGCACAGGATACACAGTAGATAACATAAAGATACTACTATAGTTTATATAAACAGGCTACTGTGTAGCCATGGAGGCAGCTATTCAAGCAGAGGATACACAGTAGATAACAGATAAGTACTACTATAGTTTATATAAACAAGCTGCTGTGTAGCCATGGGGGCAGCCATTCAAGCACAGGATACACAGTAGATAACAGATAAGTACTACTATAGTTTATATAAACAGGCTACTGTGTAACCATGGAGGCAGCTATTCAAGCAGAGGAGACACAGTAGATAACAGATAAGTACTACTATAGTTTATATAAACAAGCTGCTGTGTAGCCATGGGGGCAGCCATTCAAGCACAGGATACACAGTAGATAACAGATAAGTACTACTATAGTTTATATAAACAAGCTGCTGTGTAGCCATGGGGGCAGCCATTCAAGCACAGGATACACAGTAGATAACAGATAAGTACTACTATAGTTTATATAAACAAGCTGCTGTGTAGCCATGGGGGCAGCCATTCAAGCACAGGATACACAGTAGATAACAGATAAGTACTACTATAGTTTATATAAACAAGCTGCTGTGTAGCCATGGAGGCAGCCATTCAAGCACAGGATACACAGTAGATAACAGATAAATTCAGAATAATCCCATTGTATACTACAGAGTTTATCTGTTATCTGCTATGTATCCTGTGCCTTTTCAGTTTTGGGCAAGTCGTGCTTGAAGGTGGTGTAATCTTTTGGCACAAACCTAACTCTCTGAGTAAGGAGTTGTATTACTTATACTGAGCGCTATCCCAAACTGTAAAATTCTCTCACTCTCTTTCTCCCACTGTCACAGTGGTCGCTAAAACGTTTATGGGTTTGCAAAGCTGCACAGAGGAAAGTTTGTTCTCACAGAGGCATACATTTTCTCATTGCAACTATCTTTAGCATTGCTCAATTTTATTACAGCCCCTCCAATAAATAAATAGCTATAGCCTAAATGTTATTATTACATAATATATGGTGTAAAATAGGTGTGCGTAAATGTAAAATTAGTGGTTCACCTATAAATTAACTTTTAGTTATGCTATAGAATGGCTAATGCTAAGCAACTTTTCAATTGGTCTTAATTTATTATTTTGTATAGTTTTCAATCTATTTGCCTTCTTCTTTTGAGTCTTTTCAGCTTTCAAATGAGGGCTACTGACCCCATCGAAAAACAAATGCTCTGTAAGGCTACTAATGTATGGTCATTGCTTCTTTTTATTACTCCTCTTTCTATTCAGGACTCTCCTATTCATATCAGTGGATGGTTGCTAGGGTAATTTAGACCCTACCAACCAGATTGCTGAATCTGCAGTACTGAGAGCTGCTGAATATAAAGCTACAAATAGCTCAAAAAAACTTAGATACAGTGCTGTGAAAAACTATTTGCCCCTTTCCTGATTTCTTATTCTTTTGCATGTTTGTCACACTTAAATGTTTCTGCTCATCAAAAACCGTTAACTATTAGTCAAAGATAACATAATTGAACACAAAATGCAGTTTTTAAATGAAGGTTTACGTTATTATGGGAGAAAAAAAACTCCAAATCTACATGGGCCTGTGTGAAAAAGTGATTGCCCCCCTTGTTAAAAATAACTAAGAACAAAAGTAATTGAGATCTATCAGTCTGGTAAAGGTTATAAAGCCATTTCTAAAGCTTTGGGACTCCAGCGAACCACAGTGAGAGCCATTATCCTCAAATGGCAAAAACATTCAACAGTGGTGAACCTTCCCAGGAGTGGCCGGCCGACCAAAATTACCCCAAGAGCGCAGAGACAACTCATCCGAGAGGCCACAAAAGACCCCAGGACAACATCTAAAGAACTGCAGGCCTCACTTGCCTCAATTAAGGTCAGTGTTCACGACTCCACCATAAGAAAGAGACTGGGCAAAAACGGCCTGCATGGCAGATTTCCAAAGCAAAAACCACTTTTAAGCAAAAAGAACATTAAGGCTCGTCTCAATTTTGCTAAAAAAACATCTCAATGATTGCCAAGACTTTTGGGAAAATACCTTGTGGACCGACGAGACAAAAGTTGAACTTTTTGGAAGGTGCGCGTCCCGTTACATCTGGCGTAAAAGTAACACAGCATTTCAGAAAAAGAACATCATACCAACAGTAAAATATGGTGGTGGTAGTGTGATGGTCTGGGGTTGTTTTGCTGCTTCAGGACCTGGAAGGCTTGCTGTGATAGATGGAACCATGAATTCTACTGTCTACCAAAAAATCCTGAAGGAGAATGTCCGGCCATCTGTTGGTCAACTCAAGCTGAAGCGATCTTGGGTGCTGCAGCAGGACAATGGCCCAAAACACACCAGCAAATCCACCTCTGAATGGCTGAAGAAAAACAAAATGAAGACTTTGGAGTGACCTAGTCAAAGTCCTGACCTGAATCCTATTGAGATGTTGTGGCATGACCTTAAAAAGGCGGTTCATGCTAGAAAACCCTCAAATAAAGCTGAATTACAACAATTCTGCAAAGATGAGTGGGCCAAAATTCCTCCAGAGCGCTGTAAAAGACTCGTTGCAAGTTATCGCAAACGCTTGATTGCAATTATTGCTGCTAAGGGTGGCCCAACCAGTTATTAGGTTCAGGGGGCAATTACTTTTTCACACAGGTTTGGATTTTTTTTCTCCCTAAATAATAAAAACCCTAATTTAAAAACTGCATTTTGTGTTTACTTGTGTTATCTTTGACTAATAGTTAAGTGTTTGATGATCAGAAACATTTTGTGTGACAAACATGCAAAAGAATAAGAAATCAGGAAGGGGGCAAATAGTTTTTCACACCACTGTAATAAAAAATGAAAACCAATTACAAATTGTCCCAGAATATCACTCTCTACATCATGCTAAAAGTTTACTCAAAGGTGAACAACAATGATGACATAAGAATGATTACTTTTAACATGCTATCATTTAAATACAAGCATCTGCCAATCTTTACAAGCAAGTAAAGTTAAGTTTAAAGGCAATGACAGCATTTTTTTTGTCTTTATTAGGTATCCAACTGGTTTGGGAACAAGAGGATACGATACAAGAAGAACATTGGCAAGTTTCAAGAAGAAGCCAACCTATATGCAGCCAAGACTGCAGTGAATGCAACTCATGCAGTAGCCGCTGCTGTACAAAATAACCAGACAAGTTCTCCCACTACACCAAATTCTGGTGAGTTTGTAAGGAGTTTGACATGGGCAAGCAATGGGGGTGGAACTTATACCTTAAATACGTTGTTGTGCGTGTCTTGTGGACTGAAAGTCAGACTGAAGCAACAGGCTTTTACAGAAGGTGCAACTTTTTGAAAGGAATAGTAACAATACAATAGTAAGTAAAGTAATGAAAATATAATGTATTGTTGCACTGTTGTTGTATTGTTGTGCATGTGTCAAAAACTCCTACAGATTATATAAACAAGGTGTTGTATGGCCATGGGGTAAGGTTGCCACCTGTCTGCTTTTGACCCGGACAGCCCGGTAATTTGATGGGCTGCCTGGGTCAAAACGTCCTGCCCTGTTATCCTAATTTGGATTCCCTCAGCCAATCGCTGATCACAATGTCATAGCCCAGCCCACTGTCATGACCCACCCCCATTATGTCATGGCCCTCCCCCTTCCTGGTTTTCCACCGGCACAAAAGGTGGCAACCCTACCATGGGGGCAGCCATTCAAAGCTAAAAAAAAAGGAAAAAGGCACAGGATGTAAATCTAAAATAGATAAGCTTGTTTATATAAACTATAGTTGTGTTTCTGAAGCACATCAGTGCAGTGCAACAGTACATTATATTGTAATTTCTTTAAAGTACTTTCATTTTTTTGGTGTTACTGTTCCTTTAAATCAGTTCTCTCCAATAAGTTTATGTCCCCCACCTTCTCCAGCCCATGTGTCTTCTTCCTTATCTGCCAGTCACCTCTTTTCTTTTCATCGTATTTCTCTGTTAAAACATAAAGCATGTAGACGCAGGAGTCGGCTTTACTTTGAGATACAATATTTAGTGTGTTAATAACAAGTGTTAAACATTGCAGTGTAAATGTTACACTATGGGGGGCATGTGCAAGACTCTCTGTGAGTCACATACACAACCTAAAGCAATAAGTGATTGGTGCAGGACTGTATAAGGGGCAGACTCATTGGTATTGACCATTTACAGGCAGAACCATGGCAAATTATACATCTGGTTTGTATTTTATACCTCTTTATTTCACAAATAATACTATTTATAGAGGAAACATTTTGGGCACATCAAGACAAAACTTTGATGTAAAATCCAGGAAAACATTACTTAAAGTCAGGGACATGCACCCATTGAAATGCATTGGTGGTGCCACAAATAAAAAATGTAAAAATGCAGGAAAATGTAAAATCAGGGGATTTAAAATCTAAATTTCACTGTAAAAAAAAAGCATCCGAAAATTCTTTATTCCATGAGAAATGGTTCATCCCACAGGTGAGTTGGTAAAGTCCCCAGACAGCGACTACTTAGAATTTAGTACCATCAACTTTAAAAAACAAAGTACAGGTATGGGATCCGTTCTCTGGAAACCTGTTATCCAGAAAGTTCTGAATTATGGAAAGGCCATCTCCCATAGACTCGATTTTATTCAAATAATCCAGATTTTAACAACTGATTTCATTTTTCTCTATAATAATAAAACAGTAGCTTGATCCCAACTAAGATATAATTAATCCTTAATGGAAGTAAAACCAGCCTATTGGGTTTATTTAATGTTTACATGATTTTCTAGTAGACTTTAGGCATAAAGATCCAAATTATGGAAATATCCCTTATCCGGAAAACCCCAGGTCACGAGCATTCTGGATAACAGGTCCCGTACCTGTAATCTGTTTTAACTACACTTGAACAATGAAGATCATTATTGCCCAAGCTAATATATATTTACTTCTATTTTCAATATCTTCCCCTACACCGATTTTTTTTGGCAAGCTCTTCTGTATTCAGCTACTTCACTCTTTCCTTTCCTAGGTTCTTCTGGTTCTTTTAATCTCCCAAATTCAGGCGACATGTACATGAATATGCAGAGTCTGAATGGGGATTCTTACCAAGGGGCCCAAGTTGGAGCCAATGTGCAATCACAGGTAGGAGACGTCCCTGAGTCATTTCCAAACTCAGCGCACCTCCCATTGCCACCATCAAAACACACAAACAAAGAAGCAGTGTGTACACAATTGGCACCATGTAGACCCTGATTTCTCAGGCTGTGTGTAACCCTTGTGACTGCCTTCGGCTCTGACTTGAGTTCTCACAGGGAGGTGGGGGGGAGAGTATAGTTTAGAACTAGATGCAATTAATACGTTTCCTTTTTTAAAATGATATTGCGTGAGGATTATTGCTTGTATTGTCTTGTTATTGTCTTGGTTTTTATTTGTTTACATTTGAAAGGGGGCTCGTATAACCCTTTTTCTGCTATAGGGAAACTTCATTTGAAAATAAAAAATCCAGATCTAGATTTCTGCTTGTAAATGTCAATGGCCAATGGCAACCCCAAATATGTATGGCAACTCAGAAATGGAATCCTAGCCAGGGTTTGTAAAGAAAGTTTTATAGATGCACTAGAGCTAAACCAAGATATAATTAATCCTTATTGGAAGCAAAACCAGCCTATTTCATGTTTACATGATTTTCCAGTAGACTTAGGGGCTGATTTACTAAGGGTCGAAGTGAAAATTCGAAGTTCAAAAATGCACATTTCGACGTAATTTTTAGCTACTTAGACTATCGAATAGCCCAAAATTCGATTTGAATTGTTAAAATTAGAAATTTCGAAGTACTGACCTTTTAAAAATTACAGCTGCTGAATTGCCATTTTCTCCTATGGGGGACCTCACAGAACTTTCTGAGAAATCGAAGGATTTTGGTGAAAATCGTTTGAATTGATTGTTTGAATCGAACGATTCGAACTATTTTCATTCGATCAGATACGGCTGTTTTTCTATTGAAAATGCCCATATTCGATCGAAAATGACCCCCAAAAAATTTTTTGCAGTATTTTCCACTTCGAAATTCGACCATTAGTAAATCAGCCCCTTAAGGTATGAATATACAAACTACAGAAACATCTGTTATCCGGAAAGAACAGGGTCCTGAGCATTCTGGATAACAGGTCCTATGCCTGTAGTACCGGTATGATCTGTTATATGGGAACCAATTATCCAAAAGGTTCAGAAGTAGGGAAAGGCCTTCTCCCATAGACTCCTTTATAATCAGATAATCCAGATTTTTTTCAAATGAATTCTGTTTTCTCTGTAATAATAAAACAGTAGCTTGCACTTGATCCCAACTAAGATATAATTAATCCTTATTGGAAGCAAAACCAGCCTATTGGGTTTATTTAATGTTTACATGATCTTCTAGTATGAGGATCCCAATTACGAAAAGATCTGTTATTTGGAAAACCCCATGTCTCGAGCATTCTGGATAACAGCTCCCACACATGTATTTCTTTGCACTGTTTAAATAACAGAATAAAAACTCCATTCCCTTTTTTATTGCAGGTGGATACCCTTCGTCATGTTATCAGTCAGACGGGAGGATACAGTGATGTATTGGGAAGGAATTCACTGTACAGCCCACATCACCTTAATGTAAGTAGCTTGGACCTTAGACTAAAAAAAATATATATATATATATAAACCTAAATATAAAACCCCACCTGATATATTAGTGCCACAAGAATAAGGTGACGCCTTTAATGTTATTAATGAAGTCTCAGGCTAGTGTGTATTGTGTGCTGCAAGGAAAGGTGACGTGATGAAACGTAACATCAATCAAGACCTGAAAAGAAAGGCGGATTAATCATTCCTAATAAATGAAAATACAGGTCTTGTGAGAATAGCAGGTGTCAAAACTATAAACATGCACCCAGACTATATTTGGGGTTTTATTAAAAAAAATGTTTCACATATAGATTTTATTATTATTTTTTTCTTATAATGAATTTCTATACAGAGTAAGGAGAGTTTTAGTGGGCTCCCTCAATTCAAAAAAATCCTTCACACAAATTTAGTAAATGGGCACCATAGTGTAATAGAAATATAGTCACAATATAGGGCGGATCAGTCATTAACACAGATAATTGCTACATAGCGGCACAGAAACTGGATAATTCTGCTGGATAATTAGTTACGACCCCTAAGCTTAGCTTCTCAACAGCTGCTCAGAGCCCACTGAGCAGTGGCGTAACTACCAGGGGTGCAGGGGTTGCAATTGCACCAGGGCCCCCACCCCCTTTGGCCCATCAGAGCCACAAAAATGGTTATGGCAGGTGATTATCTAGGGGAGATTTTATAGCACACATGCTATCAACACTCCAGCATGTGGTTTATAGAGGTAAGGGCCTGACAGGGACCTGTACCAGGGCCCACCAGGGAGTAGTTATGCCCAGTGTTGGACTGGCCAACAGGGATACCAGGAAAACTCCCGGTGGGCCCAGGTGTCAGTGGGCCCTCCTCCTTCTTTATGTGGAATAAGAGGCTTAATAATGGAAGAATAGAAAATAAAGAGGTTAAGTGAGGAGAGAAGGAATAATAGTTTGGAAAGTTGGACCCCTTGTCTAAGGTTTTCTGGTGGGCCCACAGTCTAAGGTTTTCTGGTGGGCCCCTTGCATCCCAGTCCGACACTGGTTATGCCACTGCCACTGAGCATGTGAGTGTCACAGACACTCTCCAACATGGTGACCCCCCTGTGACAAGTTTTATGCCCTGGATCATTGCTGCTATTGATAAGCTGAAACTTTAGGCTGGTGCAATAAGTTCACTATGTAAAATATGGCATTTTTAGCCATATTCATTTTTAGGGTTAACTTCTCCTTTAATGGTTAGTATTTATATTTAAAGCTTTAGCTTACGCTGCAATATCGAGATTCTGCTTCTTAAGGTTTACTCTTTATAGTAGTGCAGTACAACCAGTTGCCTGAGAGCGATTTCATGATCACCAACCTGCTGATTAGTTACCTGCAAATTGGCTTTATCCAGTACAAATTATTTCCTCACTTACTGTTTGATTTTCGGGGTATATAAAGGTGGCCTGCAATTTTGATGCGATGTTCTGCCTCTGTATATATAAATGTCACCTCACATCAAGTCCGCCAAGTAACGAAGACATTTATTTCCAGATAAACTTTAAAGAGCGTTGAAGGGCAGACGTTTTGTATGATTGTCTGCTAATAAAACTGTTCTCCTGTGCTGACGCCAATAGTCTCCTTTAATTGTGGGAGACACGTAACATAACATTATAAACGGCTACTTGCAAATGTCACCCATTTGGAAAATATCAGAGTCACACATCCTGCTATGGGTTCTGTTGAAAAGATCAGGTTCAATCTGACATTCTAACAGACACCTTAAAGTTAAACTCTCACATGCAGAATAAGCAATCATTAACCTCCTTTAAGCAATCATTTTAGGACTTACTCGGCCTTCCCTTACAACATGTAACATCCAGGTAGGTTTGAAGATTCATGATTAAGAGGTGGAAACAAGTGATGCATTTAATTTCTATAACATCCATCTTACTGAATTACACTATAGTAAAAATAAACAAAACACATCAACTATAATATTATCAAAATATAGGGATGCAACGAATCCAGGATTCGGTTCGGGATTTGGCATTTTTCAGCAGGATTTGGCTTCGGTAGCATCCTCACGTCTGGCCAAACTGAATCTGAATAGTGTAAATTAGAGGTGGTGAGGGAAAATGCAGGACTTTTCATCACAAAACAAAGAAGTGAAAAAAATGTTAACACTTTTGCCTTTCCTGCCCCTACTTTGCATGCAAATTAGGATTTGGTTTGGTATTCAGCCAAATCTTTCACAAAGGATTCAGCCAAATCCCAAATAGTGGATTTGGTGCATCCCTATTGAAATATAATATATAAATTGCATAATTAAATTTAACTTCTGTTCATTTTATGCATATATACTATAGGATACGTTATCCAGAAACCCGGTATCCAGAAAGCTTCAAAGGCCGTCTCCCATAGACCCAGGTTTTCTGGGTAAGGGATCTTTCTGTAATTTGGACTTTCATACTTTAAATAAACCCAATAGGCTGGTTCTGCTCCCAATAAGAATTAATTATGTCTTAGTTTATTTAATGTTTAAATGATTTTCTAGTAGACTTAAAGGGCACCTATAACTAACAAAAGTTACCCCCAACCAAAGGTGCAGGCTGATAGAGCCCGCATTCCGGTTGGTTGTACCAGTACTTTTTTTTAAAATATGCCCCCCGCCAGCGCAGGCAAACTCGCACCGGAGTGAGTCTGCATGACAGTGGATGCGCATGCGCATTTATGAGCGTGTGACGTCATGCGCATAGTGAAAAGTGGTCTCTATTTGGGGCTGCTTTTCTAAATGCGCATGTGTGTCCACTGTCATGGCTCCCTCCTGGTGCGAGTTTGCCATAGCTTGCGGGGGGCATTTAAAAAAAAAAAAAACTACTGGTACCCCCAACTGGAATGTGGACTCTATCAGCTCGCACCTTTGGTTGGGGGTAACTTGTTTTTAGCAATAGTTGCCCTTTAAGGTACGAACATCCAAATTATGGAAAGATTTGTTATCCAGAAACCCGTTATCTGGAAAGTTTCAAATTGCGTAAAGGTCGTCTCCCATAGACTAACCTTTTTCCATGTAATAATAAAACAGTAGCTTGTACTTGATCCCAACTAAGATATAATTAATCCTTATTGGAAGCAAAACCAGCCTATTGGGTTTATTTCATGTTTACTTGATTTTCTAGTAGACTTAAGGTATGAAGATACAAATTACACAAAGATCTATTATCCAGAAAAGCCTAGGTTCCATATCTGTAAATACTAAATAATATAATATATATATATATATAAATTCTTTTTGTTAAAATGTTAGTCCTAGACCATCAAGCGTAGAATATGTATCGTTTTCACAGACTGCCACATCTCGCCCCCTCCCTTGTAGTGCCAGTCAATATTAACGATTCCCCATACGACTGAAAATGTTATGTTGTATCAGGGGAGAGAAGCAAAGGTGGGATGGGTGATCATTAAATACGCGAATCGTTTTCGTTTGGAATATCAAACGGCCTCGTTTTGGGGGGCTTATAAATAACTCCTAATAACCCACAAGAAACTGTCTGAAAAGAGGCTTTTAGTTACAGCATTCCTTTTTTCATTTAAAACATCCCGAAATGCTTCAGAGAGTTTGGGAAAACCCTTATCAACGTGATAAAATATGAAGCTGTTATTGCCTGCAGCATTGTAGCCGACATGAATTCCATCTTTTCTGATGAGGTTTGATAAGGCGCTCTCTTATAATACAGAGCGTAATCTCAAACCACCAGAGGAAAGATTAATTTATTTGCAAAAAAAAAAATCCAGTAGAGGGAGGGGGTCTGACTGAAATCTGACTGACGTGGGCTCTTCCAGCTGGTTGGTGCGGTAAAAAATATTACACATTTGTTGTTTATAAATTAGAATGAGAAGCCATAAAGGACATAGGGGAAGAGTGATAGGTATTATGAGTGATAGATATTACATATTTGGGGCTTTGCTGTCGGGAACTGAACACACAGCAATAGATCAGATCTCTGCATCAGATTTGCTAAACCCAACTCTTTCGAGATATTGTGTCTGATGAGACAGCTTCATTTTTCAGGTTACGATAGAGCTGCAGCCTTCCCATTGCATTTGTAGGATCATTAAAACATATAGCTCTTGGAAAACTGATCACAATATCCTATTTAATATTTAATACTGTCATGGGAAAACATGTTTCCCAAAATGCATCAGTTAATAGCGCTACTCCAGCAGACTTCTAAACTGAAATCCAATTTTCTAAAGAACAGACAGATTTTTTTATATTCAATTTTGAAATCTAAAATGGGGCTAGACATATTGTAAGTTTTCCAGCTGCCTCCAGTCATGTGATTTGTGCTTGCACTTCAGGATGGAACTACTTTATGGCAGGCTGTTATTTTTTCTACTTAATGTAACTGAATCAGTTTCAGTGGGACTTGGCTTTTACTATTGAGTGCTGTTCTTAGATCTGCTAGGGAGCTGTTATCTTGTGTTAAGGAGTTGTTATCTGGTTACCTTCCCGTTGTTCTTAGGTTAGGCTGATGGGGAGTAGGGAGGGGGGGGTGATATCACTACAACTTGCAATACAGCAGTAAAAAGTGACGGAAGTTTATCAGACCACAAGTCACATGACTGGGGGCAGCTGGGAAACTGACAATATGTCTAGCTCCATTTCAGATTTCAAAATTGAATATAAAAAAATCTATTATTCTGCTGGAGCAGCACTATTAACTGATGTGTTTTGAAAAAAAACTTGTTTTCCTATGACAGTATCCCTGTAAAGGACACCAATCATAACAAAACAGTTAGAATTATTTGTATAATGTAAATCATCAACTCACTATACCTTCTGCAAAATCTCCCCTAAATCCACTGCAGTTCTAGCTGAGGCAGGCATCTTGGAATTCACTGACTCCTCCTACCGCTAGCTTCACAGCCAACTGTAGCTCTGAAATCTCGCACATGCTCAGTTGAAATTTCTTGGTTGCCTAATAAACCTTCTAAGCTGTTTTAAAATCAGCCAAACGTCTGTGTTAGTGCTGCCACCTTGTGGAAGTTGGTGTGTGCCCTTCATTTGCATAACGACATCACCAGCAGGGGATAAGATAGGGAAATCTCGTGATACTTCTTGAGTTTACTAAAGCTAGGCATTCTGGGTAGAATACTCAGGGCAGTGCTACAATCTGAGCATGCTCGTGAACTCATTTGCATGTTGTAGTCACAGTATGGACTCCCTCAGTGAGAGAACCCATTTGACAAAGTAAGGAATTATTTAAAAACTGCAGTTTTTTTTCCCCAAAAAACTGTATATGTAGTTTGAGTATACATGTTTAGGTTGTACTGGTTAGCTTGTTAATATGTGTTTGATTTTGGCTGTGATTGGTGCCCTTTAAGCCATTGTTTTTTATCATGGATTTTACGGTACTGCATTGACAGACTGAGTGAAAATTTATCTAGGGTCGAATAGTAAATTCAAAATTAGAATTTTCGAGTTTCAAAATTCACACACACGATTATTTTGTAACTGGAATATATATATATATAGACATATATGTATATCTTGAACCCAGTTACTTCCAGGTCAAGCTATTGCAAATGTTGCCATTGTGATCATCGGCTTTAGCAGTCGGTTTGCTGTTTATTCCATCCCATTGCCTTGTTTGAGGAGAAAAAGACAACCAATCTCAACAAAGCCATTCCGTTTAAAAATTCTTTGCCCAATAGATTTCATTTTTTTCCATTTGATCAGCATTCCAACAAAATGTGATAGGAACTACTTGGAATCCTTTGCATTTTCTTAGAAACTGCTCTAGTCTTTATCATTTGAGGAGTATTTTATTTATATTTGAGAAGTACTGAATGGGGCATCTTATAGAACCTACATATCTCTCTTATCTGTCCTTTCTACTTCTATTTATTCCAGGCATTCAACATTGAATTTTTGCTAAGCAACACTTCTTAATACTGCCTGTCAGTTTTCAACTGCTGGTTTCAAAGAACGAAAGAATCCCAACATGTTTCTATTATTTTCCAAGCCTACTTATTCCTTGACCCAATAAAACCTATTCTGTAACCTTCGTGTAATTTTACCTACCTTTTCCAGTTCAGAAAGCTTCTTGGAAACTTTCCTCTTTCAGCATAATACTTTAGTACCTAATCTTTCTTGTATTTTTGTTTATAAGATAATAACAATTTAAAACCGACTGCACTAATGAGGAAAGCGTTATTCTTAACTTGGTTACATCAAATCTAATAAAAGTTAACTAAACTCCTTTTTCTACTGAATTTTATATGTGAATTCAAGCTGGTGGTTATGGGCAAACAAATACCTGTAGTGCAAATAAGAAAATAACTATTACTCTATTCATAGACAAAGCATCAAAGGAAGCATCATATCTCAGTATGAGAGAACTAAACCCCCCAATAATAAAAACTAATACCCACTAGGGACTAGAACATGTTAAGATAAACAGAGATCTCAGGCCAGATGGGATTCACCCCAGGGTACTTAGCGAGTTTAGCTCTGTGATTGCCAAACCTCTTTACTTAATTTTTCAGGATCCATTGAGGTCTGGCATGTTGCCAAGAGACTGGCGAATTGCTTATGGAGTACCGCTTTTTAAAAAGGATTCTGTTCTCAGTCTCAAAACTATAGGCAAGTTAGTCTGACATCAGTGATAGGAAAGCTTTTACAAGGATTAATAAAGGAAAAGATACTGGACTTTAAAGCAAAACATACTATGAGTTTGTGCCAGCATGTCTTTATGCGTAATAGATCTTGCCAGACTAACTTAGATTCTTTCTATGAGAAGATGAGCAGGGACTTTGATTCTGGGATGGCAGTGGATGTGAACTACTTAGACTTTGCTAAAGCATTTGATACAGTGCCACACAGAAGTTTACTGGTTAAATTATGGAATGCTGGCCTGGAACATAATATTTGTACCTGGATAGAGAACTGGCTAAAAGATAGACTACAAAGAGTGGTGGTAAATGGGACATTTTCTAATTGGACCAGTGTTGTTAGTGGGGTACCGCAGGGCTCTGTACTGGGTCCTTTGCTTTTCACCTTGTTTATTAATGACCTGGATGTGGGCATTGTAAGTACGGTTTCTATTTTTGCAGATGATACTAAACTGTGCAGAACTATAGGTTCCATGCAGGATGCTGCCACTTTGCAGAGTGATTTGTCTAAGTTTGGAAACTGGGCAGCAATCTGGAAAATGAGGTTCAATGTTGATAAATGCAACGTTATGCACTTTTGCAAAAATAATATAAATGCAAGTTATACACTAAGTGGCAGTGTGTTGAGAGTTTCTTGGGGTTTTATAGATAACAAGTTGTCTAATTCTGGGCAGTGTCATTCTGTAGCTACTAAAGCAAATAACGTTCTGTCTTGCATAAAAAAGGGCATAAATGCCATGGATGAAAACTTAATTATACCTCTTTATAGATCCCTAGTAAGGCCTCATCTGGAGTATGCAGTGCAGTTTTGGACTCCAGTCCTTAAGAGGGATTTAAATGAGCTGTGCAGAGACTAAGTGCAACTAAACTGCTTAGGGGGATGGAAGACTTAAATTATGAGGGTAGACTGTCTTTGTTGGGGAAAAAAGGCGCTTGCAGGGAACACGATTACACTTTACAAGTATGTTAGAGGACATTTTTGTATTATTGGGAGGTTTAGTTTTCCTTTATTACTGTGCCAAATGACTGAATTTTCTTTCCTTGGAACATATCATATGCCTGCTATTTATGCTTGGCATGTGCACAATATTATCTCTTCTCTTTTACTTCCAGGCTAATGGAGGGTGGCATGAGGCAACAACCCCTTCCTCCGTCACCTCCCCCACAGAAGGTCCGGGCAGCGCAAACTCTGATACCTCTAACTGAGCGATTCTCTACAAGCTGAGGGTGCGTCCAGGTTGACTGGAGAAGCACATGTTTTGTGGCAAAGCATCATCACCAGTCGTAATTCATTACACAGTGAAGAATCATCCCAGCTCTTGGGACAAGTTCACCACTGCTCACACAAATAGAGGATAAAATCATGCCCATGTCTAGCTACTGCTTATCCTGCTTTGCATATGGACCTACAAACCTCACTGAAAAACCCAAATGGGAGAAACTGCAGGACTTTGTTAAACCCCAAATGTTTTTGCAAATATCACCATAATGAAAGCACTTTATCTAACTGGGCCAAAATCCAAATTAAAATCTGTGAAAAGATCTCCAGTCCACATCAGCACTTTTTTTCATTAAATAGCTAAAATAAAGGGATAGTAGGCGCTTTAAAGCAAAAGTTTGCATACGTCCTTATAGTTTCTGGGATTCACTGCGAAGAGGCTGTTTAAAGTTTTTATTCTTTTTAAAAATACATTACTGGGTGGGATTAGTTGAAGATGCATCAACTATTTGAAATTCGTTTTCTCTAGTTGTGAAATCACTCCATAATGTTGCTCCCAAACTCCATATCAAAAAATATCTACTTCAAAGCATTTGTAAAAAAAAAAAAAAGGGAAAAATTACCTTTAACTAAGGCTAGGCACATTTTAATATCAACAGGGCTACACTGTCCATCATCCCTCCCTAACTAGTAAAGATACGTTGTTTTTTGGGAGTGCTGAAGGTTGCCCGTCTCATACATGCAAAAAAACTATTGTTAATGCTAATAACAAATGAAATGTGATTACAACCGTATCAGTAATGTAGGAAATATATATATATATATATATATATATATATATATATATATATATATATATATATATATATATACATTAGAATAGTATTTTGACAAAAAATAACTAACTTTACTGTTTTTAATGTATATATTTATTAGCTCATACTGAATGTCTCCCCAACAATTTTCTACACTTTAGATGGAAAGCCGACCATTTTATACCACGCTAGGGGGGTTATTTGTTAAAGTCCAAATGCCAAATACTCAAAAATTTCCAGTTTTTATTTACTATAAAATACAGGGTTTTTTTGGAAAAAAAACTCAAATTTCTGGATTTATGATACCCCAAGGCTAGAAAAAGTCAGAATCTGAAAGTCTGTCCTGCAGCGGTTGTATATATCAATGGGAGAGATCCCTATCCTATTTGAAAGTGTCTGTGGTCTGCGCTGGAATTAGCCCAAAAATCTGACTATTTCAAACTTTTTGGACAAAAAAATTGGGCTTTCCAAGAAAAAGCCAGAAAAAAAAATCAAGCGATTCGGGCACAAAACTCCAAAAAAAAAAAAGTACGATCTGGGTTTTCACTCCGTTTTATCGAATTTGTCATCAATCTGACTAAATCATGCTTTTTTAATAATAAAAAGGGTCCAATTTGGGATTATAGTTTGGTTGGACTAACATAAATGAGGCCCTAACAGACCAAAGAGCTGAGAACTTACGTGTAATGTTAATGAGGCGTTTTGCCGGTCATTTTTCGTATACAATGAACCAGAATTTATGATGGGGGAATTTCT
Source organism: Xenopus borealis (assembly GCA_024363595.1). Classification (NCBI taxonomy): domain Eukaryota; kingdom Metazoa; phylum Chordata; class Amphibia; order Anura; family Pipidae; genus Xenopus; species Xenopus borealis. Next base: position 11,239,008 of record CM044446.1, on the reverse strand, counting down.
GCATTATAAAAACTTTTTTGTTCAAATCTTTTCAGGCCTTTCTGGATGCACCCAAACTGGTTTTATGTATAGTTGTCAAATCTGGATAATTTTGTACGGATAACAAGGGGGTTTTGAAACAAATGCGTCTTCAACTTATTTTCAGCCAATGGTTCCGTGTTAAAGGAGAAGGAAAGCTTCTAAAGCAGTATATTGCCAATAGATTAGCCACAAATAGTGCAAGCTATAAGGATATATTTATTCTGCAGAATGCTTTACCATACCCGAGTAAACCACTGTAGAAGCGCACTCTATTTGTTTAGGATAGCAGCTGCCATATTAGCTTGACATGACATCACTTCCTGCCTGAGTTCCTCTCTGCTCACTCATAGCTCTGGGCTCAGATTACAGCAGGGAAGGGAGGAGGGAGAAAGGAGCAAACTGAGAATGCTCAAGCCCTAGCCCTGGAGGTTTAAGCTGAAAACAGGAAGTCTGGTACATAGAAGGAAAGAAATGTGGTATTTTGTTGACGGAGCATTACTTTAAAGAACAAGTAAACCTTTTTTTTTTCTATCTGTAAATTTGCTCTAAACAGCTCCCCAGATTAATGTACCTTAGTCCCTGCTGCAAGTCTGCTCTGGTTTCTGTGTTATCAGCAGCTTGTTTCCCCTTCTTCCTGGTGCAGAGTGAAGCCCAGCCCCTTAGCTTTCTGAGCTGACCTTATCTCTCAGACTAGTCTTAGAGATCATTTGCATAATGTGACATAGCAGAGAGCAGTGTGTTTAGCACCTTTTGCTTGGGGAAACTAGCTTACTAATGAAACACTGGCTCCCTCCTCCTCTCTATTGTGGAACAGCAGCAAAATGCACTGCTCAGTAAACTAAGGGGCTGGGCTTCACTCTGCACCAGGAAGAAGGTGAAACAAGCTGCTGATAACACAGAAACCAGAGCAGACTTGCAGCAGGGACTAAGGTACATTAATCTGGGGGGCTGTTTAGAGCAAATTTACAGAGAGATAAAGAAAAACATTTACTTTTCCTTTAAGGGTTTACTGGTGTATTTATATAGACCTTTCTGATAAAGGTTTTTTTAATTTTAATCTTTCCTTCTTCTTTAAGACTGCTTAAAAATGCTGTGCAGAGTGCCTGACAACACCCCGTGTGTCACTTTAAGTTAAGTCTTGGACCTAATATCAAATTAGACTGTCACTGCAGTGTGTTTTATCTCATTGTTTCCAAAAGGCCTCTTTGCAGATTTGTTTTCAGGAAAAGAAGGGTTTGTATATTTCTCCATGTGACATTTTACAGTAAGGGGTTAAATGCTGTAAAGGGGTTTGTTAAAATCTGCAATTTCTCATGGCAGAAGAAGTATTGTAAATATTGTAGCTAAAGAGAATTTATACATTGTCACTGAGCTAAACAGCTTTATTTACCTCATTACAAACTCATAGGAACCAACAGACATGTCATGTGTAGTTTAGTGTGCCCACTTACTACCTCTAAGGGTAGGGACAGACAGGGAGATTCGGGGAGATTTTGTCGCCTGGCGTTTTTAGCAGGCAACAATCTCCCCGAATTTCCTTCTCCCTGTCTGTCCCTACCCTAAATCACACAGCCTAGTATGTCTTCGACTTTCTTATTGTGTAAACAATATTAGGAGATTGAGTGATGTCCCTGTAGGAATAAGGGGGTATTTTGTGTAGCAATACTGAGTATATGAAAAGAAAAGACAGTGAAGTGTTCAAAGTTGGAATGTTTCGTTGAACTGGGCTTTCTAGATCTTATTAAACCTCCCAATGTAATGTCTCCTAGTGGCTTCTATCACCTTTTTTCGCTAGCGAAGTAGATAGACTTGCGCAAATTCGCACCCTTACCTCAGGCAAAGTTACGCACTGACGAAGGATCGTAATTACGCAAATTCACTAAGATCAACATTTTCCTGAACGTTAGCACTTACGCTAGACTTTACTTCGCCTGGTCAGACCAGGCGAAGTTCAATACAATAGATAGGAGTTTGAAAAAAAAAAATGGAACATTTTTCTAAGTCCCAAAAAAACGCTGGTTACCCTCCTTCCCCCCCTACATTTACCCTCCTTCCCCCCCTACATTTCCTAACATATGGCAACACAACTATACAGTGGGCACATGTAGGGCAATAGGACAACTTTATTTTATTTATTAAAGGTTTCCTGGGCTTGTGTAGTGGAATGTAGTGGCTGTAACATACACTTCTATTATATTTTGAAATTCGCACCATATGCAAATTAGGCATCACTAGCGTAACTGCGCTTTGCCTGGCGAACGAACGGTAGCGCTACTTCGCTAACGTTCGCCAACCAGAGCACAAACATCTTAGTGAATTTGCGTAGTGCTGGCGAAGTACGGCGAACCTTAGCAAAGCCAACGCAAGCGAATTTTCGCATCTTAGTGAATTTCCCCCTATAAGTCTTCATTTTGTCCACAGGCTATATCTTCAAATGTCACATTTTCATAACTAGTCCTCATACTTAATACAGTTGTGTGTCTTGCATCTTCTTGACCCCTTGTATACCAAAACAACATAAAGTGAGATAGAGGCCCATACATTGAATGTAAGTGGTACTAGATGTTTTTGAAACCACAAATAAATTCATTTTCTAAAACTCCAAATGAAAGTTTTTTTAAGTAATTACATTATCATTTACTGTCGCCCTCCACTGGTAAAATTGGTTTTATATGGAAACACAATAGTTTATATAAACAAGCTGCTTTGTAGCCATGGGGGCAGCCATTCAAGCACAGAATACACAGTAGATAACAGATAAATACTACTATAGTTTATATAAACAAGCTGCTGTGTAGCCATGGGGGCAGCCATTCAAGCACAGGATACACAGTAGATAACAGATAAGTACTACTATAGTTTATATAAACAAGCTGCTGTGTAGCCATGGGGGCAGCCATTCAAACACAGGATACAGATAACAGATACGTTCTGAAGAATCCTATTGTATACTACAGAGCTTATCTGTTATCTGCTGCATGTCCTGTGGCTTTTCTCCTTTTCCAGATTTGAATGGCTGCCCCCCCCCACATATACACAGCAGCTTATTTTCAAAAACTATTGTCGTATTTCTGAAGCAAAAAGTTGTACGATTGCAGTGCAACAAGAAAGCAAAACCCACTAAAATGTCTAAAAATTTGAGTTTTTCAGCCAAGTTCTTACGAAAAAAATTCCAAAAACCTCTGAATGGCTAAAATAAACCCAAGAAGGTTCAATAGAATCAGAGCAGCTCCCCTTGACTTCTATGGGACCTCAACTGCTTTTACTTGGCGGAGCTTTGTATTTGAGTTTTTTACCATATTTTTTAGCGTTTTAGAGAAATAACAAAAACGCACATTTTTAGCATTTTAGGCAAAAAACACAAATTTTTTGATAAAAATTACAATTTGTGAAAAAAAAAAAAAGAAATTGGAATGTTAGTAAACAAGCCCTCTAGTCTGCTACCAATGTGTAAATGCTCACTCACTATCACATGGGGTCTAGCTGCACATGCTGCACAACTGATAAGCAATATCCCAATTATGAGCAAAAACTAACAGGACATCATAAGAAAGATGTAGTAAAGGAATCAAAACAGCCTAACGCATTTCATGCTTTTTAGCAATTAAGTTGTGGACTGTTCAAAAGCGAATTCCATTTTATATGACTGTGCTTTAAACTTTAAAGGTCTTTTACCTTATAGGACAGTGCTGGATAGTATGAAAAGCATAAGGCCATTGGTACCTTACAGAAAATGACTGCACAGCATGAAAAGCATAAGGCCATATGTACCTTAGAAAATGGGTGTCTCAGACTGCAGGTCTGCTTCCTCTATAGCTAACAAGAACACCCCCTTCCCCAGCAGCTCTATTACCTGCAGCGGGGAAGCAGAGCACAAGACGGGATGGGGTGGAGTTGGGTGATAGTGGGTGGAGTCTGGAAGGAGAGTAGGTGGAGTCTGAAAGAGAAGTGGGCTGGAGGATGGGGACTGGAGTGCACTGGGACTTTCTGAATATTTTTTTTGCAGGGGAGACTTTAGTTACGCCACTGACCTTAGACACATTAAAGAGTGATTTTCTTTTACTGCTCCTGCATTTTTTGGATTTAGTGTGTTCTTGCTTAAACTTGGGTTACCTCCCCCAAAATCAATTTACAAAAAAATGCATAAACCATTTTAACCCTTTGGGGGTGGTAGGGTTTGTACTGCATTTCGGTGCACTACATTTTCTTTTCTCTGTAGGAAAACAATCCTCTTTCTTTGATGGTGTTTACATTCATTCATATTACTGCCCCGAATCCAACTTTGTAAAACTGTCCTCACTTTACAGACAAAATAAAGATGTAAAAAGGGAAAGAGGTGGAACCTACAGTAAAACACGAAACACCATACATTCTGACCGTCTCAGTCCTCTAATGGACAAAAACTGCCTTTCCTTCCAGCAATGACTGCCCTTGCATTTGAATGATAAACACGCTGCTTATGGCACAATGAAATTGCTCTAGAATTCTCTGTTTTGTCATTTCCAACTGATACCTAATTGAGAGTGCAAGCATTTGCCACAGGCAACGTGTTTCTAATTCAAATGAACGGGAAGCAGCTACAGGTGGGGAGACACATTCTGACTGCAGACTTCTGTGGGGTCAAAACAGACTGCCTGCTTTTGCCCCAAGGCTAACCTCGATGAAACCACATTTTTTCTTCAGATTTATTCTGATTCCGGTGTTTTTTTTCTGAAGCTGGGTTGAATTATTACATTATTTCTAAGAAAAAAAAAAACCTATCCATATTTCCTGGAAATTTTTGCTCCAGGGGTTTTAACATTTTATTTGTGTTTTAAAGTAGACTTAATTTGCCGTATCAATAATAATTGTTAAAAGTGTGTACTGATTAATAGCATCAAAGCTTAATTCATAGTAGGCGCCAGATTTCAATACATATCTGTGAAATCTTTGTGTCTCCAAAATGTCACATCATTTCTTTGATCCAGCCGAACCTCAGCTCTGAGCTGACAGCAGTAGCCCTTAAATCATCTGCCAATAGAGGTATGGTTTTAAATATATATTTTATTACATTTTAGTTAATTCATAACTGTATCATTTAAAAAAAAAAGGACCATCCTTACATTTAAGGCTGCCACTTCACTCCCTTAAAACCAGACATATTATATCCAAATCCTGTAAGTTAATTAACAGTTTATTCAGATGCACATTGAAGGCAGCACTTGTACATGAGCTGATAAAAGCTGCCAAGACGAAAATCAGCCAGGCATATATTGGACAGGTAAAAAATCCTGTTATACAAGGATTGCACTGCATTATTGATGCAGTCTTAGCCTGTTTGGCCTGTATTACTTTAACTATAATCCAATCTAGCATCGGATGATGGGGGGGGGGGTCTGGGCCCCCCTTGGAGCTGCCACATCTAACGAGGGGGTTTGTCAGGAAAGAGTGCAGGAGATGCTGGATGTGGAGGGGGGTTGGGTCTGGGCTGACGGGGCCCGAAAGGGCTGAGCCCCACAGGGTTTTTTCTCTGTGTTGTGCTTGCCCAATCTGACCCTGAGCCAATCCTTTGGCCCAAGGATCAGCCCAATATCCCCAGCTCAATGTGGCCATATTGGGGAAAAAGATTCTTACATGGATGGTCAGTTTTAAAGTGGCTGATAAAAGCTCTGATACGGGGCTCAGCTGCCGGACAAATATCTCAAAGAAATTGATCTGACGGGTTTTCAAGTTCCACCGGGACAAGGACCCCGTCGACACTTTGATGCAGTCCTCATCCCAACAGCCTACATTTACCACGTTGTGATCAACTTGTTTGGCAAGGTCACCAAACGAGCAGATCTTTAAATGTATAGCCAACTATGCAGTTTATATTTGATTCCAGACAACAACTCCTAATTAGTTATTAAAAACAATACAAAGGAATTCCTGTAACAGGTGGGGGAAGGGTATAATATTGGTAGAGACTGCACACCTTCAATCCCCAAGGTCCTATTGGGATAAAAACCAATTACAAAAAATGAGTAGAATGTGGACTGCAAAACCAATATATTAAAAATACAATTTATTATATAATACATTTATTTACTGTGTTTTCTGGCCGGCCAGTGTTTTAGTGATTATATAATAAATTGTATTTTTAGTTATTAAAAACGTATAATTTTATATGCCCAGTTTGAAAAAAGTCGACGCTTCACCATTTTCTAGGTTTGGAAGGTTTTTCTAGGTTTGGAACATCACTAATTGATCCTAATCTGCAGCACCCAGTTTTGCTATACAATGTTTTCACTTAAAAGGAAAAATGTGCCCAGTGTTTATGAAGGATAGCGTCCATTGATTTTCACTCAGTTTGGAAAGTATGAAATAACAGAATACTGTATACATATAACGTGTTCTCTTAAAGGAGAAGGAGAGTCCTGTTATACTAATGATAGCATTTACTTACCTAAAACCCCAGGCCGGTGTCCCTATCAAGAGTAAACAGCTCCGATTCTTCCAATAAGCACCACGGAGCGATCCTCTTCCAGGCTTCTACTTTTTTCTCGCCGCTGTGCATAATAAAAAAAAAAAAAGCTGAACTATAACAAAAAAAGTTGGCTATTTCATTCTACTATGCATGCATCTGCCACAAGACATTTTAAGAAAGAAGAACCTGGAAAATAATAGCTCAGTGGTTCTTGCTGGAAGAATCTTGGCCCGGGGTTTCACGTAAATAAATGCGATCACTTGGGGGTGCCTAACTTTTGGCAGCCCCAAGTTAAAAAGACTTTGCTATTCCTTTAAGGGGAGGTCCCATATTGCTTACCGTCGTTCAAAAAACATTCTAAAAAACAAGGATACAATCTATTTTGCCCACTAGATTAGACTGTTGTTTTGAAGTCTTGAAGTAACAAGCAATATATAATATCTTGGAGAAGAGAAATGTTATTTGCTTGCAGAAAATCTATTCTTTATAGTCTACATTATGGTAAAAACATTTAAATTTTCTTCTTTCATTGAATGGGATTGTTAAAAAAAAACACACACACACACACACACTTTTTTCTTTGAAAATAATTCTCACTCATGTTTTCCATCCTGAAAGACAATGTACATTGTAATCTTTTGAGATAAAATGAAATGTATCTTTTAAAATATAGACTTTATAAAGCTGCATTGGAAACTTAAGAGTAAACATGAGATCTTATGTTGAACACAGAAATAAAGACTGAACAGTTTAATTGTTGTATATACTAAAAGACATTTTAAATGTTTTTTCATCTCGTTGGTTTATACGCTAAAAAAAGAAAAAAAAACTGTAATGCATAAAAATTTCAGTATAAGGTGGGTATGTGATGGGTGGGGGGTAGGGAGGGGAGGTAAGGGGCATCTTTTCTTAAGTCTTTAGATTTTTTTTCCTCTTTTTATTTTGTTTCCTTTTTTAAAAGTTCATTTTTTTTTTGTAAAGTAGGAGGACCTGACTTGGGTTGATTCACGGGAATACTGATGATAATGACAATTTGTGGCAGTGATTATAATGTATTAAAGCAAATCTGTTTGGTGTTTACTTTTTAACTGGATTATATCCCTAAACTTAAAAAAAAATGAAATAAAAAAAATCATAAAAAGAAGTCTTCCTTGTGGTAGTTTTATGTAGTTACACAAAAAAAAAAAACATTAGTAAAATGATCATGATTTTCTGACTTGGTTTAAGTTTTCTTCATATGCTTTTACTGTATACATCTGATATTTTTTCTCATTTATTTTACGGTGCAAGGTGGAAAATTATGCTTAATTGTACCTAGTTATGCCTGCAACTGGCACCTATGCTGCTGCTAATGAGGGGCAAAAAAGCAGCAAGTCTTACGAGTCTGTATGGTAAGTTCAGAGCTTCTTATGCACAGAGCAACCATCCAATTTTGCTCCATTTAAAGGGATACTGTCATGGGAAAACATGTTTTTCCCCCACATATTGCTGTTCCAGCAGACTTCTGAACTGAAATCTATTTTTCAAAGGAGCAAACTAATTTTTTTATATTTAATTTTGAAATCTGACGTGCGGCTAGACATACAATCAGTTTTACAGGTGCCGCCACTCATATAACTTCAACCACTCTTTAAAGGGGTTGTTCGCCTTCCAGACACTTGTTTCAGTTCAGTTGTTTTCAGATTGTTCCCCAAAAATAAAGACTTTTTTCAATTACTTTCCATTAGTTATTTTTTACTGTTTTTGTCCAAAATTTGAGTTTAAAGTTGAATGTCTCTGGTGTTTGAGTCTGGCAGCTCAGTAATTCAGGTGCAGATTCTAAGGGGCAAATTCACTAACCTGTGTAGTTGCGCCTGCGTTGGCTTCGCCGACGTTCGCCGCAGTTCGCATGGCGTAGTTTCGCCATCTCTACACAAATTCACTAAAATGTGCAGTTGCGCTCAGTGAGGCTAAAGGTAGTGAAGTCGTGCTACCGTTACTTTGTCAGGCAAAGTGCATTTACACTAGCAATGCCTAATTTGCATAGGCGCGAAGTTAAACGTATAATAGAAGTATATGTTACAGCCAATACATTACACTACACAAGCCCAGGAAACCTGGAAAAAAATAAAGTTGTCCTATTGCCCTAAATATGTTCCCCCTGTATAGTTTTGTTGCCATATGTTAGGAAATGTAGGGGGGAAGGTGGGTAACCCCCAAAAAAATTACACAATTTTTCAGATAATCACCCTAAAAAAAATAAGACGCCAGCTTTTTTTTGGGACTTTGAAAAAAATGTCACTTTTTTTCAGACTCCTATCTATTGTATTTAACTTCGCGCAAGAGGTAACGTTCAATAAATTGGGCATCTTAGTGAATTAGCGTAGTTACATCCCTTCATCAGTACGCAACTTCGCCTGGCGTAAGGGTGCAAAGTTGCGCTAGTCTACTTCGCTAGCAAATTTTCACCAGGGACGCTGTTAGTAAATTGGCGAGGTTGCGAAATAATGTCACGCTGGTGAATAAGCGTTAGACGTTCGCACTTTAGTGAATTAGCCCCTAAACTGTTACAATTTTGCAGATACATTTCTCAGCAGTATCTCTGCCTGTAATGAAATCCAGAGATTTTGCTCAGCAGGCACAAAGATAAGACATGTATCCATTAAATGTATCAATTTAGAACAGTTTTGGGGGGTTTGGCGACCCCCCCCCCCGCCAGAGCTGCTGTGGAGAGTGAAAAATGACACTTTATACTTACACTTTATACAAAATTAGAAAAACGGTTACAAATAAAAAATAGAGAGTAAATTGAAAAAGTCGCTATTTCTGGTGATCTATCTGAAAACAACTTTAAAGGAAAACTATACCCCGAAAATGAATTTTTGAGCAACAGATAGTTTAAATCAAATCAAGTGACATATTAAAGAATCTTACCTACCTGGAATATATATTTAAGTAAATATTGCCCTTTTACATCTCTTGCCTTGAACCACCATTTCATGATGGTCTGTGTGCTGCCTCAGAGATCACCTGACCAGAAATATTTCAACTCTAACTGTAACAGGAAGAAGTGTGGAAGCAAAAGACACAACTCTGTCTGTTAATTGGCTCATGTGACCTAACTTTATAGTTTGTTTGGTATGTTTGTGTGCACCGTTGGATCCTAGGATCCCAGGAGGCTGTCCTTATTTTTTAAAATGGCAATTTTCTATTTATGATCACCCAATGGCACATGCTACTAAAAAAGTGTATTATTATGAAAATGGTTTATTTACATGAAGCAGGGTTTTACATATGAGTTGCTATAGGCAATATCTGTTTATAGAGACCTACATTGTTCGGGGGGTATAGTTTTCCTTTAATGCTGCACTGCAAATTGCATTGATATTACTCTCCTAAGGCAGCCCATCAGAAGAACAATGGGACGGTAGTAAAGGTAGAAGGGAGTAAAAATCCATGTCCCACTGCGACTCCTTCAGTTACACTGAGTAGGAGAAACAATAGCCTGTCAGAAAGCAGTTCCATAGTGCAGCACTGGCTCTTTCTGAAAGCACATGACCAGGCAAAACGACCTGAGATGGGTTAGGAATAAAATTTTACATACTAGACTGAATTATTTGCAGCTTAAACAGTGTAAATTAGAAATAAAAACTACAGATGCAGTCACTTGGATTTGTAAGTTAAATGCGTCGTGACTTAACTCATTTATCCCACTTAGCACAGAATATTGTGTCACAGCATCCCATCCAATTAAAGAGTTCACCATTGAAAACAATGGAGCTTTGGGATGCTAATGAAAAGGTTAAATGCATTAAATGAGTTAAGATGACTTTAGATAACACAGTTACTTCAATTAGCCCTGAGTCACGACGCATTTAACTTACAAATCCAAGTGACTGCATCTGTACACCATAAAAATCATGCCAGAATCCCCTTTTCAAGAAAAATTAAAAGACATTTAGGGGCCCATTTACTAAATTCACTTGAATAGATCAAATTCCGATCGTACGATTTTTTTGTAGGATCGAAGAAGCCAAATTTGGCTTCTTCGATCATCGAATACTGAATGATCGAATATTCTATTGATTTTGATCATCGAAGGAAACCAAATTTTTAAATCCTTCGAATGCCTAATTCGGCAGATTGGACGTACCGAATTGCAATAGAAGCCTATGGGAATCCCCCCATAGGCTTCTGAGGTTAAGTCCTGCTCAAATACCATTCATACGATCGAAGCGCCCGATCTTTGAATTGTACAAATTTTTCGGAGGCTCGATGGAGAAAGTACGATATTTTTGAGAAATCGCACGATCGGAATTTGATCGTACGATTTCATCGAGGAATTGTATTTCGAGCAAAATACTAACCCAGAACTATTCGACATATCGAATGCTTATCGAATATCGAGGAAATTCGTAGGAATTTCGGGGAATAATAGTAAATGTGCCCCTTAAAGTGCATGCCTTTGTTCAGCTTGCCTGATCCCGAAATGTACACCAATTTCTAACTGGAGAAGCACTAGCGGGTGTATAAAAATGTTCATAGCAATTACGCTGGTAAACATCACATTGTGGCTAGAAAGCTTACGGTTTGTACCAAAATGTTGTGCTTTGCTTGCATTAGTAAGGGATTGAGGGATTGATTCCCGAAACGCGTAGGGCACAGCATCCCTTATTCCAAATAAACCTGTTTTCCTGATCGGAGTGCCGTCTTTCCTTGGAGCTAGAAGTGTGTTGTAGCAGGGGGACGCTGCTGACTGAGCACCTGATCGGGTATGTTGGAACAGATAAGAGGAGTGAGCTTTGAGCGGTCTCCTTTGCTTGTTTAGTAAAGGAACTCTAATAATTATATCACTGTTTTATGATTTCACTTTTACAGCAGCCTAAGATATCCTTCCACTGACCCATAATGACTCAAGAAGCCAAGGTCTGCCTTTTGATATGTTTGCATTTATGAATGAGCAGTTGAAAACTATATTCATATTATAACTGAATAATATTGTAATGCTGTCTTCTTTCTTCTTGTCTTAATAGTCCAGACTCCTTTTCCTTCTTTATTCCCAATAGAAAGCATTTCAGCCGGGACTGCAACATAATGAACACACAAGGCCCATCTCGTTTTTCTCCGATCACATCTTTCGCAGCCCACAGGCTACAAACTGTCAAAATCTGATGAGGTTCATAACTGGAACCATTAAACGAGCCCCCTCTAATTTTTTCTCTCGTGCCTGGAGCCCAGGGGCATCATTAGTGCACCCCAACCGGAGGCATCCGCATAACCGGAAAGCAGAACGTCCTTTTTGTGCCAATTCACTTGTGGGTAATTCTCTTACACCTCTCATTAACTTTCTATCCACCCTTTATTGGCAGGAGTCTTGCAGACTTTATAATGTCATTTAATTCCTTGTGCTACAACAATCATTTTCAAGGGGTTTGGAGGATAGAATTAGTTGCCTTATACTACTGATGCCTAAAACGGAAAGTGTGATGCATGAATGAAAAGCCAGCCACTCCCTGGTCTACTGCAAAACTGCTTCCCCGCTATCAAATTTTTGGGTTGATGATTCAGGACTTGGCTTGATAAGGGTGGTTCACCTTCATGTGAACACTTGTTATGTTATAGAATGGCTAATTCGAAGCAATTTTTCAGTTAGTCTTTTTTTTGTTTTATAGTTTTCACATTATTTGCCTTCTTCTTGTGACTCTTTCCAGCTTTCAAATGGGGAGTCACTGACCCTATCTAAAAACAATGTATTGTTATAGTCCTAACTATTAGATTTTTGTATTACCAATTTTTTTTAACCATTTGAGGGGCGTGCCACATTTGTTTTAGTGGTGGGCTCATGTTTTGGTCATTAGAGGATCTCTTTTGTCTTTATTTTGCTTCCTTGTAATAATACAGTTGTGCTCATAAGTTTACATACCCTGGCAGAATTTGTGATTTCTTAACCATTTTTCAGAGAATATGAATGATAACACAAAAACTTTTCTTTCACTCATGGTTAGTGGTTGGCTGAAGCCATTTATTGTCAAACAACTGTGTTTACTCTTTTTAAATCATAATCACTACACAAACTGCCCAAATGACCCTGATCAAAAGTTTACACACCCTAGTGATTTGGCCTGATAACATGCACACAACTTTTCACAAAGGGGTTAGGGCCCTTACACACGGGCGTTTTTACCTGCGCTCCCCTGCGTTGCGTTTGGCTGCGCTCAGACACAGGGGAGCGCAGGTATAGACGCACTCAATTATTTTCAATGGGGCTGTACTCACACAAACGCATGTAGGCGCCAAACGCAGGAAAAATGCAGCATGTTGCGTCTGAACCTGCGTTCGGCGCTTACACGCGTCTCGTGAGTACAGGCCCATTGAAAAGAATGAGGTGCGTCTATACCTGCGCTCCCCTGCGGCTGAACGCAGCCAAACGCAACGCAGGGGAGCGCAGGTCCAAAACGCCCGTGTGTAAGGGCCCTTAGAATGGCTATTAAAGGTAACCATCTTCACCTGTGATCTGTTTGCTTGTAATTAGTGAGTGTGTATAAAAGGTCAATGACTTTCTGGACTCCTGACAGACCCTTGCATCTTTCATCCAGTGCTGCACTGAGGTTTTTTGGATTCTAAGTCATGGGGAAAGCAAAAGAATTGTCAAAGGATCTGCGGGAAAAGGTAGTTGAACTCTATAAAACAGGAAAGGGATATAAGAAAGATAAGGAATTGAGAATGCCAATCAGAAGAAGTGGAAAATTAGGGGTTCTGTTAAAACCGAAACCACGGTCGGGTAGACCAACTAAAATTTCCACCACAACTGCCAGAATGAAAGGAAAGGAAAAACCCACAAATAACTTAAGGTGAAATACAAAAAATACTGGAGGAAAATTTGCACTCATCAGCCCAGAAGCTGCGCATGGGACGTACTTGGACATTACAACATGATAATGATCCAATACACAAGGCCAAGTCGACCTGTCATTGGCTACAGCAAAATAAAGTGAAGGTTCTGGAGTGGCCATCTCAGTCTCCTGACTTCAATATCATTGAGCCACTCTGGGGAGAACTCAAACGCGCAGTTCATGCAAGACAGCCCACACTGACAAAGTATCTTTAGTGAAACTTCGCCAGTGTTCGGTTGCTGAGCCGCAACTTTACATTTGAGCTAATTAGCGTAGTGGTAACTAATTTACCCCTGGTGAAGTGGTGCAAAGTGTGACTGTGTTCACTGATGAAAATCCGCCCCTTATTCACTCCATTCACTCTAATGGAGTTATTTTTTTCAGATCTAATCTGAAGTTCTTGCTAGATTTAAGTGATGAAATGTGCACAAGGCAGATAATTTATATTGCCTTATATAGCTTGACTCTTTCCTCTGTCATTTCTTTGGCTCCTGTGCTAAAACTTTATTATGTCTGGTCAACGTAACCCCCACATTCCTGTTTTGTTATATCACCCAGTCTGCCCCCACTGTGTCTCATTTCAGCAAGGTCACACTGAGCAATGTGTTGCTTCTGCCCTACCTACTGCTGTTGAGTATTCAGACAAATGCACAGAAGTAGAAAAATAAAAAATGGGCTCACATTATGCAGCTGCCTCAAGGTTCCTATTAATGAACTAAAAGCTGGCATAGTTTTGAGACTGGAATGCTTCTTTCAGGGTCATTTTAACCCTTTGTGTGCCATGCCCTATTGAATACATTGGCTGGAAAAAAACAGGTTTTAAAATGCATTTAAAATAATTTCAGGCATTTTGGGATATTGGCTTCTGGTGATGTGGTTCCAAACCACTTGCCAAGGAGAAACATAATGGTCCCAGGAGCCAACCCAAGCAGCAGCTACGTAACATTCATTTTTGCCACCCCCTGATAAAGTGCCCCTGCTCTGGGTATGGACTGGAGCATTGGGGGTCCACCGAGGCAGCAACACCAAGGGCCACCTCCCAACTTCCAAACCTGTGCGTCTCCCCATGCCCATTCACGAATGTCGGACCACCGCATTGAGGTTCATCATATTATTCTTTAGGGGAGAGTGGAAGTGCAGGTCTGGGCCAGCAGAGGGCCAGGGCCCACTGGGTTTTTTTCCTGGTTTCTCGTTGACCCAGTCCAACCCTGCCCCTGCTGTTTTATTGCTGTCATGCCTGGTATAATTGTCAGACCCCACCACCCAACCACTGCTGCACTGAAATCACCCACTAAGGGTTGCCACCTGTCTGGGTTTGAACCAGACAGTCAGATTTTTACACCTGTTGTTTGGTGCCCCGTTTTTAGACGTCTGAAAAGCAGACAAGTCTGTTCCCTGCGCAGTTTGGCCAATCACTGGCTGCCATGTCACAGACCCGCCCCCAGCGCCGTATTTGCCGGACAGACGCCCCTAGGGCAGATTTTGGATGATAAAAAAGAATTAAGAGAAGTGGGAAAAAAGCTTGATTTCCTTTTTTAGTTGTAAATTCCAGTACAGGTTCAAGAGGATTGGCTAGGTTAGTGGAAGAAATTTGAAGTCCAGCCAATCCCCTTGTGGCAAGACCTGGAGTTTGAGGGAAAAAGAAGTTTAGTCCCTGTTTGAACTGCGCCTGTTCCTGGATTATACTGCATGTGTCAGGGCCAACACCCAGGTACCTTTGTTTCTTTATTCCTTTGTTTTAATTCCCCTAACCCCCCCCCCCCCCC
>CM044446.1:11203917-11223793 GCA_024363595.1 Xenopus borealis | reverse complement strand
CCCCCCCCCCCACCAGTCTGGAAACAGTAAGACAATTCTAGATCACGCATATCAAGTTAGGGAACATGAAGTCAGAGAACAGAAATATGGGAGGGTGGGAGAGAAGATGGATATATACATATATATGTTATGATCTTAGCTTCCACTATTTTCTGTTGTATTATAATACTGACGTTTTCTGTGTTTGGAGAACATTAATTATCTTTATACCTGAAGCCATGCCTTAAATTTGTCAATTTTGGACTACTTCATGTGACCGCAATAGTCATAACTGTACCCTCATTGTCAGACCATTAGTGTAACTATTCTTGCCTATACGGAAAATATACAAATTTACAAATATGCCATATCCGAATGCTGAGCTCTTAATTAAGGAATAACACTAGATCAGGTTATTTTTGGGCTATTTTCTTTTCTGTTAGTTATTTTTTTTTTTTTTTGTTTTTAAGAGAAAACCGTAACGTAATGGGTTCTTTTCTCAGAACAGGACACATCCATCTAGTTCAGGGGTGTCCGGTTTGGTTCTCAAGGAAAAGTCATGTTGCAAAGAATACAGGAGTAGGCAGGAGGGGAGACTCTGCCCATTGCCAAGTTAGTAGTAGTAATAATAATATAATAATAAATATATTTCATATTCAGGTGTCCTATAGTCCAGTGTATAGCTCTATCTGGTTATCCAACTGGTATTGTAGTTCTTTTCTGTGTATTTTCTTTATTTTTACAAATCAAAAGTGTTTGTGTATTTCATGTGTGGCCCCAGACAATTTTTCTTTTTCCAATGTGGCCCAGGGAAACTACAAGGTTGGACACCCCTGATCTAGAAGTTGAACCTTTTAGTCTAAATGAAACCTGACTGACTGCTAGCTGATCCAGAGGAAGGCAAAAAAAACTATTTGAGGTCAAGAAAGAGTATTAACCTATTTATAATAGGTGAGAAAATATACTTTCATATTTATATTATTACTTTAAGCATAATTTTGTTGTTGGGATAGGTCTGGTCTAAATTTCAGATTTTCCTTTTCTGGTACAATTTAGATTCCTTATTGGAAGTTATTTATGGAGCCCAGTGGCGTAACTACCAGGGGTGCAATTGCACCAGGGTCCCCACCCCCTTGGGGCCCATCGGAGCCACGAAAATAGCTATGACAGGTGGTTATCTAGAGGGAGATTTTACAGCACACATGCCATCAACACCCCAGCATGCAATTTATAGAGGTAAGGGCCCGACAGGGGGGCCCAGGTGCCCATCCAGTACCAGGGCCCCCAGGGAGAAGTTACGCCACGGATGGAGCCCCTTCTTAGTTGATGTTTAGCAACCAGAAAGCACAACGATTTAAAATCATTTCCTAAACCTTTTTGTTAGGGATATGCAGATTGCCCAGATGTCATATAAGAATAGGTGGGAACTGCCTAGATTAATCATCTGTCCAATCTCTCTCCACTATAAAGCATAATAAAGCAAATATTGACCACCTTTCAAGGCCTTAATGTATATCCAGTAATAGTAAATGGCTCATCCATCTGTGTCGACTGGAAGAGTTATCGCTATATAAATAATTGACACAAAGCATTGCGGTGGTTTCTCATTTTACTGAATGATGTATTTGAATTAATTCCGGGTATACATTCTTTTTTTCTTCTGGTTATTCCACTGACAACACCGTCAACATGGTGAGACGGTAAAAATACACTTTGCACATGTTGCCAGTTGCTATAGGGTATTTTTCTTTCTAAAATAAAAAGTGATATTTACATGCCATCACTCGTAATTCCAAGCAATAAGTCAAGGTTCTATGTTACCTGGATTTCATATGTTACTGTTGGTTTTATATATAGGGGCTGCCGTACACAGGTTGTTGCGCCAAATGAGCGGATCTCTCCCCGATATGCCCAAATTGAGGTGGGTGATATCTCACTGATCAGATTGTGGGCCCTAGATCGGATCAGAATGAAGGACATACATCGAATTTTGTCCAGATGTTGATCAGTTGATCAGTTTGTAGGATGGACCCACACATGGGCCAATAAGCTGGTGACTCCGTTTGTTGGCAGCTTTTATGAGCCTGTGTATGGGGGCCTTTAATGTCATTTGGGCCTCGATACCTTTAATCTACTAAAATACAATATGAAATAAAAAGATTAAACCTAATTGGATTGTATTGCCTTCGGTGAGGATTAGTCCGGATCAAATGTGGATTAGTTGAATAAAATGGGGTCTATGGAGATGGCCTTTCCATAATTTGGAGCTTTCTGGATAAAGGGTTTCTAGATAATGGAAAAACCTGTAGAGAGGCTGGCACAAGCCTGGAACCCACGAAACAGTGTAACCACAGTCAGGTTGTAAAAGGTTAAAAAGCTTACATTTATTTCCAAAATTTAAGAACCATTCACCTGACGCGTTTCGTGTCCTCAAGACACTAAGTGTCTTGAGGACACGAAACGCGTCAGGCGAATGGAATGGAAATGACCAGACTGTAGATTATATATGAATATTAGTTATTCCTTTGGAGCGAAACCAAGCCTTCCTAAATCAAGTATCTTTTCTAGTCAGTGTACCGTCTGCTCCTGAAATGTTATATGTTTCAAATTCATTCCATGGAATTATAGTGTTGCAAGACCTTTCTAGATTAATGTTTTAAAACTTGGATAAATTCAAGATGTTTCACTGCATCCTCTGTAAAACTGGACTGACCATGCGGCAAATTCACTAAAGGGCAAGTTTTTGCCACACTTCGCCAAGCACAAATTCGCTTCCACTATGCTAATTCATTTAGATGCAAGTTGCGTCTCTGCGCCAAATGCTGGTGAGGTATCTCTAGCGTAAATTCGTCAGCGTGAGCATTTAATATCAAACTTTCGCTAACGTTCATTTCTGCCTAGTGTAACTTCGTTAGTACTCCTACGGTTAGGTCAATTTAAATAGGGAAGGTAAAGTACTGTAAGGACTAGCGGGGACCCCTAGTCATCTCTCGTCTGTGCCAGTTTCACTATGGCACACGCGCCTGTGCACTTCCTGGTTTACGTGCCGGCAGTGTGGCGTCATCACACCTAGTGGCGCGAAATTCAAATATATATCATTGCCCGTTGTAGGTCTAACTTGTTAGCATCTTGGTGCGATTCTTCTGCTATTTGATTCCAGTTTTGACCCTTGCCAGTCTGACCATTCTGAATTCTGCCAAATCGGACCCTTGCCTACCCAACTACTCTGAACTCTAAGCATCCTGACCTGTGCCTGCCTGACTATTCCGCTTCTACCGATATTGACCCATGCCTGACTATCCGCTACGCTGCCTATACCGACCCTTGCTTGCTTGACTATCCTTGAAACCTGCCTGTAATGACCCCGGCCTGATTGACT
Source organism: Xenopus borealis (assembly GCA_024363595.1). NCBI lineage: Eukaryota > Metazoa > Chordata > Amphibia > Anura > Pipidae > Xenopus > Xenopus borealis. The sequence goes on along the minus strand of CM044446.1, from coordinate 11,220,435 downwards.
TTGCTTGTATTCCACCCGCACCAACCCCGGCCTGTCTGCTCCTTGAACTGTACCTTCCATCCAAAACCTTGCTAACGACCGTGCCCCTTTGCTCGTACAGAACCTTTGCATGGCTCCTCTCTTATTAAGACCTGGCGGCATCCAATTAGCTGAGGGCTCCTCCCGAAGTGAAAGGCAGCTGTTTAAGGCAGAAGCAAGAGCCTAGACCAGGGAGCTTAGCACTGGTTCTGGATTTAGGGTGCCGGTCGAGGCAAGTACATATAGGTCACATGTATGTCTTAGAGATGTTGGTGCAAATGCTTGAAGTGGCCACTTATTATTACAAATGTCCAAAATAAAGCCCAACCTAAAACAAATGTGGCATGGCCCCTCAAATGATTAAAAAAAAAGTTAACACAAAAATGTGTAATAGTTACAACTTTAAAAGACAATTCCGCTTTAAAATATGAAAATAAATACATTGTTTTTTAAAAATATTTTTATGACTTTACAGCATTCAGGATATGATGTGGCTGACATACGATCGAGGAGGATGAAGCTTCATCTTATCAATTCGCCAGGTCTAAGCTGGTGAAGGAAATTCTGGAGAAAGAGGTAACGTAATGGAAAATATCGCAGTTTAGTGAATTTGAGGAGAAACGATTATTATTAAAATTAGCTTGACAATAGGGTTTGAAAATTCGTTAGTGACGGTCTCTTTCAATAGGGAATTGTCCTCTACGCCTGTTAGCAAATTGGCGATGTCCCTGCGGATGGGATTTCTGATGAATTTTGGCTAGCGACGGCCACCTTAACCATCAGGAGAGAACTACACAAGCGTTTTTGGTCCGACCGACGCCCGGGCGGCAAAACACAGGTGACTAATTGGATGGAGTCACACACGGCAAAATATAATTGGCCAGAATGAAAAGTCGCAGGCAAGAACTACACAGTCCAACTGTTGAATGAAGACGCTGCTTACTGTGTCCACATGCGACAGTCGCGTTGCATCGGATCTAATGTAGTTCTTACCTGCAACTTTTCATTCAGTCCAATTACAATTTTGACACCTGCCTCTCCGTCCGATTTGTCGCCGGCCATCGATCCAACCAAAAACGCTCTTATAGTTCTACCCCTAATAAATAACACTTTTAGCGCTTGCTGGTACAAATAAAATATAATGGCTGCCTTGTAGCCTTCCTAAATTGTTATTGTATTAATTCCTCATATTTCTTTTACATCTGTCATGTGTCTGCTTCAGGCCATACCCCTACACTTTTTTAAATCTGTGTAGAGATAGGATCTCTACATTCTTTGTCCTTTTGCTTCTCCATTAGACATAGAAAGGTTCTCAGTTGTTTCTGGAATCAGTTTTACGTTGTCGATAGATCATGCACCATTTTTACAGTCATTTTTTTGCACCGTTTCTAATTTATTGTCCCTTCTGGAGGTCTGGAAATGTGCTACTAATATTATTTGATGGTGCACACAATAAGACTGGGAATTGTGCATAGTTCACCAAGCAATGTGTTGCTGGCTATTCCATCAAGTTTATAAAATGGTTTTATTCTACAGCCAACACATTTTGGATGAAACAACTGCTATTTTTACTTTGCCTATGGATACCATTTTAATACACAATAACTCAAATATCGGGTGCCTACAAATGTCATCTCTTAGCAAGCAGAAAAAAAACCGTTGGCTTTATTTCTGGTGGAAAAATATATTAAGTTAAATGACATAGGCTTATCTAAACCTTAATTTAAGATTGAATGCAGGATTTTTAATTTTTTTTATAGATCATGCATTAATCTATTTTTTTGCTCACCAAATCTAAATCTTTTGTCAAGCAGAAAAATGAGGACCTAAATGATGAAGTAATACATTTAATGAGTGTTTGATAATTTCTCAGATTTTTTGGTCTTTGCTTATTCCTAAAATCCTCTACAGAATTGTTTAAATTCATAAGTATAATGATCCGGTGAAATATCGCTATTTCTTAAAAACAGCTACTTTTGGCCTGAATCTGCGGAGAGGCCTCAAAGGCCTGGACCTATGGTGGCTTAATTTAAAGGGGTGGTTCACCTTCAAGTTAACTTTTCGTATATTGTAGAAGGGCCAATTCTAAGAAACTTTTCAATTGGTCTTCATTATTTATTTTTCATAGTGTTTTAATTATTTGCAATTTTCTTCTGTTTCTTTGCAGCGTTCAAATGGGGGTCACTGACACCATCTAAAAACAAATGCTCTTTAAGGCTACAAATGTATTGTTATTGTTACTTTTTTATTACTTATCGTTCTATTCAGTCCCTCTCCTATTCATATTCCAGTCTTTTATTCAAATCAATGCAGGGTTGCTAGGGTAATTTGTACCCTAGAAACCAAATTGCTGACACTGCAAACTAGAGAGCTGCTGAATAAAAAGCGAAATAACTATAAACCCACAAACAATAAAAAATGAAAACCAATTGCAAATTATCTCAGAATATCACTCTCTACATTATACTAAAAGGTAACTCAAAGGTGAACAACCCCTTTAAGGGGCGCCCAGCCACGCAGGTAATTAGGTGCTTAGTGCTCCAGTACAAAAAGGATGCTCATGTGCACAATGCTATGGGAGGGAGTGGGCAGCAGAATATTGATTAAAACCTGGCCCTTTCTCCTAGTCAGTATTGCCAAAGTTAATCCATGCCCTTATTCTATCCAGGGTTGGACACCGGGGAGAAACTCAATGGGCCCCCGCTGGCCCAGACCTGATCCCCAAAAGAAAACAATATGCGGCACAGGGTTTCCAGCTTGGAACCTGGTGGGCCCCCAATGTTCCAGTCTGACCCTGATCCTATCTCGCCTAGTCTCACCCAACTGGCCTCTCTTAAGGTGGCCATACACGGACCAATAAAAGCTGCCGGTCGGCGAACGGTAGCATAGTTGCACAAGTGTTACTTTTTGAGATTTCGCACTGTTGTTTTCGCGTGTACATCTATTCGCGCTCGTACACGCACGTGTCAGGAGGAGACGTGACCAGTCAGGTTGCCTAGGACCACTGGCCAGCCTGGCCCGGCACTAGGTACAGAGCTGGACCATCGTAGACAAGATGATGCAGATTAAGAAAGTTTATTCAACTCAAAAGAACAAGCCTTACAAGTTTTGTGCCTGAAGGAGCATTTAATTATAGACCTCATATCGGCTACCTCCCAAAAGTAGAAGGTCTGGGGCATGTGCACCTGGACCCCTATCTAATGTGATGAGTTGGATCCGTTATCTGGAAACCCATTATCCAGAAAGTTCCCGAATTACAGAAAGGCCATCTCCCATAGACTCCATTGTAATTATATAATCCAAATCTTTAAAAACAATTTTTATCTGTAATAATAAAACAGTAGCTTGTACTTGATCCCAACTAAGATATAATTAATCCTTATTGGAAGCAAAACCAGCCGATTGGTTTTTTTTAATGTTTACATGATTTGCCTAGGTATGAAGATCCAAATTACGGAAAGATCCATTACCTGGAAAACCGAGTATTCTGGGTAACAGTTCACAAACCTGTACTGGGTCTTCTATATATGATTTCCTATATGAAGGGGTGGCAGGAATTCTGTGATGCTCCTTTACTACACAGTTGTGGTGATCATGGCACTGGTATGGAAGAAGTTAAACCTTTATTAGGCTAAGGGCCTTGTGCTTAAGAAGATAAAACTTTTGCGTCAGTCCGATTGCTTTTCCTTCAGGCTGCCACATAGCACGTCCTACAGGGATGAGTGCCTAGAGGCAAAAAAATAGAAGGTTCAAACACATTCAATGCTTTCCTAGGTGATAAACATCCAGACTTTGCCATCAAAGAGCCATTTGATCATCCTCTGTCACTGCCATAATAAAAAAGAATAATTTTTTTTTCCGGAATACCAAATCTCTCTGGTACACAAGAGCAGGAGTTCTGCGCGCATATTAAAAATTACCAGCAATTACCGTGAGCACATTTACTGTATAAAGAGAGACATCTAGTAGACGGTGTAATTAGATTGCAAGCTCTGTGGAGCAATAATGCAAATCATTATTTGAAAATACTTTGAAGGTTTCATTCTTTTATAATACAAAAGGATTCTAGCAAGATGTACTTTAATTAATAGGTATTCCCTTAAACAAATGGATGTAATTAAAGGTTATTTGGAGAAACAGATGGAGTCCTAAACAGCAGTTTTTACAGTAGGAGTGTGCAATTGTTATCCAGAATGCTTCCGAATAATGGATCTTTCTGTAATTTGGTACTTTAAATATACTAGAAAATCATGTAAACATTAACAAACCCCAATGGGCTGTTTTTGCTTCCATTAAGGATTAATTATATCTTAGTTGGGATCAAGTGCAAGGTACTGTTTTATTATTACCGAGATAAAGGAAATCATTTGTTTCTGGATAATGGGTTTATGGTTAATGGATCTTTTTGTAATTTGGATCTTCATACCTTAAAGCTACTAGAAAATCATGTAAACATTAAATAAACCCAGTAGGTTGGTTTTGCTTCCATTAAAGGGATACTGTCATGGGGGAAAAAACATTTTTCACAGTGCATCAGTTAATAGTGCTGCTCCAGCAGAATTCTGCATTGAAATCCATTTCTCAAAAGAGCAAATCATTTTGAAATCTGACATGGGGCTAGACATATTGTAAATTTCCCAGCTGACCTAACTCATGTGACATGTGCTCTGATAAACAGCCTGCCAGAAAGCAGTTCCCACCTAAAGTGCTGGCACAAGTCACATGACCAGGGGCAGCTGGGAAATTGACAAAATGTCTAGCCCCACTGATTTGCTCTTTTGAGAAATGGATTTCAGTGCAGAAGTCTACTGGAGCAGCACTATTAACTGATGCGTTTTGAAACATGTTTTCCCATGACAGTTTCCCTTTGAGGATTAATTATATCTTAGTTGGGATCAAGCACAAGGTACTGTTTTATTATTACAGAGAAAAAGGAAATCATTTAAAAAATCTGGATTATTTGAAAAAATAGAGTCTGTGGGAGAAAGCCTGTCTGTAATTCGGAGCTTTCTGGATAACAGATTTCCGGATAACAGATCCCATACCTGTATTGATCAATTAGAGAATTGAAAACGAAAATGAGTATTTGGGAAGAATCAGAGTTATATGGAAGGCAGTTTTTGACTTGGGGTGTATAAAACAAAATGATGTGAACAGTTGTCTCTACAATCATGGATGAAGCTGAACCATTGTCCTCTTCTTCAAATCAGTGCATGGTTTCTAGAATAATTTGGACCCTAGCAACCAGATTGCTGAAATTGCAGACTGTAGAGCTGCTAAATAAAAAGCTTAACTCAAAAGACACAAATAATAAAAAATTAAAACCATTTGCAAATCTCTCTCTACATGACACACAGGGGGTTATTAAAGGGCACCAATCACAGCCAAAATCAAACACGTTAACAATTTGACCAGTACAACCTAAACATATTTAATAAAACTACATATACAGTTTTTTGGGAAAATAAACTGCAGTTTTTCAAAAATCCCATACTTTGTCAAATGGGTCCATACTGTGACTACAATATGCAAATGAGTTCACGAGCATGCTCAGATTGTAGCACTGCCCCAAGTATTCTACCCAGAATGCCTAGCTTTAGTAAACTCTAGAAGTATCACAAGATTTCCCTATCTTATCCCCTGCTGGTGATGTCATTATGCAAATGAAGGGCACACACCAACTTCCAGAAGGTGGCAGCACTAACACAGAAGTTTGGCTGATTTGAAAATAGCTTAGAAGGTTTATTAGGCAAGCAAGGAATTTCAACTGAGCATGTGCGAGATTTCAGAGCTACAGTTGGCTGTGAAGATATAGGTAGGAGGAGTCAGTGAAATCCAAGATGCCTGCCTCACGTAGAACTGCAGTGGAGATAGGGGAGATTTTGCAGAAGGTATAGTGAGCTGATCATTTACATTATACAAATAATTCTGTTTTAAAAATCAGATTTCTTGAGCTTTCACATAGTGTATTTACTGTACTTATTACTTATTTTAGTTATGATTGGTCCCATTTAAGTCCAGTTGACCTTTTTGGTGCAAAACTTTTTAAATGTAATTTTTCTGGATTTATTAAAGTCTGATGCTGCAAAAAAAAAGTCAGAATCCGAAAAGCCACCATCTCAGACCTGCTGAGGTTGTATATAAGGCTACGGGAGAGGTCCCTATACTATTTGAACGTTTCTGTGGTCTGCATTGGAATTAGACCAAAAAACGTCTGTTTCGTGCTTTTCTACAAAAATCCCTGAAAAATCGTACCATTTGGGAAAAACCTTTTGAAAAAGTTTGTACGTTTCCGGTTTTTGCTGGATTTTATTGAGTTTTATTTAGTAATAAAGAAGGTCAAATTGTGGATTCTAGTTTGGTTGGACTTTTTTTATTTAAATAAAACGAGCATCTGAATAAAACACAAGGATTTAAAGAACAAGGAAAGTTAAACTAAGGAAGTAGGTAGTTGTACATGATGTTTTGTGCTTGTGTACCAGCCCGCAGCAACCACAGCCCTTTAGCAGTAAAGATCTGTGTCTCCCCAGTAGATGCCCCAGTAGCTCCCCATCTTCTTTTCTACTGATTCACTGATTCACATGCTCTGTGCTGCTGTCACTTACTGAGCTTAGGGACCCACTCACAATATACAGTATTCATAGTGTCATAGAAATATAGTCACAATATAAGGCTGATTAGTCATTAATACAGATAATTAGAAACCAGTGCAATTAGCTGCGTCAGAATTTAATAATCAGCAAACCTGCAGCATCAGCTTATATTACAGCCAGGGAAGCTCATTTTCTGCTGGATAATTAGTGACGACCCCTAAGCTTAGCTTCTCAACAGCTGCTCAGAGCCCACTGAGCATGTGAGTGTCACAGACACTTTCCAAGATGGTGACCCCCTGTGACAAGTTTGACGAGCTGGATTAGGGTTTCCTTCTCCTTTAAAGGAGAACTAAACCCTAAAAATTAATATGGCTAAATATGACATATTTTATATAGTGAACTTATTGCACCAGCCTAAAGTTTCAGCTTGTCAATAGCAGCAATGATCCAGGACTTCACACTTGTCACAGGGGGCTCACCACTTGAAAAGTGGGCTCTGAGCAGCTGTTAAGAAGCTAAGCTTAGGGGTCATCACTAATTATCCAGCAGAAAATGAGGTTGGCCTGTAATATAAGCTGATGCTACAGTGCTGATTATTAAATTCTAATGCTGCCATGTAGTAATTATCTGTATTAATTGCAACATTTGTAGCCTACTTCTTAAGTGAGGCTTTAGTTGTCCTTTAAAGACATGTTTAGAAGAAATAGCCTGGCAGGATGAAACACAACTAGTGTTATGAATGAGTATTTGGAACTGGTCCCAAGAAAGTTACAGTAAACAGTGACATTTCTGGCAGGCTAGTGCGAGGAGTTAATTGGCAGAAAGTGAATGATTTATGGGAAGTAACTAAATCATAGTGAGAATACTCCAAACTAAGTATATGTCTTTGGGTGCCGATCAAGACTGCACTGGGTCACATTAACTATTCCAGACACATTCCAGAGTCAAGCTTTTATAAAGATCTTCACCAAAAGTCTGTAAAACAGGAAAACAGTATATCAATTCATGCTTAGAAAAACCTGTCCTAAAATTATATTTTAATCAATAAATAATAGCCACCACCTTCACAGTTAAAGGGCACCTGTTGGCAAAATGTAAAGACGCCAGCGTTTTTTTGGGACTTAGAAAAAATGTCAAGTTTTTTTTCCTTTCAAACTCTTTCTATTGTATTGAACTTTGCCAGGTCTGACCTGGAGAAGTAAAGTCTAGCGCAAGAGGTAAGGTTCAGTAAATTGGTCATCTTAGTGAATTAGCGTAATTTAGTCCCTTCGTCAACTTTGCCTGGCGTAAGGGTGCGAAGTTGCGCTAGTCTATCTGCTTCGCCAGGGACACGGTTAGTAAATCGGCGAAGTTGCGAAAAGACGTCACGCTGGCGAATTAGCGCTATCGTTAGATGCTTCGCGCTTTAGTGAATTTGCCCCTATATGTTTCCATAGACAAATATATGAACTGGTGAATAATCGAGGTATCAGGTTTCCCCTCTCATATTTCCATTTCTTAAACTTGTGGTTAACCCTTAAGCAAACTTTTAGTATGTTATAGAATGGCCGACGCTAAGCAAGTTTTCAGTTGCTCTTAATTATTTTTTTTTTTATCGTTTTATAGTTATTTCTCTTCTGACTCTTTGCAGCTCAAATGGGTGTCGCTGACCCCTTCTAAGGGCAGAACTACATTAATGATTTCGGTACGTTTTCTGCGCATGGGAGTCAAAACGCATGTGTAGGGTTGCCACCATTCCCTGTGGCTGAAGCTGGACAGGGGGGCAGGTCCGTGATGTCAGTGGGGGCGGGTCCGTGACGGCGGTGGGCAGGCCCGTGATGTCACGGGGCGGAGCAATGATGTCGCGATCGCCGATTGGCCGATCACTGCGTCAATCAAGCTAATCCCGCCCGGTTTTCCTTATTTTGAAAACCGGGCAGGAAGCATTGACCTGGACAGCCCTTCAAAATACCGGGCTGTCCGGGTCAAAACCGGACAGGTGGCAACCCTACTCATGTGACAAAAAACAAGGTAAGTAATAGGAAGTCGGACGGTGTCGCAGGGTTGATCCGGCGCAACACGACTGTCAGATGAACATTCTGCAAGCTGCGTCTTCATCCCACAGTCCTGTTGTGTCGGATAAACCCTGAGACACCATCCGACTTCCTATTACTTACCTTGTTTTTGTCGTATGCGATTTGACTCCCAGCGTCAGAAAATCTTTCTATTCAGGCCCACTCCTATTCATATTCCAGCCTCTTATTCTAATCAATGCATGGTTGCTAGGGTAGTTTGGGCAATAGTTACCAGATTTCTTATTATGCAAATTGAAGATCTGCTGAATATAAAGCTAAATAACTCAAAAACCTTCAATAATAAAAAATGAAAAACAATTGCAAATTGTCTCAAAATATCACTCTCTACATCATACTAAAAGTGATCTCAAACCCATTTAATCACCATACCTTTCAATATGTGTATTATCTAATGAGCCACAAATTAGACCACGTCTTTGTTGCGCCCCACCTGTACCCAGTTATGCCCAGACACGCATCCCCTTCCTCCCAAACACAATACTGTCTCAGCTTTTTAGGGGAAACTATCGTGAGGTTGGAATCACCATTCTCTCCCAATTTCCCCCCCCAAAATCAAAGCGATTGTTTTTCCAGTTATTTTTCTCACTACAAATGCAGCTGAGATGGTACAGTGTTCTCCATCAGTGCTTTTAGTCTGGATCCCAAAACTCAGAGCTCAGATTGCATGTTGTTTTTTGATAGTTAAACAACAACCTTAAGGGCTCTTACACACAAGCGTTTTTACCTGCGCTCCCCTGTGTTCCATTTTGCTTCGTTCAGCCGCAGGGGAGCGCAGGTAAAAACGCTCGCGTGTAAGAGCCCTAAAGGGTTGGTTTGCCTATAGTAGTTTACTTTTCTATTGGTCTTCATTATTTATTTATTTTTTATTGCTTTTTTTAATTATTTGCCTTCCTTATTTCAGAGTCACTGACCCCTTCTAAATGTTCTGTAAGACTAAACATTTAGGGCTTTATTAATCAAAATCCAAATTTTATTTGAACAAAAAAAAAATTCAAACCAAATTAGAATCCACAATTAGACCTTATCTATTATTAAAAAAAGCTTGATTTTATTGGATCGGGGGCAAACTTGATAAACTGGAATGAAAATTCGAATTTTCCATTTTTTTCTGATTTTGTTTCTTCTGAATCACTCGGCTTTTTCCCCAAAAAGTCCAAATTTTTCCGATTTTTTTTTTTTGCACAAAATAGTCCAATTATGGGCTAAATACAGCGCAGACTACAGAACATTCCAAATAGGATAAGGACCTTAACTATTGACTTATATTCAACCTCAGCAGGTCTGAGATGGAGGCTTTTTGATTTTTTTTAATCCTTATTGGGTTTATTTAATGTCTACATGATTTTCTAGTAGACTTAAGATATGAAAATACAGAAAGATCCATTATCCAGAAAACCCCAGGTCCCGAGCATTCTGGATAAAAGGTCCAATACCTGTACACAATTATCTCCAGGGAACGTGCAAGTAAGACTGTGTTCTTTTACCGGTTTAGGAAAAGCTGGAAAAATGGGACCCTGGAGGTGGAGAGCAGGGTGGGCCCTCCATTCCATACTCCATTGAGTGTTTGCAGCTGCCCAGCTACTGATAGCTGCCTGATTAGGCTACAGGTGAGCAGCAAGGATACAAGGTGTTGGATTACACATCAGTACTCTCTGGTGCCTCCTGATGTTGGAGGGGTTTCTGGCAGAAGCTGAGACAGACCAGAGGCTGGTGATGTGATGTCCCTGTAGTGGAGAGTCTGCAGGGCTCAGTGAGAAGCCAAGAATGTGGAAGACACGCTGAATGGTGAGAGCCCCAGAGAGGGGAAAGAGTTGAATGTGTGATGTTAAAACCCAGTTGAACTGTGTTCCTGTGCCTTTTAAATTGGGAAGAGTTAGTTCTCTGTCTCTATTGCTCCAGATCCTATGCTGACCTGCCTGCCATATATAATTCACTAAACACTGCCTTTACAGCCTCATGACTGGACACACAAACTGTGGGCAGAAAAGAACTTTTTGAAAAACATACACCTGCTTAAATGGCAGGGAGCCTGATAAGACACTGGCTTTAAGACTGCGATAATATGGCAAGTGTTGCTGCCATTCAGCAGGAGGTTACAAGAGCTGTGTTAAAGCAACAGTAGCAGGGATAAGGCGACTGGCAGATGCATTTCACAAAGTCTGATGTCTGTTGGGAAGAGACAAGTAAATGCTCCACAAGTGAAAAGGGAGAGGAGCTGCAGGATCTAAGAGAGTGGCAGCAGAAGTTCCATGCAAAGTTTCAACAGTGGCTGCAAAGTGGGCACAGGAAAGGCCACAGCGGAGTTCATTGCAAGAAGCAGTGACGGCTCTTATAAAGTCTTTTTCTTTGACGACAGAGAGGGTTTTCCCAGCAGACTTCCCTAAAGGTATGGCGGCCTGTGTCTTTGCAACGGATGGCAAAGGAACTGAAAGAGTCTTTACAAGTGGCAAAGGAGTCCTCTACATCCGCATCAAGCCCTGAAAACAGTCCCAAAGAAGTGGTGCCCCTATTTTGGAGCATCGGCTGTTGGAACGAGGGCAGCATTTCAAGGAGATCTGTTTATTCTGGAGTGATTGACCAAAGTTTCCTCCCAGAGGATCCAGAGTGTCTGATGCCCTGCAGAAATGGTACGAATGTTGTAAAAGGGTCGGCGTTCCACTTATGGAGATATGACATACATGGAAAAGGTGAGAGCTAATATATAAAACAAGCACTTTGGCTGTGTGTATGTAGGGGTAGAGGGTTAGCAAATAGCTCCAAAACACAGTAGTCTTTGGAGGAGTCGGCACTCGTGTCACTAGGTTAAGGTTGCCTGGGTGCAGTGTCCGAAAGAGGCCGAAACGTTAGTCTTTTTTGTTAATAAATATTATTATCTGTATATATATATATATATATATATATATATATATATTGTCATGGGAAGGAGGCACTGCAGCAATAGAGTCATCTCCTGGAAGTGGTACTGAGCTTAGATAGTGTGAGGTTTAGTGGTGTAATATTATGCTCTAGGGCAGTGATCCCCAACCAGTAGCTCATGAGCAACATGTTGCTCTCCGAACCCTTGGATGTTGCTCCCAGTGGCCTCAAAGCAGGTGCTTATTTTTGAATTCCAGTCAAGTTTTGATTGCATAAAAAACAAAGTATAGTGCCAAGTAGAGCCACTTGTAGGCTGCCAGTCCACATAGGGGCTACCAAATAGCCAATCACAGCCCTTATTTGACACCCCAGGGAACTTTTTCATGCTTGTGTTGCTCCCCAACTCTTTCTACATTTGAATGCGGCTCATGGGTAAAAAAGGTTGGGGATCCTTGCTCTAGGGAATGTCGGTTAGAGAGGTAACTAGCTTGGGCAGCTATGGTCCTAACCAGGAGTTGGTGGGCATAGTGCTTCCAGCAGGAATCCCACCAGCCATTGGCCGATCGTCACGTCAATCCCAGAAAATCCTGTTCGATTTTCCTAATTTGGAAGACCGGGCAGCCAGTATTGACCTGAACAGCCCTAGTGTGCAGTTATGGGAAGTGTTGTATGTGTAAAGCCGGAAGACTGAGCCCTGTGAATGTGCCGCTATTCAGTTGAAGGCGTGACAATAAAGAGAATGTGGTTAAACTACAACTCTCTGCTTGTCATCACTGGAGGCTTCCCCACATGGAAGGTCAGTTACCACTTGTTGTGAGTGTGTATACTGTACTTTACATATTAAAAACACATATGTATTCTGTTAATATCTATGCTAGTACAGGAATGAGATACGTTATCCGGAAACCCATTACCCAGAATGCCCTGAATTATAGAAAGGCAGTCTCCCATAGACTCCACTTTATCCAAACAATCCAAATTTTTTTAAATGATTCCCTTTTTCTCTTAAATAATAAAACATTACCTTGTACTTGATCCCAACTAAGATCTAATTAATCCTTATTTTAAGCAAAACCAGACCACTGGGCTTATTTATTGTTTACATGATTTTCTACTAGACTTAAGATATGAAGATCCAAATTACGGAAATATCGGTTATCTGGAAAACTCCAGGTCCCAGGTATTCTGGATAATATATATATATATATATATAATTTTTTTGTGTGTGTGTGTGTATATATAGCATTGCAGTTTTGGAGATCAATTTAAATGAAAAAGAATTAAATATGCAAATCAATATTTAACCCATATCTGACTGTACCCAAAGTGGCGCCAATGAAACATCATAGCATGCCATTCGACTAGAGTCACAAGCTCAGCTCCTATTACATGTGAAATGCAATTTTCTGCTGTCTTTGATTTATCTCTGTTTGGAGCATTGTTCAAAGGAGCATGTTCTATTTCAATAGAGAAATATTGTTTATTCATTAATATTTCAAAACAAGCTTATTGCTGTGCACGCCTTCCGCCGCATAAAAACTTCACATTTAAAAACCTGAATTAATGAAAGCATTTGGAAAGTGTAAGGAGATATCATAACCTCTCGTTTTTCATCTCACCGCTGCAGGCAAACTATATATATTTTATTATTAACTATACTTTCCCCCCCATATACATTTTTTTTTTAAATAAAGCCATCATGCCAAAACAGAGTATTAAGGGGCAGATTTAATAAGGGTCTTATTTTCGAGGGCTTTTAGCCCTCGAATTCGACTGGCGAATATTTGGCGAATAAAATATTCACCGGTTTTGAGTGCATTTTCGACTATTCGCCAGAATCGTACGATCGAACGATTCTACGAAAAGTCGCAGAGAAAAGTGTTCGATCGTACAATCGAAATTCGGAAATGGAAATTCTGGATTCCCATAGGCTTTTATTGCAATTCGGTAGGTTCAATCTGGCGAAGTAGGCAGTTGAATAAAAATTTAAAGGGCAAGTTCTTCGACTGGTGAATAGTCGAATGATTGAATATATATTTATTCGATGTGACCGAATATTCTATATTCAAAAATACTTAATGTGCATATTCGAATAGTCGCACAATCGAATAGAGACAGTTTGAGCGTATATTTGAATCCTTCACGCAAATTTAGTAAATCTGCCCCAAATGTTCTCACATAAAGACTATGGAACCCTCCAAAACTGATACAACTGCTTTGTAACAACCAAAAGAATGTGAGTTTCTCAAAAATGGTTAAAAAGTACAAAACTATTTATTGAGACATTACAGGTAAAAACCTAAGGCGTTTCATGGCTATTGGGGCACTTACTTAGCTTTATTCACCAGTAGGTCTTTCCAGATGACACGAGGTCACCCATTCCGTTTGGAAGAAAAGAGGTTCCACCTTAATATTCGGAAGGGGTTTTTTACAGTGAGAGCTGTGAAGATGTGGAATTCTCTCCCTGAAACTGTTGTACTGGCTGATACATTAGATAGCTTTAAGAAGGGGTTGGATGGCTTTTTAGCAAGTGAGGGAATACAGGGTTATGGAAGATAGTTCATTATACAAGTTGATCCAGGGACTAGTCCGATTGCCTTTTTGGAGTCAGGAAGGAATTTTTTCCCCCTCTGAGGCAAATTGGAGAGGCTTAGGATGGGGTTTTTTTGCCTTCCTCTGGATCAACTAGCAGTTAGGCAGTTAAATAAAAAAAAAAAAAAAAAAAAAAAAAAAAAAAAAAAAAAAAGGTCGAACTTGATGGACGCGAGTCTTTTTTCAGCCTAACTTACTATGTTACTATGTTACTCATAGGCTGCTTTGTAACAAGGTGTATTGAGGAGGTAGCAAAGGGTTACTATGATTAATAAATTATTATTTATTAATGATTGTAAAGCATTAGTACAGAAAAACATCAATATACATCTGTGTATAAACATCTATATAGAACATGTACATATTATCCTCCTGTGAATGTCACAACCAGGGATACTCCCACTGCGAGGACTAAAGGAGTTTTCTAATGTCCATGGATGTAACCAGAGCTGTATTACACGTTACTCAAAAACAATGGGGAAAAAAGACAGGGAAATAGAACCAACACTCCCATCTATGGTGAAGTAAAGATAAAGGCAGAAGAGATTTACTCAAATGAAATATATATATTTAATACAAGTACATTATGTATATAAGTCTACCCCTGCCATTAGATATATATATATATATATAGTGTTATCCAGAATTCTCAGGATCTGGGCATTCCAGGTAACTGATCTTTCCGTAATTTAGATCTTCATAGCTTAAGTCTACTAGAAATTCATGTAAACATTAAATAAACAATAGGCTGGTTCTGCTTCCAATAAGGATTCATTATATCTTAGTTGGGATCAAGTACAAGCTACTGTTTTATTATACTTAGAAAGGAAGTCCTTTTTTAAAAATTGGATTACGTGTATGGGACCTATTATCCAGAATGCTCGGGACCTGGGATCTTCATACCTTAAGTCTACTAGAAAATCATGTAAACGTTAAATAAACCCAATAGGCTGGTTTTGCTTCCAATAAGGAAATCATTTTTAAAAAAATCTGAATTATTTGGATAAAATGAAGCCTATGAGAGACAGCCTTTCTGTTATTCCGAGCTTTCTGGATAATGGGTTTCCGGATACCTGTACTACTGAAAAGCAGTATATGTCTGTTTATATTCTCTGACTCTAAAAACAATGTCGGATAAACAAATTGAGAAAAATTGACTGCAACATCGTTTTTTTGTTTTACTCCAACCCCTCCCACCCTCAGTTCTCCCTGATTACAGCCCTGAATATAAACAGTGAGTTTTAGATTGGATCTTAGCCGACTGTGTGCTGGTCTGTAATCATGATCGCTAGAACCCAACCGTAAAGTGTGGCCAAACTGTTGTATGGTGTAAGATAGGAAGGAGACTTAACCACTCTGGTACGATTGCCTATAGATACAAAACTGTTCTGCTTTATCAAAGGGGTTGTTTCCTCTTTGAGTTAACTTTTAGTATGATGTAGAGAGTGATATTCTGAGATCATTTGCAGTTGGGTTTCAATTTCTATTATTTATGGTATTTGAGTTATTTAGCTTTTAATTCAGCAGCTCTCCAGTTTGCAGTTTAAGCAGTCTGGGTGCTAGGGTACAGATTACCCTAGCAACCATGCACAGTGTTAAGCTAGAGACTGGAATGTGAATAAGTTAGAGCCTGAATAGAAACTCAATTAAAAAAAAATATATAGCAACAACTATAAATGTATAGCCTCACAGGGCATTTGTTTTTAGATGGGGTCAGTGACCGCTCTTTGAAAACTGCAAAGAATCAGAAGAAAAAGGCAAATAGTTTAAAAACTGTAGAAAATAAATAATGATGACCAATTGAAAAGCTGCTTAGAACTGGCCATTCTAAGACATACTAACAGTTAAAGGGGTGGTTCACCTTCAAGTTAACTTTTAGTATGTTATAGAATGGCCAATTCTAAGCAACTTTTCAACTGGTCTTCATTATTTATTTTTTATAGTTTATGAATTATTTGCCGCCTTCTCCTGACTCTTTCTAGCTTTCAAAAGGGAGTCACTGACCCCTCTAAAAAGCTACACATTTATTGTTATTGCTACTATTTATTACTCCTCTTTCTGTTCTGACCGTCCCCTATTAATATTCCCTATTTTCATTCAAATCAATGCATGGTTGCTAGGGTAATTTGGACCCTAGCAACCAGATTGCCAACACTGCAAACTGGAGAGCTGCTGAATGAAAAGGTAAATAACTCAAAAACCACAAATAATAAAAAATTAAAACCAATTGCAAGTTGTCTCAGAATATTGCTCCTTACGTCATACTAAAAGTTAAGTCAAAGGTGAACCACACATATAACCAATACAGAGTGTTCGCAGGCACATTTGTTGATTTAAAGATATATACCCTAAATAAATACGATTCCCATTCGCCAGCCATGCTG
>CM044446.1:11109168-11142862 GCA_024363595.1 Xenopus borealis | reverse complement strand
CCTTGCCTTGCTGTGTTATTGAACCCCTTAAGCTTCCTCCTTGGTCCACTAATTCCCCCCCTGGGCGCCTAACGAAGGCCAACCCGTGACAGTAATCCATCTTGTGAAATTATATGTGTAATGCCTGCAGTCAAACGTCGGCGCATAAATACTGTCACACGTCAAGTCGGACGCCCATGCCGTAATGGACAGCCTAAGGCCCCATCACCTTGAAAATGTCTATCTTGGAAGCTAAGCAGGGTCAGGCCTGGTTAGTACCTGGATGGAAGACCATCTGGGAATACCAGGTGTTGTAGGTTTTTTTTATACCAGTATACTTAGGTGTTATGACATCTAATTTGTGCGCCTAGCTTCCTATTGGTTCCTGATGTGTCTGTCCGTCCTCAGGCTCCTGATTGGTTCCTGGTCCCTTAAATACCTTCCTCTTCCTCCTCACATTGCCCAAGCTGGCTTCTGTTTCCACAGTTCCTGCTCAAGCCTTGCCTGACATCTGATTCCTGGTTTTCGACTCCTGGCCTGTTTTTTGACCTCTGATCCTCTGCTGCCTGCACCGACTCTTTTGCCTGTTTCAATCCTTGACGGTACCTCGATCTCGGCTATTCTTTGCTCCTTTGCCTTCTCTGCCGCAGAAAGCCCGGGGCGCCAAAAGGGCGTCGGTGAAGACCGGAGCCGTAAAGGAGTATCCGTGTCCACCAGTCTTCCTTGCACCAGTGGCTCTCCTTCGGGATCCAAGCTATCCATAGGATTCAAGGTAACAGATTGTTACAATATGTCCCAGAAATGACAGCTGAGTTTGTCTGAAGTGGCATTTGGAAAGGTTCAGTTTGTTTGGAAAGGTTCAGATGTTCATGAAGTCACAGTATTAAGTGTAGATAAAGCTGGTACATCTTCCAGACAGGTTTATATGCACTGTCAGTGTCAGTACTGCTTCTGCTGAAAAGGGACATTCCATTAACCTGATGCTTGATACAGGTTCAGCTGTTTCTATACTACCAAAGGATATTTTCTTGAAATACTTTGCAAAAGATACGCTTGTTGCACCTGCCCTGAGACTGATCAGTTACTTAAAGGATCCAATCCCTGTGCTTGGTTGCTTGCCGGTGACTGTACAATTTGAATCAAATTTCACCACAAAGCAACACGTCACTGGGTTGTGCAAAGAACTTTGTATACAAAATTAAGTTGAGACCAGATGTAAAACCAGTACGCCAGAAATTAAGGCGATAGCCCTACTCTATAAGGGAGACTGTCTCATAGGAACTACATAAGTTACATGTTGTAGACATCAAACTTTCACTAAATAATGTCCCTACAGAATCACCTACTGCGAGCATTGTCAAATGTCAACAAGCCAAATGCAAAGCTTATACTGACAGAAAACATAGTGCAAGAGAAGTGCACTTTCAGCCTGGATCATTAGTCAGAATTAATAAACCAGGACTACTGAAACAAGGACAATCTAAATTTACTACACCGCTTGAAGTGAGATGCCAGCGAGGACCATACACATATGAACTGTCTGATGGACGCATATGGAATGCAAGTCGTCTTGCTCCTGCTAGATGTGACGTTGGAGAAGCTCCATTTGATGAAGGATGTTTTCCTACTCTTGATGCCAACTGCAATAGGCCTGAAGAAAATGAACTGATAAGGCATACTGAGAGAATCAGAAAACCACCTGCATGGACCCAGGACTATGTGATGTGAATAATGTATGTCATTGCTTTAAGATGCATTGTTGTTGTTTATTACATTTGCCAAAATGCTTTCCTACTATAGGGGAAATGTTGTGTTTATACAAATGGCCTGCGGGTGTCACTGTGCATACACAGGTCTTTCTGTACAGCTTGAAAGTGAAAGTAAGAAGTTACTGCTGTTATGTAATGGCTGCATGAACCTGCTAATAAAGCACTGTTATACTCTCCTCATCCTCGGCTATCAAACACAACACTTGTGTTTATTTGAAAGCCTGCTTATCTCTCTCTCTCTCTTTCTTTCTTTCTTTATTTCTTTCTCTCTCTCTCTTTTTTTCTCTCTCTCTCTCTCTTTCTCTCTCTCTCTTTTTTTTTTTCTCTCTCTCTCTCTTTCATTATGTATGCTGTCCCCCACCCATACTTGCCACAGCCTTCTTTTGAATTTGCCAAAAATTCAGAAATCCAAATTAGCCTGAGCTCCGTCCTCTAGAAAACATTTAGCATCCTGCCCAGGCGGGATCTGCCCATGAATAATTGAATCTTTTCATTCGTTGCCCTGTTGAATATTTATAAGGATTCTAACATTTACAACAATGCTCCTCTCCGGGAGCTGTTCTCTTTGTGTTGTCACAGTTTTCCCTTTGTTCTTTTTGTGACATTTCCTGATATTTTTTATAATCAAACTGCTTTCCCTGTAGATAAAGAAGAATGGAAAGCAGCCTGAACACTTACACCCTGCCCAGGTCCCCCCCCCCCCCGTAATTATTAAGTCATGTATAGGTCTGATCAAGTTTAAACTGACAGTAGTGTTGGCTTTTTAGACTTCAAATCTTGCAAATCTCTACAGACCCTTCGATATCTCATAGTTCTGTGTTTCATAAATGCAGCCATTTCTAGGACTCGTGTTGTTCCCATTTGAGAAAGAGCTTCCTAAGACATTGCCAAACCATCTAGATCTCTTTCTTACTAACACAGATGTGTCCAAATGGTATGGGTCTCTTTCTAAAGGTGCCATGCACAAACCATATCAATTCCAAAAACAACAGCAGCACTCTGGTATATTTGAAGAAGTGATAAACTTTACTTAAAGTGCATTTAGGCAAAGTTTCAGGCTACACAGGCCCTTTCTCAAGCCAGTTTTTCACTTCATCATATATAAGTTTATCACTTCTTCATATATAACGGAGTGCTGCTGTTGTTTTAGGAATTGATGTAAGTAATCCCTGGCAGGGGGTATAGCTTGCACCCGGGGCTGAAAAGAGCTTATTCTGCTTTTGGAGCACACATACATTGAATGCACAAACCATATAGGACAACTGATTGGCCTGTTGGACAAATAGATGAACAGATGCTGAGGGGCCATACATGTACGTGTAAGATCACATTTGTGTCAGGTACCACGGTGAGTCTATTGGTGATAGCCTCCCCTACGCTTTCTACTAGGTCTGTGCCCTGGAGATGAAAACAGGAGAATCTCTGCTGAGGAATAGCAGGAGTGCCAGGAAACTCACTAGAATAGTAACACAGTTTGTGAGTATGTAGAAACAAGGCGCTTAACTACAGGCAAAGATTAGTAATTGTGCAGGAGCTGCAGTCAAGGAATGGCCGGGTCATAACCAGAAGATAGAGAGGTCAAGCCAAAGGAGGTCAAATGAAAAGTGGTCAGAAAACAAGCCAAAAGTCAGGAATCCAAAGGTCCCAAAAATTTCGGAAGAATGCTTAGTGTCAGCCAAAGACGACCCCCTTGATCTGAGCATAGGCTTAGCATCTATTTAAGCCGAGGTGCTTATATCCATCAAAAACATGCTCATGTCAGAAAAGTGTACTGCATTGAAATGTGTGTCGAAGATGCTGGAGCACACTCTGACTCCCATGCATGTGCCAACCAGAAAGACTCTGACAGTTTGTATTGTGTTGTCCATTAAGGCAGACTACCAGAAAGATTAGAATTGCATTAAGTGAATAGGAGCTGATTTATTATATACCTAACAAATATAATACTTTTTGGAATCACAGGATTATCAGTGTAAACGGAATCCATAGTTACATAGTTACATAGTTAAATTGGGTTGAAAAAAGACAGTCCATCAAGTTCAACCCCTCCAAATTAAAACCCAGCATACACACACACACACACACACACACACACACACACACACATCTCCACTCTTTCACACAAACCATATATGCCCATAGCTATACTAACTGTAGAGTTTAGTATCAAAATAGCCTTTGATATTATGTCTGTCCAAAAAATCATCCAAGCACCTCTTAAAAGCATCAACAGAATCAGCATCACAACATCACCCGGCAGTGCATTCCACAACCTCACTGTCCTCACTGTGAAGAACCACCTACGCTGCTTCAAATAAAAGTCCTTTTCTTCTAGTCTGAAGGGGTGGCCTCTGGTGTGGTGATCCTCTTTATGGGTAAAAAGCTCCCCTGATATTTGTCTATAATGTCCTCAAATATATTTGTAAAGTGTAATCATGTCCCCTCGCAAGCGCCTTTTTTCCAGAGAAAACAACCCCAACCTGGACATTCTACCCTCATAATTTAAGTCTTCCATCCCTCTAACCAGTTTAGTTGCACGTCTCTGCACTCTCTCCAGCTCATTTATATCCCTCCTAAGGACTGGAGTCCAAAACTGCACTGCATACTCCAGATGAGGTCTTACTAGGTGTCAGTATGCCTCATAGGTTCACTCTTCAGGCCTATTGCGGTTGTCATTAGGAGTAGGAAAATGTCTTACATCAAATGGAACATCTGCAAATTCATATCTAGCAGGAACAAGATGACTTGCATTCCATATGCGTCCATCAGACAGTTCATATGTGTATGGTCCTCGCTAGCGTCTCACTTCAAGTGGTGTAGTAAATTTAGATTGTCCTTGTTTCAGTATTCCTGATTTCTTAATTCTGACTAAAGATCCAGGCTGAAAATGCACTTCTCTTGCACCACATTTTCTGTCAGTATAAGATGTGCATTTGGCTTGTTGAGGTTTGACAATGTCTGCAGTAGATAGTTTGTAGGAACAGTATTTGGTGGAAGTTTGATGTCTGTGGAATATGATGTGTAATGGCTACATGAACCTGCTTATAAAGCACTGTTATACTCTGCTCATGCTTGGCTACCAAAGCATAACACTTTGTTCTTGCAATTAGTGTTTTTTTTCTAAATAACTTTGTACAATACATACCTTATCAGGTAACACCTTATTGGACTCGTTTTACATATTTCTTTCTTAATTATATGGAACAGAAGGTTCGTTAGCACCAAAACAATATGAAAACATTGTCATTAGCGAGATTTCCACATTTGCAAAGTCTTGAATGCGAGTATCTGAGGCGGTAATGAGAGAAGAGTTGAGTAGCAGGTCAGTAGAGAAGCATAGTAAGGTTGGGTGAGTATATAGAGATGAGTTCAGAGATGTAGGAAGGGGCAGAGTTATGAAGTGTTTAATCATGGAAGTAACATGATTTAACAAGTGACTGGATGTGAGGAGTTAATGACAGGGCAGAATCTAGGATAACCCCAAGGCACCAGCCTGGGGAGATGAGGTGATGGTGGAATTGTTAGCTATGATGGATACTTCCGGGATGTTACTGGTGTTAGTTGGTGGGAAAAGAACGATTTCGGTTTTAGAGAGGTTTACTTTAAGGTAGCGTTGCAACATCCAGGTAGAAATAGTGGACAGGCAGGAGGAGACATGAGTTAGGAGTTCTGGGTTGAGATCAGGAGATGAGGGATAGATCTGGGTATAGTCCGCATAGGTGGTAGTGGAAACCATACGAGTTGATTGTGAATTCCAAGACTAAAAAATAAATCTACATAATTTTGTATAGTGAAAGTGTTTATTTTACTTGATTAATATCATAAAGTTGGATTTGGAATTATTTTTTAAGGTGGCTGTTCCCTTTTAAGTAGATGCTACAGAGAATAAAAGCATCAATAGCATCTTGGCAACACAATGAGGACAATGAAGCAGTGCCTTGTTGAAGGAGAAGTACATAAATCTGTGTAGGGTGTAGAACAATGGTTTTCAGACTGATGGTAACCCGAATAGAGAAATTTTGCTTGCAAATCTGGTGAGGCCAGTGCAGACTTCATTCTCCAATCAGATATGGGATCTATTAGCATGAAACCCGCTATCCAAAAAGCTCAGAATTACAGGAAAGCCATCTCCCATAGACTCCATTTTATCTGACTAATCCAAATTTAAAAACATTTCCTTTTTCTCTGTAATAATAAAACCCTAGCTTGTACTTGATCCAAACTAAGGTATAATTAATCCTTATTGGTAGCAAAACCAGCCTATGGGGTTTATTAATGTCTGAATGATTTTTAGTTGACTAAAGGTATGATATCCAAATTGTGGAAAGCTCCAGGTCTCCAGCATTCTGCATAACGGGTCCCATACCTGTACGGATACCTTGCAGGGTATGTAAACAGTAAACACTAACGGCAGGGGTGTAACTATAGAGGAAGCAGACCCTGTGGCTGCAGGGGGCCCCAGGAGCTATAGGGGCCCCATGAGGCCCTAATTCATTTACAATTACAATAAATATTGGTAAAACAGGTCAACCACTGGACATTTTGGTGGCCTGAAAAATAATTTGCTGTGGGGCCCAGTCAGATCTAGTTATGCCACTGACACACACAGCCCTACTTCATTAGCGATGTTTCAAACCTGTAGACCCTTGAAGAATGGAATCTACTGATGTATAAAATAATACTCCCAGGGAGTACATAGGAGAAGGAAAGCCTTGCAGCACTTGGCGGTGCCAACTGTTAGGAGCGATCCACTTCAGTCTTCTTCTTTCTTTGACTTTCCTGTGGAAATCGTTAGTTAAAGTTCGGCTTTTCGCTCTACTGTGCATGCGTAACCGCTAGAAGAAGATGGAAGAAGATCGCTCCGTGGAGCTCACTGGTATAACCCCAGGCCGGTGCAGTTTTCTCCTGATAGGAGCACTGGCCCAGGGTTTCAGCTAAGTCAATAAAATTACTCGGGGGTGCCTAAAATTTGGTACCACCAAGTACTGCAAGCCTTTCCTTCTCCTTTAAAGGGATACTGTCATGATTTTTATGGTGTAATTTTTCTTTCAAAATTACATTTACACTGCAAACAATTCAATCTACCATTAAAATTGTATTCCTGAAGCAACAAGTGTATATTTTTTTACTTGTAATATTGGTGTGTAGGCAGATCATTTTGCCTGATCTTGTGCTTTCAGAAAGAGCCAGCACTTCTGGATGGAACTCCTTTCTGGCAGGCTGTTGTGTCTCCTACTCAATGTAACTGAATGTGTCGCAGTGGGACATGAGTTTTTACTATTGCGTGCTACCAGGTAGCTGTTATCTGCTTACCTTCCCATTGTTCTATTGTTAGGCTGCTGGGGGGAGGGGTGGATATCACTCCAACGTGCAGTGTAGAAGTAAAGAGTGACAGATGTTTAGTCACATGACTGGGGGAATCTGAGAAACTGCATCTGGTGTGAGCCAAGTTTGAATAAAGGCTTTTTTACTTCATTACAAGGTGCTGTTCGTAACTATGTTCAGTGATTGGTGGCCGCTACTGAACGTGCACCAGACTGACGGAAGAGTTACTTGCTGACAGATAGATTGCGGCATCTGAGAAACTGACAATATGTCTAGCCCAATGTCAGATTTCAAAATTAAATATTAAAATAGCCGTTTGATCTTGGGTAAAACAGATTTCAGTGCAGAATTCTGCTGGTGCCACACTATTAACTGATGGGTTTTGAAAAAAAACATGTTTTCCCATGACAGAATGCCTTTAATATTTGTCAAACATGTGGCTCTTTACCACTAGCACCCCCAGGGCCACACTTATCTTTAACATTACTAACACAATTACAGTAACCACTGTCTGTTGAATGAGATGCTGAGATGAATTCTTCTTCATTACATCTTTTACGGTGAATTCCCCCTTTATCTAGTTATGCACATTTTCATATCTGAGTGACTGAGCTTTATTCTGGCTATGTCAGGAGATGTAATTAATTATAGCAATGTGCTCCCTTAGAAAGGCATGATTGATTATATTCAGAGTATTGGCCGTGTACGATAACTATAGGACCTGTTATCCAGAATGCTCTGGACCTGCGTTTTTTCCGGATTTCCCTAATTTGGATCTTCATATCTTAAGTACTACTAGAAAATCATGTAAACATTAAATAAATCCAATAGGCTGGTTTTTCTTCCAATAAGGGATAATCATATCTTAGTTGGGATCAAGTACAAGCTACTGTTTTATTATTACTACAGAGAAAAGGGACATTTTTGAAAATTTGGCTAAAATGGAGTCTTATGGGAGCCATTCCGTAATTGGGAGCTTTCTGGATAACAGGTTTCCGGATAACGGATCCCATGTACCTTAAGCTACTTGCAAAGTGCTCTTGGCCGCTGGCGACTGTCGGATGTTGTGTTGAAGAGATTAATCCAATTTTAATCCAGATTTGACAGAACATAATATTTATTGGTGGAGGCTTCAGTGCTGTGTGGCACCCAAGGTGCCAGTTACTACACAGCACAGACACATTAATCAATAAAATATTATTTGTTAGCAAGCTGATGTTAAAACTGGTAGATGGAACAGACACTGTGATGGCTTTTATTGGACCAACACTGAGTATAAGAATTCCTTTCATCTGCTAAGCACTTGAGCTGATTCTTACATGGTAAAAGTAGAAAGGCCCTGGGTGGTGGCAGATTTTTGGGGTCATCTACAGAAGAGCTTTGGTAGTGAAATCATGGTTTCCGTTTATTAGGTGCACTGCATATAACCGGTGCTTGCATTAAAAGGCTGAGAGTGATCATGTCTGCAGCAAAAAACCCTAATTGTGTCTCTCTGCTATTTATGTAAAATGTTTTTTTGTAGATTCAGAAAGAGAGGACAGCTATGGGACCTGTTATCCAGAATGCTCAGGGCCTGGGGTTTTCTGGATAACAGATCCCTCTGTAATTTGTATCTTCCTACCTTAAGTCTACTAGAAAATCATATAAACATTTAATAAGGCCAATAGGTTGATTTTGCTTCCAATAAGGATTAATTATATCTTAGTTGGGATCAAGTAAAAGCTACAGTTTTATTATTACAGAGAAAAGGAAAAACATTTAAAAAAAATGTGGATTATTTGAATAAAATGGAGTCTATGGTGCTTTCTGGATAACGGGTTTCAGAATAAATGATCCTATACCAGTAGTGACAGATTGTACGAACACTACCTTCTTGTGTGGTAGACCAGGTGTCCCCAACCACCCGGAGTGGACTTCAGACAGTCCTGAACTGGGCCGCTGAGTTGTAACCCACAATTAACGAGGTGTATTGAATTAGACGCCGGCGCATTGAATTGGACACAACCCCCTCCCGACCCCCTGACCCCACCCCCAGTCCTTGCAAAAATTTTTGCTTCAACTCTGGTCCCCGGACCAAAAAAGGTTGGGTACCTCTGTGGTAGACAATTACATTAATCCCCCTGCATAATGGAATCCTGGTTGCAAAACAACAAACAGAAAAGGCTGGGTTATACTGGTGATCTATATGAAAAGTTTACACTGATTAGCGCTGATTAGTTACCAATTCCTGTGGTGGTTCCCTGGATGCTCCGTCTCCTACATCCCATATAATTCAATAATATGTGTAGTATGGGAATCACTCAAGACAGCAGATTAACTGCAATTAGGTTTCTTTATTGCGTTACCACACAACATGTTTCGGGCACAGAGCCCTTTTTCAGGTGTCAAAAAAGGGCTGTGTGCCCCGAAACATGTTGTGTGGTAACCCAATAAAGAAGCCTAATTGCAGTTAATCTGCTGTCGTGAGTGATTCCCATTAGAGACTGGCATTGTCCGCTGGGCACCCTAGGCAGCGCATCCGGCCAGCTCGGCCCCCCATCCTCGTCTCAAGCCTGCGCATCAGCGGGGCTTGATTGCGCATGAGCCGTTTCAGCACTCGTGCACATGCAGCGCTTTTTGTGGATACGTGCTGGCACCATTCAGGGTGCAAGTAGGGGGCAGTCCAGGGGTAGGCAGAAGAAATAGCTTCCCAGCACCCCCAAATCATTGTGCCCTAGGCAGCTGCCTCTTCTGCCTACCCCTAGTTCCAGCCCTGATTCCCATACTACACATATAATTGAATACTGGTAATCTAATGATCTACCTTGCAAGGACCAAAACATCGAGTAGCTTCATTTTCCCTGTTTGACCAGTTTAGTTATAACAAAAACATTTTTTCCTGTGATTAAAACAATAAGGCAAAAAGTATTTTCAACCCAAGCCCCATTCTTGCGCTCATGCTGAAAAAGGGTGTATATTGCCCCTTTAAGGTAAAATACATAAAATGTAAAACTATTTGAAATTGGTCCATGAAGGATTAAGGTATTGAGTTTGGCACAAAACGTGCTAGACCTAAAAAGATCATACAGAAAAGAAGAGAGAAACTGGTTTCAGCACTGGACAGCTCCACTTAGGATATTCCATCTTCCTCTTCTACAGCAAATTATAGGGATGCACTGAATCCAGGCTTTGGTTAGGGATTTGGTCAAATTTCAGTTCAGATTTTATACAGTTTTCAAACCTTGGATTTGTTATTTAGGTGAACCAAAAACTAAATCTGGAATCAGTGCTTTATACAGATAAGCTACCCACATATTTTATTGGTCACTTTGGTCTATATGTGAGGCCTGATTGGCTACTGACTCTCGTGGGGTTTTGCTACTTGTTGAGTATTCAGGACACTGTGTTATTCTTCACTGAAGATGTAGTAATTGCTGGATTGAAGCCACAAGGCATTATTTACCTTCCTCATCCATAACAATAAATTTGAAAAGTTCATTTTCCACCAAAATGTACATTTTTTTTTCTTGGTTGCTGGATGTATAAATGGTTTTGTTTTGTACAGAAAGACACATTTGTTCTCCATAAACGGGAAGGATTAGTTCCCAAAAACATCAATCACTGGTTCATTTCCAGTAAAACGTCATTTTAATTTATATACTAATAGGCATTCATGGCAACATTTCTGTACGAATATGAGTGCAAATCTTCTGGAGATTTCAATTGCTTGCCCAAGGTGACCACTATCGAGAAGGACAATTTGCCAAGTGGACTTACATTTATTTATATATATATATATATATATATATATATTATTTATGTATAAAAATCGCCCAGCTACTTCCATAGATTTCCATAGGAAAGTGGCAGGGGGTCGTCTTTTTGCAGAAGTGACGTCACTTCCAGCGTGCTGACGTCACACTCCATGTGTCGGAGTGTATTGAGGTCCGATGCCTAGGGACTTAAATACAGTTCTGCCTTGGGGAAACGTGAAATATCTGAAAACGCTTCAATGAAGCTGCATGTGAAGTAATGAAAGTAATAGGATTTCTGCAGGGATTTCAAATAAACGAATATCGGCTGTAAAAAGTAAAACAAGGCTATAAATTTGTAACACCTTACGTACCACTCACCATTTTAAAGGAAGCCTAAGACTTAAATATAGAAGTAGGTAGAAATGTTGTACATGATGTTTTGTGCTTGTGTACAAGGCAACCACAGCCCTTTAGCAGATCTGCGTCTCCCCAGTAGCTCCCCATCTTCTTTTCTGCTGATTCACTGATTCACATGCTCTGTGCTGCTGCCCTGGGTACCCCTGGAAATATAGCAGGGTGACTGTTACCCCAATGTTTCTAAATATCTGTAACCTTGTTCTGAGCTAATGGGGCCCAACCTGTGAGTGCTTTGTGTCCGGGGTACCCCTGGAACTATAGCAAGGTGATTGGTAAGCCAGTTGTTGAGGGGCCCCGCTTGAAGAAGAGTTAGGGAGAGACTTTTGGTGCATGTTTATTTGTGCCTTGGGTACCCCTGGAACTATAGCAAGGTGACTGTTGCACCAATATTTCTGTAAATATATTGGTTTCTTTGTTGTGAGGGAGCGGGCCAAGCCTGTAGGCCAGCTCCGGTGAGATTAGGGGTGACTGCTTATTTACGCTCTGCATGCCCATGGAAGGCCAGTTAGGATGATATTAAGGTGAGTGTTTATTTTATGCCCTGGGTACCCCTGGAATAGCATGGCAACTGCTACATATAGTACAAGGGTATGGGCTAAGGGGGTCCATCTTATTTGCTACCATGGGAACCCCTTGAACTGTACAGCCAGTAGACTGCAGACACACCACTGTTTATAGACATGTTACTGTTTGGTGTGATTTTGTGTGACATTGTAGGATAAATACTGCAGATGCAAATCTTTATCATTCACTTGTTCCTAAATAGATTGTGTTACTTTGAACAATTTAAAGGGGTGGTTCATCTTAAGTTAACTTTAAGAATGTTATAGAATGGCTCATTCTAAGCAACTTTTCAATTGGCCTTTTTTTTTTTAATCTTATTCTGACTTGTTCTAGCTTCCATATGGGGGTCACTGACCCCATTTTAAAATATATTCTATGTAAGGCTACACATTTATTGTTATTGATATTTTTTTATCCCTCCTCTTTCTATACAGGCCTCTCCTATTCATATCCCAGTCTCTTATTCTAATCAATGCATGGTTATTAAGTGCTACGCCAGCGCTACGCAACAAGTTGGCGCTATAGAAATACATGTTAATAATAATATTAGTCATTTGGACCCAAGCAACCAAATTGCTGAAATGACGAAGTGGAGCGTTACTGAATAAAAACCAAATGCAAATTATCTCAGAATATCATTCTCCCCCTCCAACCCCATTTATGTTACAATTTAACTTGAAATATAATTACTTCTGGCAGTGATAATCATCTGCGTTAGAACTGGTAAACATTCACATAAAACTTACCATTGTCTGCTTGTGTCCAGCTTTCAAATAGAGCTTACTGACACGTTTTGCCATAAAAAGAAAAAAAAAACTGTTCTGAGAAACTATAATGGTATTGTAACTTTTACTTTCTAAGATTTCTATTCAGGGCCTCACCTGATCTTCTGATCATCAGTCAGTTGCACCCTAGCAACCATAGAGCTGCTGAACAATAAGAGAAATGAGTCAAAAACCATAGATTATAAAAAATATTTGAACATTTTGAAATTGTCACAAATTGCAAAATTAAATGAAACGCAGATCCTACAACTGGTGGGGGAATGGTGACCAGGGTCAGACTGTGGGGGGCCTGGAGCCCACCAGGTCTGCTGTCCCAGGGCCCCCCCTCCAGCCCCCCTGGGAGGTGACGGCAGGAAGAAGCCTACGGCTCTAGGAGCAGATCTGGGCCAGCGAGGCTTACAAGAGCTGGGGGCCCACCGGGTTTTTTCCTGGTGTCCTGCTGGCCCAGTCCGGTCCTGATGGTGAGTATAGGGCCATGGGAATCCGTTTCAGTTCATGTAAAACAAACAAACGAACAACATGTTTGAAACAAGGTTTATTTTTATTTTTTTTTCTTTATTGGTGTTTCAATTATAAACAAGATCTGGAGAAGGAGTAGAGAACAGAAAGTCAGATAGAGGAGGAAAGACTAATGTGATAAGAGGAGTAATGGGCCTGGAAACACTGTGTCTTGGGAAAACTCAAAATATGTAGTTTCCTGTGGTTACATTGTAAACATTCTGAGGAGGCTCTGAGGCCACCAGGGCTGCCACATGAGGGGCCCACATCCTCCGGGATCCTGACACCCCCTCAGTCAGCCTCAGGGGCCCACCACCACAAATCCCCCTCTGTCCCTCCCACCAGTGTGTACCTCTGTCAGGCTTGTGAGGTCAGGAAGGACCAATGGCTCTGGCCCTTCAGGGAGTAGGTGTGGACTGTCAGGGCCAATGAGGGCTGGGGGCCACAGGGTTTTTTCAGATGTCCCACTGGCCCAGTCTGACCCTGGCACAACAAGGATTTTTTGTCACACTCAAATCCACTTCTAAAAATCCCATAGTAATGAATAGAAAGTGGGTAAGGTTTTTTTTTTTCTATATCTAACATCTGCACCTTAGTGTTTAAAGTCAATGTAAGCAAATAGGCAGCGTGCACTGGGTTAATGTACAGCCATGACGACTCTGCACGTTAAAGGGGTGGTTCACCTTCAAGTTAACTTTTAGTATATTGTAGAAGGGCCAATTCTAAGAAACTTTTCAATTGGTCTTCATTATTTATTTTTCATAGTTTTTTTTAATGATTTGCAATTTTATTCTGTTTCTTTGCAGCTTTCAAATGGGGGTCACTGACACCATCTAAAAACAAATGCTCTGTAAGGCTACAGATGTATTGTTATTGCCACTTTTTATTACTTATCATTCTATTCAGTCCATCCCCTATTCATATTCCAGTCTCTTATTGAAATCAATGCAGGGTTGCAACGGTAATTTGTACCCTAGAAACCAAATTGCTGACACTGCAAACTAGAGAGCTGCTGAATAAAAAGCTAAATAACTATAAAACCACAAATAATAAAAAATGAAAACCAATTGCAAATTGTCTTTGAATATCGCTCTCTACATTATACTAAAAGTTAACTCAAAGGTGAACAACCCCTTTAACATTGAACAGACGTTAATAGAACAGTCCCGTTTTCACTTTGCCACGTAAGTGCAAATAACTGCACCGTTTACTAGGTGATGATGGGTTGGTGCATGCGATTCCATTGTAATCCTAGTAAAGCTCCCATTAAAGGATAAAGAAGAGCATTTTACACATGGGGTGCCAAAAGTTAAGCACCCTCTGGGCCAGTGCTCCTCTCAGGAGAAAACTGCAACGGCCTGGGATTCTTCTTTGAGCACAAGGGAGAGATATTGTTCCTGTTTCTTTCCCTGGCCAAAAGCATGCACAGTAATGCAAAATAGTACAGTTTTTCGTTAAAGTTCAGCTTTTCACTGTACTGCGCATGCGCAACCATGGGAAGACCCAAAGAAGCAGGAAGAGGATCTCTCAGCTGTGCTCGAAGGAAGAACCCCGGGCCAGTGTGGTTTCTGTGCCTAACTTTTGGCACCCCCCAAGTGTAGAATGCTACTCCTTCTCCTTTAATAGAAAAAAATGTCTGTCATTTGCATAGTGTTTCTGTCTTGCTGCAGTGTATCAACAAGTAGGGCTCAGTTGAAGCATTTTCAACTGCTTAAACATAAGCATACCTTAAGTTTCTATGGGTGGCAGAAATGTGCTGTGATTGGCTATTGGTTGCCCCGATGTAGACTGGCCGCATACAGGAGTATCTGTTTGGCAGTACACCTGGGTTTATGCAAATAAAACTTGCCTCTATGCCTGGAATTTAAAAATAAGCAACTGCTTTGAGGCCACTGGAAGCAACAGCCAATGGGTTGGTAACATGTTGGGGAAACTGATCTACATTAGGTGCCTAATACAGTCAGAAAGGGTTTGTTGATTTAATACAGCTATTTAATAAATATGCTCCAGAATCACACTTGCATATATTACAGTAACACACCATGAAGAAAATTGAGATACTCCTAGCGTACAACATGGTTGAGAACATCTGTTGAACTAATTGCTTTTACTACATGTGCAGTATTCCTGAGAGGACTAAATAACCTCAAACTGATGAGTATCCAGCAACTAATAAAGCAGTTGGCCACAGAACAACTCAAGATGACTTTCAAATGTGCAGATACAAACTTGGCGCATTGTTCGGCAGATGCTAAACAGTTTTCATGCATGAAATGCAGGAAGAAATGCTTCATTGGGCACCTTGTCCAGGATTAGATGAACTTCAGATCATGTAGATTGTCAACAGTTTGTAGACTTACTACTATTATAGGCAGATCCTGAGATCTTTCAACAAAGGGAGCAGTATCAACCAGAATGGAGCTGGCCTACACTTATCTGGTCAGTGATGTAAATGAATGCAGATCAAAGTTTTATTTAGCAGGTAGCCTATCTGCATTGGGATCTAGTTGAGTGTCTGTCTGCTTTATTTCAGGAACTTCTCAAGCCTGTAACTTCAATAAATTTGCTTGATCCTGATTAATCACATGAAGAGACGGGGAGAAGGTGAGGTGTGGAGAGAGAGATTAGAACAGAAACATAGAGAAATAATCAGCTCAGGGAAAATGAGAAGGTGGCTTTGAAGAAACCCTTGTTTCTATATGGAAAACTGTGCCAATCCTAAAACTGTGTCACGTAAGCGGTGAAGCAGAAAGAAAGGTGAACATTTAAAAGAGGCCACATAAGGTATTGGGGCAATATAATAATAGAAGGATGAAGGGGGGGGATCAGAAATGCATTGGGGTAAAAAAACACAAAACCAATATTGGAAGCAAAGGGAGCAATGGAGTAGACTAATGCGAGAGCAAGGGCAGAACTACACAGCTTTTTTTACATCCGATACTGTCTGTGATGCGCCAAGTCGTGTTGTGTCGGATGCATGCAGCCACAATGCCCGACATTCCTATTACTTAACTTGGATTTGGCGCATCTGACGTGATGCCTGCACTTTGCATGTAAAGTCACCCATGGAGTTCTACCCTAAATTAGACAGGTGGATGAAATGTACAGAACAGTTACACAGGGAACACCACAAGACAAAAAGTGGAACCAAAAATGATTGGTGAAGAAGGCAATTCTAGGCACCTTTTCTTTAAAAAAAATAATGTTTTTAATGCAGGGGCGTGACTACAGAGGAAGCAGACCCTGTGGTTGCAAGGGGCCCAGGAGTGTAGGAGTGAAGCCCTAATTAATTAGCAATTTTAATATATCTTGATAGAATAGGCCAACTTATCAATATTTTGGGGCCCTAAATTGAATTTGCTGTGGGGCCCTGTAACAACTAGTTATGCCACTGTTTTGATGCATGCTTAATTTCAACAATAAAACCTTCATTTAGGGAGAAGTCTCTCGCAATACGACCTCCATAGGTGGTGGCACAAGCGGAGATCATTCGGCAAACGACAAATCTTCTTTACTGCTGGCAACTAATCTCCCCAAGTGCCTTCCCGCTGGCAAGAATATGAATTGCCGGAGGGATGGCATATGTATCACAGAAATTTCCTTATGAGGCAAGATCAGAAAAATGAATACTGGGATTCAGATCGGTGATGGGGACTTTGTGTCATTCAGATGGCCTAATGATGAGCTTTCTGCACATTTAGGGTGGTGGCACTTAGGGAGATTAGTCACCAAGCGACAAATATTCTCTACCCAAATGCCTTCCTGCCTGCAAGTATACAAATCGCCAGCAGGATGGCAAATGTATTGCTTCTGTTTCCGAAGACGCCCAAAGTTTCCGTATGAGGCAACTTTGGAAAACCGAAGCAATACTATTTCCATCCCGCTGGCGATTTGCATTCTTGCAGGCAGAATATTTGTCGCTTGGTGACTAATCTCCCTAAGTGCCACCACCCTAAATGTGCGGAAAGCTCATCATTAAACCATCTGAAGTCCCCATCAACGATCTGAATTCCAGTGTACCTTAATTCTTGGAAGGACTAGACCCATTTCACTGCATTCCCCATTGTTTTACAGCAAGGCTGCTAGAGATAAACAAATCTATAAATGCAATTTTGTCTGTTGTGTAAACCAGAGGCATAGCCTGCAGCGTGCAAGGGAATTCTCTATAGACTGGAAACAACAATAACAGGATGAATCCATGCACCTTGTAATAGCACTGAGAGGAATCGACAAACAAGGTCGGAGCAAATCTTAAGTGGAATCATGGATTATTTCCCCTTACAAAACCCCCAAACAGCAAATCATTTAGTCCCTTTTTCATGAGCTACTCTTCCAGTGCAAAGTAATGAACTCCCAAACCAGAAATTTGCACGTATAAAGTGTGTACTTTAATAAAATGATTGTTCCAAAAAACCTGCCATTAAACAGGTAGTGCCATCAAAATAAAAAGGGCTCATTTAAAAGTGCAGCTTCCAGTGTGCTCACTTAAATAAATGTGCGTTGTGCTTTCACTATGTTATAGAATGGCTGATTCTAAGCAGGTTTTCAAATGATCTTCATTATTGATTTTTCATAGTTTTTTAATTATTGACCTTCTTTCCAACTTTCAACTGGAGGCCACTAATCCCATCTGAAAAAAAACCAAATGCTCTGCAAGGCTACACATTTCTTGTTACTGCTACATTTTTTTTTTACTAATTTTTCTATACAGGCCTCGCCTATTCATATTCTAGTCATTTATTCAAATCAATGCATGGTTGCTATGGGGAATTGAACCCTAGTCAGCAGATTGCTGAAATTGCAAATTGTCTCCAAATATCGATCTCTACATCATGCTAAAAGTTAATTTAAAGGTGAACAACCCCTTTAAATGTATTTGTGTCCAAACACACTCCTTGCACTTGTGTATATTGGTGGTGAGCACAACTATGTCTATCCTGCCTTTTCTGCTGAATCGCACACAAGTGTGTTACTGATCCTATGGAACCCTGGAGCTACCACCAATAAATTTCCAGGGTTCCCCCAGCAGGTTGGGTTGTTAGTGACACAATCCCGACTCTCAAAATGCCTCAAATTGCATCTGATTTTGTATCGCATGGGCAATTGCATCTGTTTTTACACAGCAGAGGCAACAAGACGCTGTTTACCATTTATCGACCCAGTTTCGCTTCGCCGAAAAATTCGTGAATTTCCAGCGAAACGCTAATTTTCGCTGGCGTTTCGCGTATTTATTCGCCCATCACTACTCATAGTCTTTAATGGCAAGAAATCAGAATTGCTGCTAAACATTCTGCACTTCTAAGCACAGAGGGGAAAAAAAGAAGTCCTTTAAGATAAATAAAGGTTAAAACTCTACAAAGTGTTTTTGTCAGATGGAGAAAAAGCATCCTACAATTTGGATGTAGTCGCATGGGTCATGTTATAATGGGATCTGATAGAAAAATCAGAAATGTAAAGGACATAAAATGGTTTCCATTCAACAAGACACACCAGTCGCATAGGAACGGAGTATGCTTTGGTGTCGGAAATACTTTTTTTCTCATTGAAATATATTGACTGTTGGATGAATGTGAACTAAAGACTCCACATCCCACTTTATCTGATCTGACTTTACATTCTGACTATAGTGGGATCTAGTGATATGCGCAGGGCTGGGCCAAGGGGCAGGCAGAGTAGGCACGTGCTTAGGGCGCATAACTGCAGGGTCCCCAGCAAGACTGGACTGAGAATCAAAATAGGCCCTGGCATTTCAGGTACACAGAGGCCCAATCAGCCCACATAGAGGCCCAAACAGTCCCCACCAGTCCACTAAATACTGACTTTCTATGGCACCTTATAGCAGCCCATCTGGCATTTGCCCTAACCCACAGATTGCCAGTCCGGGCCTGGTCCCCAGTTCCTTACTTTTTTCTCTGATGTTTTCCCGCAGAGGTTTTTTGTTTGTAAAAAATACCCAGTGTTGGACTGGCCCACAGGGATACCAGGAAAACTCCCGGTGGGCCCAGGTGTCAGTGGACCCTCTTGCTTCTAACAATTTGGCCTATTTCATGTTCATTCCCTATTTCTTTATGTGGAAAAAAGAGGCTTAATAATGGAAGAGTATAGTAAGTAGATCTAAAAGAATAGGAGAATAAAGAGGTTAAGAGAGAAGGATTAATAGTTTGGAAAGTTGGGCCCCTGGTCTAAGGTTTTCTGGTGGGCCCCTGGTGTCCCAGTCTGACACTGAAAATATCAGTAAATATATGTATGTAATAAAACAGATATATATAGACATTAAACTTGGTGCTCTGTTGTCCTTTTTCAACCTAAATTTGTAACTGTGTATTGAGCTAAGTGGGGTCCTGACCAAAGGTTGGACTTCCAAGATGGGACTTTAAATGTAGCCATGGAGTATCCTGTGCTTGAATGGCTTGCCCCCATGGCTACACATCAGCTTGTTTATATAAACTATAGTAGTACTTATCTGTTATCTACTGTGTATCCTATGCTTGAATGGCTGCCCCCAT
This sequence comes from Xenopus borealis, assembly GCA_024363595.1. Classification (NCBI taxonomy): domain Eukaryota; kingdom Metazoa; phylum Chordata; class Amphibia; order Anura; family Pipidae; genus Xenopus; species Xenopus borealis. Next base: position 11,123,285 of record CM044446.1, on the reverse strand, counting down.
GGCTACACAGCAGCTTGTTTATATAAACTATAGTAGTACTTATCTGTTATCTACTGTGTATCCTGTGCTTGAATGGCTGCCCCCATGGCTACACAGCAGCTTGTTTATATAAACTATAGTAGTACTTATCTGTTATCTACTGTGTATTCTATGCTTGAATGGCTGCCCCCATGGCTACACGTCAGCTTGTTTATATAAACTATAGTAGTGCTTATCTGTTATCTACTGTGTATTCTGTGCTTGAATGGCTGCCCCCATGGCTACACAGCAGCTTGTTTATATAAACTATAGTAGTACTTATCTGTTATCTACTGTGTATCCTGTGCTTGAATGTCTGCCCCCATGGCTACACAGCAGCTTGTTTATATAAACTATAGTAGTACTTATCTGTTATCTACTGTGTATCCTATGCTTGAATGGCTGCCCCCATGGCTACACAGCAGCTTGTTTATATAAACTATAGTAGTACTTATCTGTTATCTACTGTGTATCCTGTGCTTGAATGGCTGCCCCCATGCTACACAGCAGCTTGTTTATATAAACTATAGTTGTGTTTCTGAAGCAAACACCTCAATTTTACCAGCACAACAGTACATTTATATTTTTATTACTTTAGGACACTTTCATTTTTTTGGGGTAACTATTCCTTTAACTAGAGCTTTGATCACGACAGGATCATGCTACAATTCACTCAGTGGCGTAACTATTCCTTGGTGGGCCCCAGTACAGATAGGGTTGCCACCTGACCGGTATTTTACCGGCCTGGCCGGTATTTTTGATGGTTGATCCCAATGTTATTAATAGGAAAAACAGATACATATATAAGAAGGCTGGTACTTTTTTCAAGAAAAGGTGGCAACCCTAGCTACAGGATGGGCACCTGGGCCCCCATATTACCTCTATGAATCACATGCTTGTGTGCTGTAAAATCTCCCCCTAGATAATTCCTGCTATAACTATTATTGTGGCTCCGACAGGCCCCAAGGGGGTGGAGGCCCTTGTGCAATTGCACCCTCTGCACCCCTGGTAGTTATGGCACTAAATTCACCTTCTTTAATGTTGGACTAGTTGGTCTGTGTCACAAAACTCTCCTCTGTCTCTCCCTGCGAGAGATCAAAAGGGACTGTCCAAGACTGTGCCTTGACATTTTCAACAGGCATTTAATTTCCCTCGGTCCAACAGAACCCCTCGGCTTTCTAATGCCTAAGATGGAAAGAAAGCTTCGCTATCTGTATTCTTGCAGCACTAGGGTAGAAAAAAATACATTTACATTAACCTTTATTACATTCACATTACCCTTGCTCAGACAGTCATACAGCAACATAGCAAAAGCTGCGTATGAATTAAAAATGATGTGCTGTAATTAGCTCATTTATTGCATGTATTTCCCCCTGTGGATAATACAATGAAGGACATTTAACCCTTGTGTTTACATAAACCTTGGCCACTCAGATCTTCAATGAGCTTGAGAAACAAACAAGTCTCCCGAAACCTTACACTGCCATATCTCCTCTTACTCTGTTCTTCAGAGAGCCCTTTCATTATTAGTATCCATTATTTCCTATAGGGGAATTGTATTACCAATAGAACATAAGTGAGTTTCCTCTCTGTAATATTTTATTTGTGATAGGGGATTTTTTTTTTTTTTTGTAACATAAAAATATATAGAGGAAATGGGGCCACGTTTCTTCAACTTTCATTTTATTTTGAGACTTGAATAATGATTAACCAATAAATATAACACATTTTTATTTCAAATGTTTTGAACAATTTTAGTGTAATCAGCTAGGATTTTAACAGAAGTCTGAACATTTCAAATACATTTATTTGGGAGACTTATGGGGCTCATGATCTCCGATTAAAAAATCGGACAGTTGAGAAAATCTAATTTTATTGTTGTATGGGACCCGTTATCTGGAAACTCATTATCCATAAAGCTCCAAATTATGGAAAGGCCATATCCTCCAATTTATCCAAATGTTTAAAAAAAATTATTTCCTTTTTCTCTGTAATAAAAAAAACAATAGCTTGTACTTGATCCCAACTAAGATATAATTAATCCTTATTGGAAGCAAAACCAGCCTATTGGGTTTATTTAATGTTTAGATGGTTTTCTAGTAGACTTAAGGTATGAAGTTCCAAATTACAGAAAGATCCATTGTCTGGAATACTCCAGGTCCCAAGCATTCTGGATAACCGGTCCCATACCTGTAGCCAGTCTTCTTGCATACTTGCTTGTGTGCCTACATCTGACAACTATGTCCTAATCACGTGTTTCTAGATTAGTCTCACCCAAGAAAAAATCAAAGAGCCAGTGGCCCAGTGCTCTCTCACTTAACATAGTTTGCAGCCTGGGGAAACACAAGAAACGTAGGGACACAAGAAGGCATGGGATAAAGTATTGGAATAATGGGTGGATCCTAAGCCTTAGTGGGCAAATTTTAGGAATAATGTTCCTCAATGTAAAATTGCAAAGAGATCTCTGTACGCAAGGGACAAGGCTGGCAGCCAGATTTGGATGGCCATGATCTTCGAACCCTCAGGCAGCACTGCATTAGGATTAGGGGTGCTCCGCCAATGATGTGAGTTGAGAAACAAGCCTCGGGCGGCAGCGCCCCACTGGGTACCAGGGGTGGCAAAAATGCCACTCCTGGTACTTTAAGAGCCGAACTTCCAGTTTTCAAACCGGAAATTCAGCTCTTCCAGCGCAGAGTGCAATTATGCCTTCTGTGCTGGTGTCCTGGCCCCCTCTGCGCCCTCATAGACCCCCTTCTGGTGCAAAAAGGTGAGCACAACACAAGCTGCCTCAGGCGGCAGAGGGGCCAGGATGGCCTATGATTAAGTAGTAGAAATCAGTGCATGGGTGCAAGAATACTTTCCAAATCCATTGTGTGGGAATAGAGTTGGTCGCTGCACCCACAAATGAAAGTTACAACTCTACCACGCAAAAAAGAAACCATGTATAAACATGATCCAGAAACACCGCTGCCTTTTCATTAAGATGGGCTGAGGCAAAGTGGTCTACCCAATCAAAAGTTTGAAATTACTTTTGGATAGCATGGATGCTGGCATTGTCTAAAGAGGAAGAAGACCATCGGCTTATTATCAAGTCCAGACCGGTGATGGTATGGGGGTGCACATGGAGCAGCTTGAAAATCCTGGGAGGCCCTATTCATTTTACTCGTTATACAGGTTTTCGAACAACATCCAGATGGAACTTCCTTCAGGAAAATCTATGCATATTTCAGAAAGAAATGCAAAACCAAATTCAGCATGGCTTTGTCCAGGTGCTAAACTGACCTGCTTGCAGTCCAGACCTGTCTCCTATTAAAACCCTTTGGTGCATTTGGGACAAAGGAGGCCAGAACTGTCAAGCAGCTGAAATCCTATATCAGGCAAGAATGGGACAACATTTCACTTTGTCATCTTAGTTCTAAAAAGGGTACAGTGTGTTGTTTAAAGACAAGTGGGGAAAAAGTGACAGTGGGAAATCTGGCCCTCGCCCTACTTTTCTGTAACTTGTTTCTGGCTTCAAATTAAATATGTGCATCCCCATATGCATTTGCATCCCAAATTCTCTCTTTATTTACATTTAACACAGTACCCCAACCTGTTTTTGGGAAACAGGCAGTGCAATTACCCTGCAAGGTGTTCTGGGAGGTATTTTACAACAAAACTGACACTCTGATACTATAGAGGAATTTGTGTATAAAATGTTTTTGATTTGCCTCCCCAAACACTAATTCCATTGCTCCATTGGGAATATTAATGGGACGCTCTCTGCTGCATATACAGTAAGTAGGCAATTTTATTTTATTAATTTTTGCCAATTTATTTTAATGAAATATTGAATTTGTTCCTCCTCTTTATTATGTTGGCGTTAGGGCCAATTCAGCTTTGAAGCCACAGCTGTTTGGTTTTTCCTTTATGAAAACGATACCTTCTGCAAACACTCGGAGTTGTGCTTTGAATTGGAAGCCTCCATTTACGTAAATGCTTGAAATGAAATATAATGGCTGCAAACTGGAAGAGGCAATATGTCATCTCCACATCCTCTAGCCAGGTTTAGAAAAAAAATATTAAGGTTAACAAGGTTTAATTAGACAAAATTAATCAGGTTCAATATTTTTTCAGGACGGCAAAAATCTTTCTTTGGCACTGGGTTAACAAAATTATTTGCTCTGGGTAGGAATAAATTGGATATTGATACCTCCAGCTATTTCTTGGAGCTGATGAAACCCGGAAAAGCAAATATTCATCCTGCAGTTATTAACAATGTAAATATCATTCAGTCCTTGGCACGCTCAAAGCCAGATGAGGAATTGACCCACCTGCGTTATCATTTTGCCTCATATTAACTCGTATAATATGTAATTTTGTTCAAGAAAATATAAATGCAAAAAATTGACCAGCCCCCCCCCAAGTTAATAAACCATCAGTGGCCAGTTCCTCCAAGTTAAAAAATAAAACATTGGTGGTCAGGGACCTTCCAAGTTATTAGTGATCAGGGCATTGGTCCATAAAAGATTTAAAAAAAAGAAATTCCAGCAGCTTCTACTGTTCTCCTTGACATCTTTCAGTTTTGGCTCCCATTTGGCGGCTCACAGCTTTTGCTCCCGTTCGGCAGCTCCCAGGTTTCCCTGGCTCACTTGGCTATAAATAGAGTGGCCTACAAGACAAATGCCTGATATGACTGCTTGCCGGGTCCATATAAGGCAGTGGTTCTCAACCTGGGGGTCAGGACCCCTTTGGGGGTCGAACGACCCTTTCACAGGGTCACCTAAGGGGTTCCAGGTGCAGGCTCATCTCTCTCCCCACCAGCCCTGGGCCAAGGTTGTAGCTCTCCGGGTGTTGGGAGTTGTAGTTCAGTAACCTGTGTAGGGAAGCCATTTGCACTACAACTTTCTATATCCTGTAGTAGGGACTGCCATACAGCTCTCCTTGCCCATTTAAAATTTGTAAAATTAACATGGTAATTGGGGTGTGGCAAAACAATTTTGCCGCACTACGCACAGAAAACAAACCTTTATGCAGCCAAGCTGTCTCCTGTACTTTCCTAACAATCTGCTCTGGGCTGGCAACGAAAATATTTTTATATTTTATGGTTGGGGGTCACCACAACATGAGGAGCTGTATTAAAGGGTCTCGGCATTAGGAAGGTTTAGAACCACTGATATAAGGGAATGAATGCTTTTAGCCAAGTGCTTTTATATAAGCCATGGTCTAGATGTCATGTGACTTCTAACATCCCCCTATTTTCCAAGAGACAGAACTTTATTAAAGTTTAAGTGAGTCATGTTGCACCAATTACATCACTAAGCATGAATATAACTGATGACATCATAAAGCTCCATTTATAAATTCCAATTCTAAGTTAGAGAAGAGGGTCAATATGTTATAATTGGGTCAATATGTTATAAGTGGGGCCTCAAAATATTGTTCAGCTTACACTGTCCAGAAATACTTGACCTACATTTAGAGGAATCTCCTTGCAAATCTTAAGCTATAAGTGGGATCCTGGAATCTGCAACTGCAAATTTCACAATTTATTATAGTAACAAAATCTATCTGTATATTATTAGAAGTGTACTTTTACTGAGGACATTTTCTGACCATGTGTCCTTTCTATAAAACTTGTGCCTTCATTGATCATTCTAATGGTCCCCAAACTGACCAGTAGACTTGGATATTGGTTTGGCCATACATCTAATTACAATACAATGGTTCACAAGGCAGAAGGGGCAGAAGAGCCACAAAGTTTTAACTAAAGCCAAAACACTTTATGCTGACATTGAGCCAGCGATCTTCCTTTTCCTGGCAACTCTACCTGGGTAGTAAGCCCGGCCTATGGTCCTCACTAAGGTTTTCACAGGGTTCAATGTAATCTATTTATAATCAGATTGAAATTAGTCTAACCACCGTACGTAATTTATGTTTTGGACAAAGAATAGTAAAAGCCTTGTAGATGAATGATTTTTTTTTCTGACTCCTTATTAATGGTTAGTGATACCTCCATAGGCTATATAGACCTGGTGAAGGTCTGAAGACAAGTACAAGATGTTTGGTTTGCTACTTTCAGGTAATACAAAGACACAAGTAATGTGGCCAGGAAACCTAAGGTCAGTCATGTAATGTAATGGATCAGCTGTCAGTACCCTGGCTGCTCTAGTCAGGTATAAGTGACTCCCAATTGCACAGGAGCCCAAAGATCAGCAGTCGGGCCATAACAATAGACATGGAAAACCAAGCAGCTGCTGGGGAGATCAGGAACACAAAAGGCCTAAAGGGTGCACTTTCTTATTTACAATTTTATTAGGGATGCAGTGAATCCACTATTTTGGATTTGACTGAACCCTTGAATCCTTCGTGAAAGATTTGGCCGAATGCTGAACTGAATACTAATTTGCATATGCAAATTAGGGATGGGGAAACTTTTTTACTTTTGTTTTGTGAAAAAAGTCACGTGGTTTTTCTCCCCGTCCCTAATTTGCATATGCAAATTAGGATTTGATTCAGCCGGGCAGAAGGACTTGGCCGAATCTGAATCCTGCAAAAAAAAAGGCAAATCCCGAACTGAATTCTGGATTCAGTGTATCCCTAATTTTAATATTAATATATAAGTGCAGGTTAAGAGTGATTATTCAAAGTTCATAGAGATGGGGGCCTAGTGGCTTACTCAGCTGTACTTATGTGGCACCAATCACAGCCAAAATCAAACACATAGTGACAATTTGACCAGCACAACCTAAACATGTTTAATCAAACTACATATACAGTTTTTAGGGAAAAAAACTGCAGTTTTTAAAAAATCCCATACTTTGTCAAATGGGTTCTCTCACTGAGGGAGTCCATACTGTGACTACAACATGCAAATGAGTTCATGAGCATGCTCCGATTGTAGCACTGCCCTGAGTATTCTACCCACAATGCCTAGCTTTAGTAAACTCTAGAAGTATCACAAGATTTCCCTGTCTTATCCCCTGCTGGTGAATTTCACATAGTAAATTATTTTAGTTATAATTGGTGCCCTTTAAGTAGCAGTTGCAGAATCCATTTTTCAGTGGGAGGTTCCCTAGCACAAGTATTTTTCTAATGTAATGTAAACCTGCAAATTCTGTGTGGTGCCATCTACCTCAGTCACATTAGACCAGTGATCCCCAACCAGTAGCTCGTGAGCAACGTGTTTCTCCCCAACCCCTTGGATTTTGCTCCCAGTGGCATCAAAGCAGGTGCTTATTTTTGGATTCCTGGCATGGAATCAAGTTTTGGTTGCATAAACAACAGATGTACTGCCAAACATAGCCTCCTGCAGGCCACTAGTCAATATAGGGGCTACCAAATAGACAATCTCAACCCTTATTTGGCACCCCAGTTCATGCTTGTGTTGCTCCCCAATGCTTACTTCCATTGCCTACCACTTGCCACTCTTCCTGTAGCATGGTCCTGGGATTGCCCTGGATATATTTTTATATAATGCACACACATTTCCATCCTACATGAAACATGAGGATGGGCTTCTGGCTCATGCTACTAAAAGCAATTTATCTTCAGAAAATGTGTTCTTTGTCTTTTAATTGCATACAGAAATATTATATTACAATTTCAGGGCTTCCTAATGCCTAAACAGTGACTTTCCTTTATTTGCCAGTTGCTAGGTTGTTTCTGACCCTAAAGTAGTTACAATTTCCTCCTATCTCGCATACCAAGAATTTTTTTCTTATTATATATATTTTTATACTAGGACTAGTAAGTGTAACACACATAAAATACTAATGTGCTAAACAAGGGTTGCCATATGAAAAAGAAAAATGAGAGGGCCCTGCTTGCTAAAAATTCCATTCTACCTCACAGTCAGGGGAACTCTCTAGGACCGCAGAAATCCGGCCCTGGAACTGACACACAAAGGTGATTGATTCAAAATGATAATAACCCAAGCATGTTATATTATAAGAGGAAAAGAGAGGCCATATACATTTATCTGCTTTTCTGAACTTTGCCTGATTTAGACACCTATGCGCTGGGCCAAATCTAATCGTTCTGGGCTCCCATGCCAGTGAGTGGAACATAGAGAGAGCATGTGTAGGCAAGTTGTCAACATGGTCTTAAAGGGCCAATCGGCTGCTTAAATCTGCCTCTGTATGGCCAGCTTAAGTTTAGAAGCATAGTGCAGGGAGCATGAAGATGGGTGATTGGAGATGAAAGCAGAAATGTAGGAAGATACTTCATTATATACTTAACTATGCAAAGTTTTTAATCATTGTGAACTAATGCACCAATTATAACTTGTACATATAGGGACTATGTAATTCTTGAGTTTAATACAGGTTGACTTCCCAATACAAGTAATTTAATCTATAGCCACTTTATGATCAATTGTCCTGGCTACGCCCTAAGAGTCCTTAAAAACACTAAGGTAGGGCTATTTTCCCCAAAGGACTTTTGGATATGAGTAATTTCTCCCACTTAGCAGGTATTTTTAATACATGTAGTTTTCAGCTTGGACCAAAGGTATAATTGGTAGTACCTTCCCAATACAAGCCTGCTCACTGATGAGCTCTCAGACATTCTCTCAGACAGTTCCACCAGGCTAGCAGTCTCTTCATAAGACAATGTCACTTCCTAGCCTTCAGGCTAGGTTGAAAATCAGGCTTTCTTGTATGGGCTGCAGCTCTGGCTCTCTACTCTAGGATTTGATCTCAGGCGCTCCCTTTTCCCTGCTTTCCTCAAAAGTTTTCAATGGTGGATACCCTGGTGATACACCTTCTCAAAGCTTGTGGGAAATAAGGGTTTCCACCTGTTCGTTTTTGACCCAAACTTTTCTAAGTACTATTTGGGTCTAAACTTTCTTTTAGTTTTTTAACCTTTGTTGTGAAACCCGAACAATAATCTGGCCAATAAATAAAAAAAAAAAAACATTTAAATACTAAGATGCTCACCTCACCTCAAGGTACAGGTAATTTCTTATCACAAAAATAGCTGCCTCCTGCATCCCTTACAGTAACAGAACTAGGTGGGGGCGGGTCCTGGTGCAGGCCGAGCAGCCGATCCCACCCCTCCTCCGTGCACAATTTCTTTGCAGCTGCAGCGGGCGCAATCTACCCCCCCCCCCCAATGCATGCTCACAACTAATATCTCACCATTGTGGTTGGCTCCACTGCTCCCTCTATAACTCTGCTTCTGGTGAGTCCTGGGCAGGTAAATTTTTTGGAACCCGGACCCGCACCCTTACCTGCTTGGACCCGCTACTCAACCAGACCCACAAGTACCTTATATGCAACCCAATCTGCAACCCGCTGACCATCAAGTGCTGTCATTTGTACACCGGAAGTGATATCATCGAAAGTAGGCGTGATAAGATTAAAAGGATATCGATATTGAGAAGACCCGCGGCTGACCCACAAGCCCACAGAACCGCCGACCCGCACCCGGAACTTCTACCCGCAACCTGCAGGGTACTACAAGTAACCCACAGGTACCTGACCCGTACACGACTCTAGCTTCTGGTGTCCTGAAATATAGATGCGGCCGGACACCACTAAAAATGTTCCACCCTAGGCCCGGGTCTTTGTGGCCCTTTCCATAATTTGGATCTTCATACCTTAAGTTTACTAAAAATTCATTGAAACATTAAAGAACAAGTAAACCTTTTTTTTTCTATCTTTAAACAGCCCCCCAGATTAATTTACCTTAGTCCCTGCTGCAAGTCTGCTCTGGTTTCTGTGTTATCAGCAGCTTGTTTCCCCTTCTTCCTGGTGCAGAGTGAAGCCCCGCCCCTTAGCTTACTGAGCTGACCTTATCTCTGTGACTAGTCCTGGAGATCATTTGCATACTATGACATAGCAGAGACCAGTGTGTGTAGCACCTTTTGCTTGGGGAAACTAGCTTACTAATGCACACACTGGCTCCCTCTTCCTCTCTATTGTGGAACAGCAGCAAATGGACTGCTCAGTAAACTAAGGGGCTGGGCTTCACTCTGCACCAGGAAGAAGGGGAAACAAGCTGCTGATAACACAGAAACCAGAGCAGACTTGCAGCAGGGACTAAGGCACATTAATCTGGGGGGCTGTTTAGAGCAAATTTACAGAAAGAAAAAGAAAAACATTTATTTTTCCTTTAAATAAAACAAATAGGATGGATCAGATGCAACCACGATCTGACCGGATAATTACTCCTGCTGATCCACATCTGGCCAATATAACCAGATAATGACCGGGGAAGTCTGTCAGAGGGCCAAAAATCGTCCGACTCGGTCTGTCTGCAGCTATTATCGCCCCAAGTATGGCCAGCTTCAGAGAGAGAGAGAGAGATCACTTCTCTCCTGCAAATTCAGCGTGCTCTTATTAACCCCTGGGGTTGACATCTCTGAGGACAACAGAGGCTGTGTTCACTCAGGCAGGAATGTACAGGTGCTGGAATTCATAAATCATCACGTGAGGCTGGGAGTATACTTTGTGTCCAGGAAGTAGAGATAGAATGATGCAGCGATTGAATGACCCTACTCTAGATAAAACACAGTTACCTGCTTAAAATTATCCTGGGTAGTGTGAATTTCAAATCCCTGGGAGCTTGTACAAAGTGCACTTATAGGTATGTTACCCAGAATGCTTGGGACCTGAGGTTTTCCCTGATAATGGATCTTTCTTCATACCTTAGGTCTGCTATAAAATGACATTAACATTAAATAAACCCAATAGGCTGGTTTAGCTTCCAATAAGGATTAATTATATCTTAGTTGGGATCAAGTTCAAGCTACTGTTTTATTATTACACAGAAAAAGGAAATCATTTTGATTATTTGGATAAAATTGAGTCTGTCAGACGGCCTTTCTGTAATTGGAACTTTCTGAATAACGGGTTTTGGGATAATGGATCCAATAACTGTATATATCTCTACATGACGACATGATTTTATAGAGTACCTGAATATCTTTCAACACCACTAACCCTTCTTTTGTGTAAAATCAACAGGTGTGTTATTCTTATTACCAGATCTTTTCACAGCCTATGCTCAAAACAAAATTGTGTGCATACACTATAAAAACCCTGGTGGGCTCCTAATAGCGTTGCCACCTTTTGGCCCAGTTCATTTCGAGAAGGGGGGGGGGTTTAATGTGTCTATTGACCAATTGCCTTGTCAATCAAAGGGAATAAGGGAATCCTGTCCAGTTTTCCTAATTTGGAAAACAAGGCAGATAGTTTTGAGCCAGGCTGCCCTTCAAAATGTTGGGCTGTCCGGATCAAAAGTGGACAGGTGGCAAACCTTGCCCTAAATAACCCCTCTTGTAAGGACACAAGAATGACTAGCTATGAAAAGAAAATTTGAGTTTCCCAGAGCATTCAACAAAATAACAAACTGCACTTCCCAGAACCCTTTTTGGTCCTGTAGTTCATTGGCAGCTGGTTGCAGACACTCGCCCACCAACAACAGCTCTTCATTGTATCTCAGGGTCCCTTCAGAGTGAAAAGATAAAGATAGTTAACATTTTTTTCCACTAATGTAAATCAGAGGGAGAAAAAAAATCTGACAAGTTTTCCTATTAAAAAATAATTGTAATCAGGGTGCCGTTTTGAAGAGAGAGCGATGAAAGGAGATAGACGGACAGTGCGGAGAGATGGATTGTTTTAATTTGCACCAATTAAAATGAGGTTCAGAAGACCATCGTCTTCAATCTTCATGAATACTTTATTTTCTGGCTGCTCCGGAGCTATTAAAAAGAATGATTGAGTCAGGAGCCTTACACGGTATCCATGATGAAATATCACCTTTCCTACAACTGCCAAGCACCTCTAGCCTGCACCTCTGTGTGTCGGATCAGCCAGTACAGAAGCATCTCTGGCAATTGAAACATCTGACCGGCACGCCGCCGGTTAAATGGGTTCTGCTGATTGTGGGAAACGTGTCTGAGTATAAAAATATAAATATATATATATGCTATAATTCAGTGTGGTTAACCCACTGTTGCTATTTCAGTTGGCTTTAAAAGGGCAGTTCACTCCTGGATGCTCTGAGATAAAAATTAGGTTCAATCACAGCAAACTATCAGGAATCTACCCCAGATCCAGGATTTAAAGAGATTTATCCATTTTCACTTGCACTTTTATTGTTTTGTCATTGACTATTGGAACCTTTGTGCAATACAAGAAAAATTGTAAGCAGAGTCGGACTGGGGGGGCACGGCCCACCGCTACTGCTGTCCAGGGCCCCCTACTGTGATGCGCCATATGAAAGCGCCATATGTGAGAATGGCGCCACAGAATGCGCATGCATTGACAGCACAGTGCTATGCAGAGAATTTTTTTTTCTCTTTTAAACACAGTGGGGTCTTCGGTAGAGGGGGTCTGACCTGGCGGGGGCCAAGAGGGTCGGGGCTCACTGGGTTTTTTCCCGGTGCCCCCGGGACAGTCATACCCTGATTGTAAAAGAATCGAAGGGATTTTGTCATGATTTTTATGGTGTAATATTTATTTCTAAATAACACTGTTTACACTGCAAATAATTCACTCTACCATGCAATATTTAATTCCTAACCCCACAAGCGTATTTTATTTGTAATATTGGTGTGTAGGCACCATCTCACGTCATTTTGCCTGGCTATGTGCTTTCAAAAAGAGCCAGCACTATATTACGGAACTGCTTTCTGGCAGGCTGTTGTTTCACAATGTCACAGTGGGACCTATATTTTACTATTGAGTGCTGCTCTTAGATCTACCAGACAGCTGTTATCTTGTGTTAGGGAGTTGTTATCTGGTTACCTTCTCATTGTTCTGTTGTTAGGCTGCTGGGGGGGGGGAGAAAGGGAGGGGGTGATATCAATCCAACTTGCAGTAAAGAGTGATTGAAGTTTATCAGAGCACAAGTCACATGACTGGAGGCAGCTGTGAAACTGTCTATGTCTAGATTTCAAAATTAAATATAAAAAAATCTGTTTGTTCTTTTGAGAAATTGATTTTAGTGCAGGTCTGCTGCAGCAGCAATATTAACTGTTTTCTCATGACCGTATCATTTTAAAGCAACAAATGCAAGGATGGGCTGCCCTGTAGAACTACCAAAGCATTTATATGTTATAGAGCTCTTCCATCTGCTGAAAACACCAACTCGAGGAAGACGCCCATGGTGGGACCCCTAGCAAATGCTCCTTATTTGGCATCGCCCATTCTGACACATTTAGTTTCATGATAAGATTTGTGTGGGACAAACAATAAAAGATGTTCCGATACAATCAGTTGCTTTTTTACTACAGTTGTACCATCCACTGAGCAATGAATGAACCCTAAGCATTATTAATTCTATCCTGACACCAATGTTGGTGGTGGGGAAATAGGGGACTGTTCATGCTGCACAGTAGCAAACATTCAGTGCTTAGATTAAACAGTGTCAGTGCGGGGTGTGTGACTGTGACCAAGGCCGCATTTACATACTGGGTGCCCCTAGGCCCGCTGTCGGTTGTCGCCCCTGTCCCATTTTATTTGCTCAAATTTTCATCATCGGGACAGAGCAATGGTAATTGGCACATTGGGCAGCATGCCACCCCCTAAAATCCTGCCGCCCTAGGCCCGGGCCTAGGTGGCCTCACCACATGTCCGGGCCTGACTGTGACCCCTCTGGACCCCCTGCAAAAATTGGCTTGGGAGGGGCAGCTACACAGCCTGCATCTGGTCCCCACAGGACATAGTTATGTTATGGAGCTTGACCCTCTTACACTTGTCAGAAAGAGTCATATTTTTGCATTTATTTGTATTTCCCCTTCCTGAATCCTGATATGAGAACAGCCTCAGTATGTTAAACTTTGTCTTCAGGCTACAAAGTATTAGGAGTTCATCAAATAGTTGACAGTGGGTGCCCACCCATGAAAACCCAGCTTTTAACTTCTGCAGGTGGAAGAATATTGGAGTAAGGAAAGTAGCATTAAACTGTGCAAGAAACTTGCTTTTTAGGGGCTTTGGTCTCTATTATTTTAAAGGCAACATATAGACAAGTAGCACCCATTACATTTAGGCTGGAGACTTTGGGTGCACAGAATTGCAGATGTTGCTGCATGTTTATTCCAAGACACATTGGAATCAGTAGGCTGCCATGTCATCTTCCACATTCCTCCATTACAGTCAACCCCCCCCCCC
>CM044446.1:11066764-11097759 GCA_024363595.1 Xenopus borealis | reverse complement strand
TATATATATATATATATATATATATATATATATATTGCTGTAATTCAGAGCTTTCTGAAAATTGGGTTTTTTTTTGTTTGAGATGTCATACAGGCTAGGACTATACTGTACAAGGAGATTCGGGGAAATTAGTTTCTTCTTTTGGGTGACTAATCTCCCCGAACCCTGAGTAACAAGGGCCTATTATAGTTACAGTAACACTCTATTTCCCATTTATTTCCCCATATGATTATTAACCCTCAGTTCCTAATGATGCAACATAAACTCAAGTCAGGCCATAACATAAACCAGTGAGAGCAGTATGACTATTTCAGGGTTTTTTTAGCTTGGGTCAGGATCAATGGGAATAATTATTGAAAACAGACAATGCGTATATATGTGATCAGAGAGGCAATACAATGGCATTCAGTTGGGGTCATATTTACATGTTTTAATTAACAAATTTGTTGATCATAAAAGGCTTCTGGTGGCTATTTTATGGCATTGGCTAGCATGAATAGTGGCAACAGTGTGTTTAATAAATGGATAATATTTCACTTGCCTAATGGCACCTATTAAAGCTCCAGGATTTATAAAAGAAGATGTGCACAAAGCAGAGCAAATACGTTAAATTCATATACTGTAGTTGTTTTACTATATGTCACGGGTTGGCCTTCGTTAGGCGCCCAGGGGAGGAAGTGGACCAAGGAGGAAGCTTTAGGGGTTCACAGGTCCAATAACACAACAAGGCAAGGATCAAACAGGAGTCAGACAGGTCCAGGCAAAAGTGTATTCACAGGAACAAAAATAAACAAAAGTCCAAGCAGTGGTCAAAATACAGGAACCAGGTCAAAAACACAGGAAACAGGATCAAAAGCAATATCAGGATCAATAACAACACCCAGGAACTATAGCAATCAGGTCCTATAATTGGGCGCCATAATGGCGTCCAATACACCTTTAAATATTTAAATTTCGCGCCAAAAGGAGCGCGGTGACGTCATCGCGTCAAGCGTGACGCGATGACGTCACTATCCAACTTTTCATCTGGGCCTTATTTTTCATAGCTGTTGAATTATTTCTTCTGACGCTTTCCTGCTTTCAAATGGGGGTCACTGACCCCATCTAAAAAACAAATGCACTGAAAGGCTACACATTTGTTGTTATTGCTACTATTTATTTTTTTATCTTTCTATTCAGGCTTCCCCTAGTTATATTCTAGTCTCTTATTCAGATCAATGCATGGTTGCTAGGGTTATTTGGATCCTGATTGATTCTTTTCCTTCTTCTCCTTACTCTTTTCCAGCTTTCAAATGGGGGTCCCTAACCCCATCTAAAAACAAATGATCTGCAAGGCTACTAATGTATTGTTATTGCTACTTTTTATTACTGTAGTCTACTAAGCCTCAACTATTCATATTCCAGTCTCTTACACAAATCAATGCACAGTTGCTAGGATCATTTGGACCTTAGCAACCTGATTGCTGAAAATGCAAACTGAATAAAAAGTTAAATAACTCAAAAACCGTGAATAATAAAAAATGAAAACCAATTGTAGATTATATCAGAATATTACTCTCTACATCAGGGTCAGACTGGGAGGACGGACCCACCAGGCAAGCAGCCTCAGTGGCCCCCCACAGCAACCGCCAGCTGTAAAGTCCTTTCTAATGCTGGCATACCCCCCCATGCGCACTTTTTATGGCGTGTCGGCACAACTCGAAGAGGTAAGGAGAGGGAGTGAAGGGAGCAGGTCTGGGCCAATTTGTGGGCTTATTAACCCTTATTGCAGCATTCTGAGAATCCCTAACACCTTGTTAGCCGTAAGACAAGATGAGAACCTTGCCTCATTTGCCGCCGTAGGCAGATAGCTGGCGTTGATAACTATAAAATTTCAGAAAATTTGGCCCTCTGACAAAAGAGAGGAGCTATAATTACTATTGGTTAGCATCCAGCAAATGGTCATGGGAATGGTGAGTGCCTGATAATCTTTACATATATATACTGTATGGTGCACTCGATAAACATTCATTACCATGCCTGTACTAGGGTTGCCACCTGCCCGGTACTTTACCGGCCTGGCCGGTATTTTACCGGCCTGGCCGGTATTTTTGATGGTTGATTCCCAATGTTATTAATAGGAAAAAAGTTAAATACATTGGAAGGCCAGTATTTTTTTCAGGTCTTTTTTTATTATTTTAGAGTTATTCAGCTTAACCAATACTGTGAGGCAGATTCATCAAGGGTCGAATTCTCAAGGGTTTTTAGCCCTCAAATTTGACTCTTTTTTTGATTTTCAAATGAAAATCCGACAAATTCGAACATTGAATTTGAAGGATTTTGCCAGTTTTCAATTTCTCAAAAAAAAAAAAAAAATCGCAAAATTTTGTTCGATTTCATGAAAAAATTGTACAAATTGAACGATCAAAGTGTTCGTTTGTATGATTTGTATTCGATAAGAAAACTTCTCATAGGCATATATAGCAATTCGGTAGGTTTAATCTGGCGAATTGGGCCATCGAATAAAAATTTAAAGGGCAAGTACTTGGATCGAATAGATTTTTATTAGATCTATTAGACTCATTCGATACGATCATTCGATGATCTAAGTGGCCAAATTTAAAATTCGAAAATGAGAAAAAATCGTGATTTTGCAATTCGATCGACATTCAAATCTATTCTAATCCTTCATACGAATTTAGTAAATCTGCCCCTGTGTGTGTGTGTTATTACTGTATTCCTAGTGGGGCCACCCGTAGGTCCATTAGGTGGATCCCATTCGGGGAAGGCACTGCGCTAGTAAGTACCAGGTACCCACTCTCTCCCAATACCACTGCGGAGTGGCTCACGTTTGTCCCGTCCTATCGGGTAAGCGCCACACGTGGAGTGTAACACCGACAAAGAGGTGTCAAAAGGGTTACATATATATATCAGATTAGATAAGGTATGAAAAGGCATGAAGTACATTTATCACTATTTTAAGATACCATCTGCTCTTTATAACCTACTTATAGTCTACTGTACTTTAGTTACAAGTATGACGGCACTTTGTGGCACAGTCCAGTTATTTTTCTTACTGTCCCCTTGGCAGAGACTAGGTGAACGTTGCCCTATTCTGCTGCCAGTGCTTGGATTGTGATGTAGTTGTGGGGTCAGCTCAGACTGTGTGTGTGGGTCAGTCCTGCTGCTGTGTGTAGTCTATAAATCAAACATGAGGTGAAGGGGATTCAGGCAGAATGGGAGAGCGGGCCAAGCACAAGTGTCTAATTCACTGAGGGATCCACATTTGTCACCGTCAAGGGGGAAGCTGGTGAGAAAAGAACAGAGACAATTACTCTTGTGCGGAAGGTTACTGCAAATATCTGTACAAATGCTAACAACCGTCAACAGGCACAAAAGCCATTATTAGCTATGGAACATGCTGCCGAAGAAGAGCTGTCTCCTCAAAATCTGATCTTCTTGCTCCATAATAGATGCAGTTCTCCCTGGGAAAGAAGTAATTAATGGCCGGCTGGGCAACAGACTATGTGTAGAAGCGGATTGGGGTTTATGGAAGGTATTGAATTTTCGCACAATTCAGAAGTTGGTATAAACTCTCCCTAGACAGGTACTAAAAGCCGGGATTTACATCTGAAGGTCATCTTGCTATGCAAACACCAGCGCTTACTTGGAGGTTCTTAACTCTTTCCCACAATGCACTTGGGCCGGCAGTTGCAGGATGCACAAGGCTAAATTAATATTGTTGACTTTAACAAATATAAAAATGTATAATTTGTGACCTTTAATGCGATTATCTCCTATGTTTACAATCCGTTTTCTAACCGAGATCACATCTGCTCTTCTATATCCATATTCTGCTGTAGGACAGTTCCTGACCTTTACAGTTATTTTTTAGCCTGAACGCTTTTCAGTCTACCTTAAAAAACATAAGCTCTGAAAGATGCTACTGTTCTTGCTTCTCGTGCTGGAAATATATGAAGCACAGCCAGACTTTGCTTTATTATCATTCCAAGAATAACTTATTCAGTTAGTGTCTCCATAATCTCAAAATACTCTAAAGTTTCATAGCATTTTGTATAAAGGCTGCTGTAAATCCCCCTGATTTCATCAGTGTAACTTATGTTAAGGTCCTGCTCTGAGTTTACAGCTCATTTACACCATAGAGCTACTACAGTCCTTTACACTTTTACAAGATGGATTTATACTTTAGGTGATGTAGTTACCCTTGCAATATATTGATGGAGCTTTTTTTAAAACGGCTGAAGAACTTTATGGCTTGTTTACAAACTCAATTACAGCTGTGTGCATGTTGATGCTATATTTTAGAGGTACTTGCATCCAAACACCTTGCACTTTCATGGAGTTGTGGTCAGCACCAGTGTGTCATTCCCACCTCACAGAAACAAGCACAAGTGCAACTATTGGCTCCAAACCATGGATCTACCACAATACTGATCATGGGTTCCCTCTACATGTTGATATCTCCAGGGTTCCTTCTAGTTGGCAACTCCAGGGTTCCCTCTGCATGTTGGCAACTCCAGGGTTCCCTCTGCATGTTGACAACTCCAGGGTTCCCTCTGAGTGCTTTTACTATAAGAATCCCAGACTAACACAATTTATATTCAGGCAATTTTGAGGGGAAGCACATAGACATCATCCCCTCCCATCACCCAACACATCTCCTCGCTTGTATCTATGTAATTCACCCCTACTGGTTTTAAAATATGTGTCCACATATTTCCAGTGCCAAAGAGACTAGCTAGAGGATTTGAATCTCCCGACACCTAGTCACCAGTACTGGCGATCAGGAGTGTCCTATATGTCGTAAAGCTCTCTAGTATGTATGTGTAAATATATAATGACAATATTAGAGATGTGATGTTACCATTTTTAAGGTAAGCTCAGTCAGATACCCTCAAGTCAAGCTGCATCTGAATAATGATGAATTGTTGGATGGCTTTTTATCGAGTGAGGGAATACAGGGTTATGGAAGATACTGTAGCTCATAGTACAAGTTGATCCAGGGGAATTTTTTCCCTCTGAGGCAATTTGGAGAAGCAACAGATGGGTTTTTTTTTTTGCCTTCCTCTGGATCAACTATAGCAGACTAATTAAAAAAACAAAAAAAACTAAAAGGTTGAACTTGATGGACGTGTGTCTTTTTTTTCAACCTGTTACCTATGTTACCAAAGCTGACTGTGTTTACTTTATCCTGTTTACCTCTGATCCTATAGCTGCGCAATTTCTTACATGATCTGATTTGCTTACAAGGTCAAGCTAGATATAAATTCAGCAGAAGAACGTCAAGCTTTGGGTATTGTGAATACTAGAATGTTGTGATTTCATGCTGGTCATGTACAGTCAGTAGGTCTACAAAAAGTTATCACTCAGCCTGCCCTAAAAAGAGGAGGAAGTCACCGTGCCCATGATAAAACTGCGTCACTTCCCCATCTTTGTCTGCAGTCAGCAGGTCAGATTGAAGCCAGAATTGTCTCAGCATTGCTTTACAATTTACAGTCTGCTACTGTGTTAGATAGAATTCCAGCACCGTCTGAAGAAGGTCAACTGACATTTAATAAAAACTTAGAAGAGAACATGCTTGTCCTGGTAATATGCAGTCAGCAGGTCACCAAACTAAGCACTTTCTGAACCAATTTTATGAAAGAGTGTGGCAGCAAGGGATTCATGTGTAACAGGTCTCGCTTCTGAACTTAACATGAAGCCTGCTGGCTGCATCATTAGCACAAACAGCTCGGCCCAAATGGTCAATCAATGACACTGAGGTTCATCAGCCTCAATATCTGTTTGTTTGTTTTTCTCTATGAGCCTCTGTATAATGCTAGGTGCCATTTAATTTCCATACTTTTATAGTACAAAAAATAAACAATAAGTAAATAATATTGTTCGATAATAACATCAATTATACATTATTGGTACCCAAATCCTGGGGTTATCCTAGATTCCGCCCTGTCATTCACTCCTCACATCCAGTCCCGTGTTAAATCATGTCACTTCCACCTAAGGAACATATCCAAAATACAATCGTTTATCACCCAAGATGCTGCCAAAATTCATATTCACTTGTCATATCATGTCTAGACTATTGTAACTCTTTTAATTGGCTGTCATCTCTCCAGTCCACAATGAACACTGCCGTGAGGCTTATACACCTCAGCTGCTCCTCCTCTGTTATGCCATTCTGCCAATCCCTGCACTGGCTTCCACTATCTTTCAGAATTAAATTAAAACTAATGACCCTGACATTCAAAGTACTTCATAACTCTGCCCCTCCCTACATCTCTGAACTCATCTCTATATACTCACCCAACTGCTTACTATACTCTTCTCCTTGGTGAGTTCTAACTATATTTCCTAGACATTGTAGGATCCTCTCTATTTTCTATAATCACACATAATTTAAAGCCTGTTTTACAATGGCAGACAAACTGCCATTTTTCTACCCACCATGCAGCTTTTTCCCCCCAGAAGTTACAAGAGCAATGTAAGTCGGGGCCGTCAGAATATGGTTATGATGCACCAATAAGGATCTAAATTAACAACCGTTGTGCTCAGTGTCAGACTGGCGCACTGGATACCAGGAAAACTCCCGGTGGACGTGTGTCTGTGGGCCTCTTACTTCTAACAATTTAGCCTATTTCATGGTCATTCCCTATTTTATTATAGGGAAAATGCTTAATAATGGAAGAATATTGTCAGTAGATATAAAAGACTATGAGAATGAAAAGGTCGATTTCAGCCCACAGCATTAGTAATGCCATAAGCATCCACTTTGTTTAGCACAATTCCATTGTGGGTTTATGATGCAAAGCATTAAAGCATCCCAAGAGCTGCTACCAGGTCTTTGGGTTAGCAGAGACTTCACGGTTCCCATGGATCAGTGTGTCCAAGTGTGATCCTTGCACTTCTTGCAGTTGAGTTGTACCAAATGAATAGGGCACAAGCAACACTTGCACTGTGAACACTATATATGATGCCAGGCAGATGTTAAAAATATTTGGAGGAATTAGGGTATTGTCGTCCCCCCTTTGTGACTCAATGAGGCTGGAATTTTGGGGGAAAAAACATGGCATTAGTGCTCAAAAGAGCTTCCATCCATTCATGTTATTGATTTGTCTATTAACTGCATAGATACTGCAGTTTAAAAATTCTTGTACATGTATGGGATCCATTATCCAGAAACCCATTATCCAGAAAGACCATCTCCCATAGACTCCATTTTATCCAAATAATAAAACCGTAGCTTGTACCTGATCCCAACTAAGATATCATGAATCCTTATTGGTGTAAAAACAACTCTACTGGGTTTATTTCATGTTTGAATGATTTTCTAGTAGACCTAAATTTTTAAGACCCACTGCTGCTCCTTCCGTGAGGTGAGTGGCTAGTTACAAGGGGCAACAAAAAGCCGTCTATTGTAACGTTGAGCTGAATTTGGCTCCACTAGTGCAGTGAGTGCTATTGTGCTCATTGCATTAGTGATGCTGCTTGCCCTTCGACCCACTCTGACGCTGAATTTTAGTATTTTTACTATAAAATCTGAATTTTTAGTGGATGAAAATCTTGAATTGTTCGAGATTTATTATACCCAAGGCTGCTAAAAGTCAGAGTCCATAAATCCTCCATTTTCAACCTGTCTCCGACTTTTTGTGCACCACATCTGAGAATTTTTTTTCGTGCAACAATCCCAAAAGTCGTGTTTCTTGTGTGGCAATCCGAAAAGTTTGCACTTTTTCCTGATTTTATTTTTTTAGCTATAAATAAGGGTAAATTGTTGATTCTATTTTTTTTTATTTAAAACATCAGAAAAATTTGGATTTTGATAAATAACCCCCTTATTGGCCCGGATAGTAGTGAAGCCTCAGACAGAAGACTTCAGATCACTGAAGTGAGCATTGCTGATCGAGCTCTCTCTCCTTCCGGCGCTGCAGGTGCGGGTGAGTGGTGCTTGGCGCATCTTCTCAGTCAGACCCAAGACTTCTCGCGCTGAAGTGAGCAGCGCTGATCTTCTGTCTTTGGATCCGTCACCAGCTGCATATTGCCTCTCTGTGGGGCAAATTCACTAAGATCCGAAAATTTGCAAATGTTGACTCCGCTAGCGTTCACCGCACTTCACCATGTAGGGGGAACGGAGGGTAACCCCCCAAAAAAATATCAATCTTTTTCACACTATCACCCTCCAATGCTAAAACACGCCAGCGTTTTTTTTGGACTTCAAACTCCTATCTATTGTATTGAACTTTACCTGGTCTGACCAGGCGAAGCAACGTCTAACGTAAGTGCTAACATTCAGGAAAATGTTCATCTTAGTGAATTTGCGAATTTACAATCCTTTGTCAGTCCGCAACTTCGCCTGGCGTAAGGGTGCGAAGATGCGCAAGTCTATCTACTTCGCTAGCGTAAATTCACCAGAGCCGGTGAATTTCCGAAGTTACGAATTGACGTCACGCTGGCGAATTAGCGCTAGCGTTAGACGCTTCGCGCAATAATGAATTTGCCCTTGTGTGTCCAAGCAAGCAAGGCACCATTGCTTCTACTGCAGTCACTGCCTTTGGGGACTTTGGAGTGGACGTGGCCAAAAAATTTTCGTCACACCTCTCGCTCCAAGTATTTTTGTCCCTCTTTCTTGTTCTCAAATAATGGGAGGTATGGTGACACAGAAGTGACCTATAGATACAAGAATTCCCAGTGGTATCCATGCCATAGATCCATGCCATAGATCCTATAACACACTAGTAATAGCTTGTTCTGTCGGTTTCACTTTACTTTTTGGTATTGCCACTAGTATATTTGTTCTGAGCTG
Source organism: Xenopus borealis (assembly GCA_024363595.1). Lineage (NCBI taxonomy): Eukaryota > Metazoa > Chordata > Amphibia > Anura > Pipidae > Xenopus > Xenopus borealis. Next base: position 11,088,959 of record CM044446.1, on the reverse strand, counting down.
CCTTTGGAGGCTGAGTGGTTAAAACCGAATCTGCAAGGCTGTTTTATCTTGTGCCCCCCAACCATCATTCCCTTGGGTGTAAATCCTTCATCGGGAGTGGTGCACTCTGAAGATTGCAGGCTGATGTCCATAGAAAACTCATTTAGTATCCACAGGCAACTCAATCAGTGACTGGGAAAGAGACTGATCCAGAGTTAGTCAATATGTGTCTGCCGTGATAGAGAGAGAGTTCTGGCTAAGCCCTCCATTACCCAGCTCTCTCATTGTCTCTAATCAATGGAATTTCAGTAAGGAAGCTTGAGCTCTGTTAACTCCACAACGCCCGTTACCTTGCCCGTCTCAAGTACACAGGTCTTTTAGGGTAGGGACAGACAGGGAGATTCGGGGAGATTCTGTCGCCTGGCGTTTTTAGCAGGCGACAATCTCCCCGAATTTCCTTCTCCCTGTCTGCCGCTAGTATAAGTGACAAAGCGCCAGCGCCTGTGCACGCGCTGCGCGGCGATTTTCCGGAATCGCCCGAAGTTTCCTCACGAAGTATCTTCGGGCGATTACGGAAATCGCCCCGCGCAGCGTGTGCATAGGCGCTGGCGCTTTGTCACTTATACTAGCGGCAGACAGGGAGAAGGAAATTCGGGGAGATTGTCGCCTGCTAAAAACGCCAGGCGACAGAATCTCCCCGAATCTCCCTGTCTGTCCCCAGCCTTAAGGCGGAAAGGTATTTATGAGAGGACAACTGGACCAAGCATGGAGGCATGGGGTCAATGTGATAAAGATAATGTTGTGTACAGATATGCTCACTGGATAAAAGCTAGGCCAGTCAATGATATGCAAGTGTGGATTTGTATCTTCCATGTACTTTCTATGTCACAGTCATTCCCCAACTTAAAGACTCAGTGGCGCAGTTTTGACTGGACAGAGACTCAGAAACCGGTGGGGCCTGTGGATCATCTTTGTATTGGCAGCAAGGAGAGAGGTCTAGAGTCTGGAATCATAAGCAATTGGCAATTTGTTTTGATCAGTCTGTTGCAAGTCAAAAACAGAAAAAATCTGATTGGTCACATGCCTCCTTGCTTGGTAAAGTTGGTTATTAGCAGGAGAACACCCGCCATTTCAGAAGTAAAAGGAGTTGTAGAGAAACACTAGCATGAAAAATGTTCCTGGGGTGCCAAAGAAGGGCTGTTATTAGCCATTTAGTAGCCCCGATGTGGTCTGGCGGCATACATTGAGGCTCTGATTGTCAGTACACCTGGTTTTTATTTAACCAAAACTTGCTTCTAAGCCATAAATTCAAAAATAAGCTCCTGCTTTGAGGCCACTGGGAGCAACATCCAAGGGGTTAGAGAGCAACATGTTGCTCACAAGCTACTGGTTGGGGATCATTGCATTAGACTGTGCACATCTGGACCTTCCTAGTTAAAGAAAATTCAAGTTTACTCAATAGGTTAATGGGATGATGTTTGATCCCAATGTTATTAATATGGGAAAATGATAAATATATAGGAAGGCCGGTTTAAGTGGCTGTGATTGCTGACCAGGAGTATGCCAACTCAAGGCCAGGATCAGGTTGGCTGAATTATAGGTGTCCAGGTTTTCGATGTGGCTATACCTTTAAATTTTAACTTTTACATAAGAAATAGTTAAATGAAAGGGAAGTAAGTAATAATATGTAGGGATGGCGCGAACTGTTCGCCGGCGAACTTGTTGGCGCGACGTTCGCATTTTGGGTTTGCGTCAATTTGCCGCATTTTTTTTGCCGCTTTTTTTTTGCCCTCTCACCCCAGACCAGCAGATACATGGCAGCCAATCAGGAAGATCTCCCTGGACCACCCCCACACACCCCCTGGACCAAAAAAAAAAAAATGTGCATACCTCCCAACTGTCCCTTTTTTGGAGGGACAGTCCCTCTTTTGAGAGCTCAACCCTCTGTCCCTCATTTGTACTGGAAAGTCCCTATTTTCTCTGCACTGAACAGCCAGAAAAAGAAGCAAAGATTTGAACTTAATTGGCTTTTGGCAGAGAGTCCAGAACAGCTAACAGGTGCAGATAAGATACTTTGTAACACTTTTGACATAAGAAAATAATGGATTTTTCTTTGCCCTTGATCCCCCTCTTGCATGCCACTGTCCAGGTCGTTGCACCCTTTAAACAACTTTAAAATCATTTTTCTGGCCAGAAATGTCTTTTTTAGCTTTAAAAGTTCGCCTTCCCATTGAAGTCTATGGGGTTCGCGAACCGTTCGCGATTTTGCGCAAGTTCGTGAACGTGTTCGCGAACTTTTTTGCCGCGGTTCGCGCCATCCCTAATAATATGTGCCCTCTCTGTGTTCACAAACTGGATGGTGTTTGTTTGTACCCTTTCTCAGTCGATAAACTACATCCATAACAACTGTCCTTAAAGAGCAGATTTTTCCAACTTTGTGCTTTAGTTTAGCAGATTGCAGTTATGAGCTAGAAATCTTGCACACCCACTCATTCCTAGAGAAGAAATAGAAAATGCTAGATATTGAGGTGGTTAGAGGTATTGGGACCTGACTAGGTTTGCCAACTGGCCGTTATTTTATTGGCCTGGCCGGTAAAAATGATGGTTGATCCCAAAATTATTAATAGGGAAAAAAGAAATATATAGGAAGGCCGGTTTTTTTCTCTGCAAAAGGTGTTAAAGGAAAAGTAAATGTTTTTCTTTTTCTTTCTGTAAATTTACTCTAAACAGCCCCCCAGATTAATGTACCTTAGTCCCTGCTGCAAGTCTGCTCTGGTTTCTGTGTTATCAGCAGCTTGTTTCACCTTCTTCCTGGTGCAGAGTGAAGCCCAGCCCCTTAGTTTACTGAGCAGTCCATTTGCTGCTGTTCCACAATAGAGAGGAAGAGGGAGCCAGTGTTTCATTAGTAAGCTAGTTTCCCCAAGCAAAAGCTGCTACACACACTGCTCTCTGCTATGTCATAGTATGCAAATGATCTCCTGGACTAGTCCAAGATATAAGGTCAGCTCAGAAAGCTAAGGGGCGGGGCTTCACTCTGCACCAGGAAGAAGGTGAAACAAGCTGCTGATAACACAGAAACCAGAGCAGACTTGCAGCAGGGACTAAGGTACATTAATTTGAAGGGCTGTTTAGAGCAAATTTAGAGATAGAAAAAAAAAACGTTTACTTGTTCTTTAACCCTAGTCCTGCCTCCTTGGGCAGAAAAATGCAAGAGCACCCCATTCTTATTCAATGTTTGTAGAACCAATATTTGTTCAGAAATAGCAACCACCTACAGGAAAAGGGCTTTGTAGACACACATTCCCTTAACTAATTTGCATGCCTTTTTCTGAACAGGTGTGTTTTCCTCTGAGTATTTCTCATAGTCAGGTGACTAACCTTGTGTCCTACATTCATAGCACAATCAAGATAATAAATAATGCACAGGATTTATCTTTTATGCTCCCCTTAATCTTTGTCACAGTTGTATTACTTGCAGCTGCTAACTGGGCACTGGCCATGCTGCTATTCTCCAATGCAATTGGTAGAATTTGTTAATCACTGTTAACATGGCTACAACATGCTTATCAGACGGCTGCCCTTCCTTTCCCTTGAGCAGAGTTAGCTTACTACTCGCCAGAGCTTCATCTGCTAAGGGTACACTGGATGACAAGTATTTTGAGCCTCCTATGGCCAACCCCAAGGTAAATGTTGAAGGCTCTATAAAGGGGCTTTGTTGGAAATAAGGAAGGGCTGATAAAAGTTACTATAGACTGGGGACCCATTAGATGCTGGGCCCATCAGGTGATCGCCTATTACAATGGAAACCAGCTTGACCCTGCAGTCATTTAATTGACTGAAGTTAAAGGTGTTCTACAGGGCCCCCCTGTTGGCTGCAGCTGAGCATGGATTGGACAATCAGATAATTTATGAACCATCATTCCTCATGAGCATCAGATAAGTACAATTTTTTTTAAGAAATTTGACCCTCTTATCAACCTTGGTCCTTTGGATATTAGCAAAAAAATGGGTCCTGGCTTATGTTTGATTATTGATACTTAAAAAAAAAAATACTATAAAAGAAAATTCAAAAGGGTTCTGGAAGTAGCCATTTCTTTCTGTTCTCCAACCAGTATTTTTCAAGATTCATTGATATCTGTAGGAAACAGACAGTAGCGATAAAAAAAAACTCTTTTAGCAGTCAGGCAGTTTAAAAAAAAAAATATATATATATATAAATTGATTTTCTTTTTTCTCTGTAATAATAAAACAATACCTTGTACTTGATCCAAACTAAGATAAAATGAATCCTTATTAAAAGCAAAACTATTGGTTTATTTACTGTTTTACATGATTTTCTAGTAGACTTAAGGTATGAAGATCCAAATTACAGAAAGAGCCATTATCTACAAACCCCAGGTCCTGAACATTCTGGATAATAGGTGCCATACCTGTACAGAAAAAAAAGGAAATTTTTCAAAAATTTGATTATTTGGATAAAATTGAGCCTATGGGAGATGGCCATTCCATAATTCCGAGATTTTTGGATAATGGGTTTCTGGATAATGGATCCCATACACAGGGCCGCCATCAGGGGGGGACAAGTGTCCTGTGTCTGAACGGGGGCCAGGCCGTGCTGCAGTTTTTGAAGAGGCGAAAAAAAGTGGCGAAAATACCCGATGTCACGAAAACAGCTATAACTGAAGTCCTGAGGCCACGAGTTCAATTCTACTGACACCAATGTGGGTTTTTTGTTTTTTTTTAATCCCCTGGTCACCAATGTTTTATTTTAATACGCTATAGACCCCTGCCACCAATTTTTAAAAATAATTTTTTGGGGCCCCAATTTTTTTTAACTTGTAAGGGGGGCCCTGCCACCAATGATTATTTAAAAAAATATTTTCTGGGGCCCCAACTTTTTTTTAACTTGTAAGGGGGGCCCTGCCACCAATGATTATTTAAAAAGATTTTTTAACCTATAAGGGAGCCCTGACCATCAATAGCTTTTTTTATGTGTGTGGGGGGGGTTACCTTTTTTAGCGCTGATGTCTGTGTGGTGTTTTAACTGTGGTGTGCAGTGGGTGGGATCTGGGGCAGGGATGGGACGGGGCCCAGGGGGCCCAAAAATTTTGTTTTATGGGGCCCCGTGATTTCTAATGGCGGCCCTGCCCATACATACACAATGGGCTTAAAATAAATCCGTGTTCATTACAATAGCCTTCCAATGCCTTAATAATAACAACACTTTAAAACCGCAATTCATACTCTCCACATACACTGTATAATGCAAACAAATAAATACAGCATTTATACATGGCCCATGGGTCTGTCCTTTACCTTTTCACTGCTGAGATAAGGACAATAATGTGATATTTTTTTCCAGAATTAACAGCATGTGAGTAGGAGAAATGGCTCAGAGGTAATGATACAGGCATTAATCTTTAGCCTGGCAATGGTTAATGATGGGTAAAACATTGTGCAGCTTTCCATTTATAAGTAATATGAATATGAACTTTTATACAGGGAGGAATTTCAACTCAGCACTGGAGGAGCCACAGACAGACATTGCTAGTTCAATAATTACAACGTTTCTTGCTTCAATCTTATCCACTTTCTGATAAGTTGCACCAGTTTTGCTTTGAGTAGCAGCCAGCACACAACTCCATTGTCTCTATCTGGCTTTACAGGGGTCACCAACTACCAGATTTAGTAACTAATGTCACTGCTTGTGGCCAAGATGCAAATAAAAGACTATTTAAAGGGGTGGTTCAGCTTCAAGTTAACTTTTAGTATATTGTAGAAGGGCCAATTCTAAGAAACTTTTCACTTGGTCTTCATTATTTATTTTTCATAGTTTTTTAATGATTTGCAATGTTCTTCTGTTTCTTTGCAGCTTTCAAATGGGGGTCGCTGACACCATCTAAAAACAAAATGCTCTGTAAGGCTACAAATGTATTGTTATTGCCACTTTTTATTATATATCATTTCATTCAGTCCCTCCCCTATTCATATTCCATTCTCTTATTCAAATCAATGCAGGGTTGCTAGGGTAATTTGTACCCTAGAAACCAAATTGCTGACACTGCAAACTAGAGAGCTGCTGAATAAAAAGCTAAATAACTATAAAACCACAAACAATAAAAAATGAAAACCAATTGCAAATTGTCTCAGAATATCCCTCTCTACATTATACTAAAAGTTAACTCAAATTTGAACAACCCCTTTAAATGTAATGCAGTTCAAGTTGCAATGAGCCATACCTGTTTAGACCTAGGAAAGTGGGATCCTTTTTCTAAAAATGGGACATTTGGGGGACATTAAATAGGTTGATCATCTTTAAATTAACTTTTAGTATGATTTAGAAAGTGTTATTCTGAGACCACCTGAAACTGGTTTTGAAATTATATTTGTAGTTTTTGAGTTATCATATGATTTTTCCTAAACCCCCCCATATTGCTTGATTTTTCAGGCTTTTTCCCGAAATGTCTGAATTTTTCTAATTTTTAGCCAAAATAGTCAGTGTTTTGGGCTCAATCCAGAGCAGACCACAGAAACTTCCAAATAATATTGGGACCTCTCCAATTGACTTATATACGACCTCGACAGGTCCGAGTTGTTGGATTTTCGGATTTGAACTTTTTCCATCCTTGGGGTATAATAAATCTCAAAAAAAAAAATAATATATTGCAAAATTGCAAAGAGTGGGGTTCCTGTCTTTAGAACAAACATGACATATCAGTCACACTTTGCACCTATTTGTTGCACCTTGCCTTGCCATAAGTCAATGTAGGCATTAAATTAATCAAATAAAATTTATTTTGCTTCTAATAAGGATTGCTTTGGAGCCAGGTACTATTTTATTATTACAGAGGAAAGGGAAATCATCTTTAAAAATTATAATGATTTGCTTTTAATGGCATCTATGGCAGACGGCCTTCCCGTTATTCTCAACTTTCTGGATATCGGGTTTCCGGAAAAAGGATCCCACTGGTTTGTATGACTGTGCTATTAAAGAGTTAGCCAGCGCCTGCAGGGGGCATTTTTTTTAAAAGTACTAGAACCACAAACCGGAATGCGGGCTCTATTAGCCCACACCTTCGGTTTGGGGCAAAATTTTTGGGCCATAGGTGCCCTTTAAGCAGGAAGATTCTGAAAAACCAACCACAATTTACTGTACAACTGTAAAGAACAATACACACTGGGCCAGGGTCGGACTGGCCCAGCGGGGCACCAGGAAAAAACCAGGTGGGCCAGACCCTCATGGGGCCGTGTTGGGCCAGACCCCCTCTCCTGAAGACCCTGCAAAAAAAAAAAAATTCTCGGCACAGAATGGCGTCATCAGCGCATGCACACCAGACACATTTATGCTGTACTAAGTGGCTCTTGCAGCGCATCACAGTAGGGGGGCGGGGGGCCCTGGACAGCAGCCCCCCAGTCCGACCCTGCACTGGGCGAACCTGTAATTGGGCAGTGACTTATGGTAGCCAATGAAATGTCTTCATTGTTCTGCCTGTTGCCTACTGGCTGTTGCCTGGTCGCAAATTTGTCCCGTTCTGGTAAATATATTTAAAAATATTATACATTAGAGTAATAATGTTTATTAGATTATTTAAGATTGGCATAATAATGAATTCTGAGTATACAGTAGGTGCTAAAGTTCAGTTGCCAATAGTTATAAGAATTAATTAGCTATAGTTGGGGGCAAAGAAATAATTGATTGTGGTTGATATAGGAAACTGCACAAATGCAAATAAGCAGCTATGTTTATAAATCAGCTGCCGTTTCTTGTAATGTTAGCAGGCTTGCACGAGTTAGGAGAGCAGTGCACTCTAGACTTGGTAACCTGATGGTCAGAGATTTCACTTGGAGAGAGTTATAGTCATGTGTCAAGACAAGTCAAGAAGAGAAACGGCCGGGGCGTCCACTTCATTGCCTGAGATCATCTGTATAAGAGCTGTGCATTAGCCCAGACTGTATATTAAAATAAGTAACAAGGCAGGCGTCCGGCAGAGAACGCCGGGAGATTCTGCATTAATCTCATCAGCCGGAGTCTGACACCTTGTACTAGGTAGAAACGACAAAGTGCTTTAGGACATCTATTTGTCACTGGCTGCTGTATGTGGGCTTACACGATTATCCATTAATGCAATAGAGCCAGAGCCATTTATCGAGCATAGAAGGCTCTATGTTATAATCACTGGAAAGAGCTTTTCAAGATTAGCCTGCTGAATTCTGCTGACTTCCGAATAACAAAAATCTTAATGTTTTGGCTGGGAATGAGGGATGTTCCTGAAATAAGGAGGAAAAAGTTCAGCCGACTGTTTAAGAAACGATAAGCAAATGCTGTGCCATGTAAGGTCACCTTGCCTACCTTGCCCAATGCCACATACCGACATTTTCAATTGGCGTAACTGGATGTTACTGGGCCCCACAGCAAATTAATTTTCCGAACCCCAACATAACCAGAGGTTAGGCCTGGACTTGCAATCTGTGGGGCTGCGGTAAGATGCCATAGAAAGTGACTATTAGGTGGGCTGGTGGAGCTGTTGCCCCTCTGTGTACTAGGAATGCCAGGACCTATTTTGGGTCCCAGTCCATTCCTAATGGATTCTGCAGAGCTGGAGAAAGTTTCTATTAAACAATACACAAACTATAAAATCCACATTAGATTACATGACAACACAGGACCCAGTGCAGTCTGTATATTATGATTATTAATCAGTCTTGCTGTATTGCCTTCTGGCAGATATTATTTGACTTGTGATCACACTGAGCATGTGCACAGTCTTGGTCTTGCAAAGATGTATTACAAAGTTACAAGATGACAGCCCCCTGTGGCCAACTTTGAAAGCATAAATCATTTGTTTGATTAGGCTTGTGGTGCATTAAGTTCATGTTTATGTTTAGTATACAAAATACAGCATTTCTACCCTTATTCTATTTTAGACTTCCTTTGTCGTTTAAAGAGGTGGTTCACCTTCAGATTAACTTTTAGTATTTTATAGAAAGGTCAATTCCAAGAAATTTTTCAATTGGTCTTCATTATTGATCATTTTAAAATTATTTGCCTTTTTTTAAATTTCACATCAATTGAGGCCTCTCCTAGTCTTCTGAATGCGTGGTTGCTAGGGGAATTTGGACCATAGCAACCAGATTGTATAATTATACTAAAAGGTCATTTAAAGGTGAACAACCCATTTGATGTTTTAACTGCCCCCCTCCTGTAATCAGGCTGAATATTCCCCATCCACCCATTGTGATCTATTTGCAAACATGCAGCATAATGGAGTAGCAGGGACAGATGGAGCTCCACTCAAGTGTTTGTACAAGGGTTGGCCTGAAACACTACAGAAAGCCATGTAACGTAGCCACAAGGGAAAGCACCAGATAGGGTTGCCACCTTCCCCTGTGGCTGAAGCCGGACTGGGGGGCGGGCCGTGACGTCAGTGGGCGGGCCCATGACGTTGGTGGGCGGGCGTCAATCAAGCTAATCAACCTTCAAAATACCGGGCTGTCCGGGTCAAAACCGGACAGGTGGCAACCCTAGCACCAGAGCTGCTAAATACTTAAAGGCCCAAATATGTTGTGGTTCACAGAATGGCTAATTTTATGTGCCTTTTTCTTCTAACTATTTCCAGACTTCAAATTGGGGGGTCACTGACCCAATCTAAAAAAACTAATGCCTTGTAAGGCTACACTTATTGCTACTTTTTATTACTCCTCTTTCTATTCAGGCCTCTCCTATTCATATTCATATTACATGCTCTTATTCAAACCAATATATGGTTGTAAGGGGAATGTGGACCCTAGCAACCAGATTGCAGAAATTGGAAAACTGCTGTATAAAGAGCAGCACATTCGGGCCCCCATTTAGACCCGGTACAGTGCCCCCTAATGGCAGCCCTGGTATAAACTCATGTCCGCACGCAGGGGTTGGGTGGCAACATGGCTGGCCAGGTTGCCTAGGGTGTCCGGCCTGGTCCTGTTCTCATAATATCTTTCCAAGACATTCCCTATGTATTTTCCCAGTCTCATAGCAATGAATGGACCACAAGGCATCTGACTGTGCCTGACAGAAGCTCTTGGGCCAACAGGCCACTGCTGTGGTGAGTAAGGGAGGCATCGGGTGCAATGTTGAGGACAATCCATCAGAGTTTATGAGCTGGGGGCCACTGTTTGTCCCTATAGAGATGTAGGAGGGTAAAGGTTTTGCTAACCTTTATGTTCTTTGGTTTCATTTTTCCCATGCAAAAGTATTGTGCTGGCAGTTTAGTGACTGGACAGTAGATGTCCCTATGTAAAAGGGTAAAGGTTTTCCTATGCCCCAGTGACTGTGTTAGCCAGCTAGGCTGTGACCTTTTTCCCATAGGGGAGGGGGAGTAGTTCCCCAGAGGTTATAAAGGGATGTTGCCATGTGTTCTTTCTTTCCAGTGCATCCACTGGAAGTGGGGTGTGCTTCTAACGCCTGAGGTGGAGGTAGGCCTCAGTATAGAAGTGAGTATCAGGTCAGAAACTGTCATAGGTCACTATAGGAGTGACAGATGAGTTCAGGAAAGTTAATGAGCAGCTAAGGCTCCAACGAGGAGTTTAGTGAAGTGTTAGCACCCTGCGGTGTGACATCCACCAGATTAAGTGTTTAAGCTCAGGGATAGAGAGATCCTTGGAGTGTCCAACCAGCTGTGAGGTTGCCTTCAATGGGGATTGTACACCAGAGGCAGGAAAGGCGGCTCAATTCACAAAGCTGACTAACCAAAGGATCCGAATGTATCCGCCGTCAGTAATACAACTGTGTGTAAATGACCTGCTGCACTACTTGCTTCATGAAGTATACTATCAGTTCAATAAATGTCCTGCTGTTTTAAAAGAACCACTGGCCCCCAAAGTTTATTTGATCAAGAGTGAATACTGTGTGTGCTTATACCCGAGTGGTAATCCCTTCCTCCGTACCATAAGCGGGGACCCCATCTGGAGATAAAGAGTCTAACTATATTGTGCCTACCGGGAGTTGCTGGGAGTTGGACCCCAGGTACCGAAACCAGTGGATAGTAACCCATGGGAAGGTTTAGGAATACACTGACCCATCCACTTGTTAGAGAGAGAAGCAATGGGGCTGCACTAAATGCGTCCCCTTATCATGAGCGCTAGCGCCTCCTAATGGACAAAAGCAGCCTCAAATGGGGTCAAGTTAAAACAGACACAAATGTTGTGCTTATTGGCACCATTCATTGCAATATGTGAGTAATGGGACAGGAGCGTGTTGTATCTAAACCAGTAGCATTGTCTGTATTTTGGTTTCTTTTCATAATAAATGAGTAAATAAAACTAAGTTGAACTAAATAACTATGTATATTATTTGCGCTATAGTTATTTGGGGGTCCCATGTAGTTAAGTGGAGAGAGTCAGGGCCTGGGACAGGTGGGGAACCCCTGGCATAGAGTATATGGCAGTTATATATGACCCCATAAGCTCAGCCTCCACTCACCTCTGTCAGTCGCAAGGTCTGAAATGAATCGTCTCCTGCACAGCTTATACCTGCTCTGCTGCCATAAATAAAAGGGCATATAAAGGGACAGATCGCCTTGAAAATAACTTATTAATAGGACAGGGCTGGTATTGTAGAAAAATGTGGGTGACCTTAACTTTTCAAAAATCTCCCCCAATATGTTGCAGTATATTTACTGGAACAGAACTGGTTTCATTTAAAGAAGAACCAAAGCTTAACAAAGAAGTAAGGTTGAAATGCTGAATGTTATGTTTTGGGGGTTGGTACCAGAGGCCCTTGTGTTGTACTTGTGGTGTTTATACAAATGGCCTGCAGGTGGCACTGTGCATACACAGGACTTTCTGTATAGTTTGAAAGTGAAAGTAAGACTTACTGCTGTTACAGATAGAGTCACTTGGATTTGTAAGTTAAATGCGTCGTGACTCAGCATTAATTGAAGAAACTGTGTTATCTAAAGTTATCTTAACTCATTTAATGCATTTAACCTTTTCATTAGCATACCAAAGCCCCATTGTTTTCAGTGGTGAACTCTTTAATTGGATGGGATGCTGTGACACAATATTCTGTGCTAAGTGGGATAGATGAGATAAATGAGTTAAGTCGCGACGCATTAAACTCACCATCCAAAGTGACTGCATCTGTATGTAATGGCTGCATGACCTGCTAATAAAGCACTGATATACTCTCCTCATCCTCGACTACCAAACACAACAGTACTCCTTAATAATGAGAGATTCTGGGGTGTGCAACAGCAACTTTCAGTATTTATTAAAATACAGTGCAGGAAAGAAGCATGGCTCTAAATGACTGTACAGCTCAATATCTGCTTCTGGAGCTGGCCCTGCCTATGTGCTTCTTTTTTCTATGACAAACTTTTGTTTCTGGACAAAAATGGCCAGGGGGTGGCGTGGGCAGGGGGCCGGTTGATGTCAGGGGTGGAACTGATGATGTCATTTACTTCAATGTCCTGTCTGGAATTCCTAATTTGGAATTTGGAAATTCCAGATAGGAATTTTAAACCTGGGCTGCCCTGTCCGGGTGAAATCCTGATAGGTTTCAACCCTATAACCAACACACCCTCTGTGCTGCTGTTGTACCTAACTCCAAATATACTGCATATATAGAATATAAAATTCATGATACAAGCTGATTAGTAATTAATTCAGATTCTTGTTACATGGCTGCATATAAAGCAGTGCAATTCGGATCACAATGTAATAATCAGTTCAATAGCATCAGCTTCTATGACTGACAAACCACATTTTCTGCTTCATGATCTGAGAATCCCTAAGCTTAGCTTCTCAACAACTGCCCAGACCACACTGAGCATGTGCAGTGTCACTGACACTCCTAACCAAATCCTAGATGGGGAGCTCCTGTGAACTTTGAGGGCTTGTATTGCTGGCAAAGTAAGTATATATAATACAGCATTTCCAGATTTGTTTTTAGGTTTTAGTTCTCCTTTATGCTGTTCTACTTCTTCCACTGGTCTTCTTAAATGAAAATCCAGGAATAAACATGACATAGAAGAGAGCTAGCACTATGGTTCTGCACCCTAGATTCTGTGATTCAGGGAATTAAAGGGTCAAATCAGTACAGTCCAAACATATATTGGAGATGCACTGAATCCTGGACTCGGTTTGGGATCCTGCCAAGATTCAGCCTTATCCAGCAGAATTCGGTGGAATCCAAGTGTCTGGCTGAACCGAAACTGCACCCCGGGGTCAGTTGCCAGTCACCCTCCTGTAAAAAAATATATGCGAGGCGCAGCCTAGGGATTTGGGGGCCGGAGCAGAAATGTTACATATATATATCTGAGCAGTGCAACATTAGGTGTGTATTCTGAACAATGAACCATTTCTTCTTGTGCTACATTTCATTACAAAGGGCAAATATTCATGTTCAAATTTCTTTCTTTCATATTATTGCTCCATCTACACGCAAGCATCCAATCAGCCCCTCGGCATGAACCTAGCTGGAATACAGTTTATTCAGTACTGGAAAAGGCCCCTCTAACTCAGCACTGAAAGGGTTTCCTTTTTTAAGACCTCCATAGAGGTTTCCAGATAAAGTTTTAGCTTTGTCTTAAAATTTAATCACCCAGCATATTGCATGCAAAAGCCAGGGAATTATATATCCTTGCACGTTGGCCTGCATCTGCACTCGTTTCATTCTTATATTTCTTTCATTTTTTAATGCCCTTGATTGTTAAGAGAGACCCCCCTCGCTCCCTCTCTGCCCCTAACATCCGGGCTGTCACCGCGCTCATGGGTTTATGATACTGAGTATAGCCTGCTCCGCTCTTTCCACATTCACAGACATAAAATTTTTATTTCCCATATGCCTGGTCAGTTACACAGGAGATAAAACCTCCGTAAATTTCAGCGTTATCACTGGGAAGTTAGTTCAGCAAGATTTTAGTGGCTAGCAGCCGGTTCTTGGCTTTGACATGGGCCCATGTAGAGATATGATTTATACACTGATGAGCCTGTTGGATTGTTGCTATTAATGGAGGAAATCTAAACCAAACTCGGCCAAATCTTTCCCTTTCCGATGGAAACCTTGTACTTGCTCTGGCTGCTAATCTGTCTTCATGGTAGGTCCAGAAATATGAGTTTTACAAAAAAGCACTAAAGGCTAAACTACAAACAGCTTTCATATAAGCGAGTTAAAATATAAGAACCTTTATTGATGCAGTTGTGTGTGTGTGTACAGCATTTCTTATATATAGATGCAGCCACTGGGATTTGTGAGTTAAATGCGTCATGACTCAGGGCTAATTGAAGAAACTGTGTTATTTAAAGTTATCTTAACTCATTTAATGCATTTAACCTTTTCATTAGCATACCAAAGCCCCATTGTTTTCAATGGTGAACTCTTTAATTGGATGGGATGCTGTGACACAATATTCTGTGCTAAGTGGGATAAATGGGATAGATGAGTTAAGTTTTTCTGTGTCAAATGCACAATCCAAAGGAATGTTTTGGTTGCTAAAACCAGTTATACTTCCAAACAGAGCCTTCTATAGGCTGCCAGTCCACAAAGGGGCTTCCAATACGCCCTTATTTGGCACCCTCGGGAAAGTTTTTTTCATGCTTGTGTTGCTCTCCAACTGTTCTAGGCAAATCACGACACCGACACTTGCTTTTTGTTTAGCATTATTTCAAAACTATAACCTTGTTAAAACATGGAAAAATGTTGTAAACACTACTTTTGGTGCTGAAAATCTTAATCTAGCTGTTTTTAACCTTGATCATCCCAAGGACTACCATATATTCCAGGGGACAGCATGCTAGAAGAGTTTACTAGGGAATTAATGGATGAAACTGTTCATAGTCGTTTTTGCGGTTACTTTTTTTTAACCTTCACTTTACAAACCAGCTCCTAATGAGAAGAGAGAGAAATAAAATAAATATAACTCAAGCACTTCCAATTAATAAGGACCAACGCATTTATTTCCTGGTCCTAATTAACAACAGTAGAATGTCCTCAGTGCGCCGTTGATGTCATAAAGCATTGCCGAACCGTAATAGTCCTGCGTGCACGGCTGTTCGTTAGCAGCCCAGGAATATAAAATGTGGTAATTAAAGATGCTCACAATTTTTCTCCAAAAGTTAGCACTTCTCTCTGCTAATAAACTGCAGCAAACAAATAACCACAAGAACTGCTTACAGACATTGTTTGCTTCTAGTTTTCTGGAATCTCTAAAAATGGAATATATTTGTAACATCCTGGCTCGAATCTTGGCTGCACTAATACGATTATATTTTAATGGTCAAGACTTAGCACTGTGTTAACCTATGTCTCACTTATGATAAGACTTGCCATTTCATATAAATTCCTTTAATTCAAGTGGAACGTAATGTTTGTTATGTCATTGTTCACCTTCAAACAATGATAGATAGATAACCAGAAATAACGACTTTTTCCAATGACTTTCAATTTTCTATGTGTCAACATTTTTCTCATACTGAAGTGTAAAGTGTAATTTTTCACCTTCTAAAGCAGCTCTGGGAGAGGGGGTTCGCCGACCCCTTAAACTGCTCTAAATTGATACATTTAGATGATACATTTCTTATCTTTGTCCCTACCGAGCAGGGTCTCTGGGGTTCATTACAAGCAGCTGTTAGAATTGATACAATAGTTACTAATACTCCAGAAATGCTGCTGAGAAATGGATCAACTAAATGTTGCAAAATTGTAACCGTTTAGAGCAGTGATCCTCAAACTTGACCCTCCAGCTGTTAAGGAACTACAAGTCCCACAATGCATTTGTCTGACTGTGGCTGTCAGACTCCTTCATTGCATTGTGGGACTTGTAGTTCCTTAACAGCTGGAGGGCCAAGTTTGAGGATCACTGGTTTAGAGTCTAGATATGAATTACTGATTTGCCAGACTCAAACCTCATAGACACGAACATTAAACTTTAAAACTTAGATTTTGGAAAAACTGCAAAAAAAAATAAAAAATTATGGAAATTAATTAAAAAATGTTGTTTCTAATTTCAGATACGATGCTGTTAGCTTACAGCTTCTTTATAGACCCTTTCCAAGCTGTTAAGTCAAAAGATTCAAGTTCAATAACTGGTAATATGGTGTTCCAGTAAATGGTATTACTCAGCTCACTGTACAGAACTCTATATCTCAACTTAATTTTCACAAAGGAATAGATCACAAACGGTATGCAAAAAGGGGTAAGACTAAGCACGGTAAGCTGTCTACAACCCCGAGGTCTTTGAGGAGGCCCATGGATTGGGGGTCATGGGCAAAGAACATTTGCAGTGTATAGGTATCCGGAAACAATGCAAACCCCCCCGGGAATGAGGATGCAACTCAGAACAGATGGTGGGAGCACGAGGCATGAGTATTTGGCTGGCTTTGGTAGACCACTTACCCACTGTTAGTTTTTAGAAATAAGGGCCATTATGCCTACAGACAATATTCTCAGGAATAGATCTAATGCTGCATTTCCTACAAGGTCTTGTCCATGACTTCCTGCAGGTAGCTAAGCAGTTAACATGATTTTAGTTGTTTTGGCTGCTTTTAGTACTGTGTGCTGATTTATTTGTGCTCTGCCCTCTCCGAGTGACTGAGCTGAATCACATGTTTCTGCATCCTCTGTCTAGACTCCCTCGGTACAGAGCATTTGTTAACTCAACTCCAAAGACTCATTAGTTCTCTGTCTTGGCTTAAATCTTTTTTTAACCCTCACTCTCTCCCTTTGTCTAAACACATTTCAGGTTCCAGGCCAAAATTGTCTCCAGCAATAGTGTCTGCAGGTTAGGTTTCACATTCCACTGGGTCTTCTGTGGGGCACAATGGGCCATCAGTCTATAAATGAAACTGTTCAGTTAAATCATGTGTGTACAATTATTTCTAATCCTTTATTTAGGTTCTTATAACTCATTAAAGCTTCCTATCAAGCTCAGGCATGTCTAGCTTCAACCCTAGCATTGCCGTTAGGAGAGATCCCTCCTGCAGGATCCCCTGCGCCAATTGCAGCCTTTTGATACCCTATTCTAGGGTATATTTTAGTTTATCTCCCTTCTAAATGCTACTTAAAACAAATTGGCACTTTATACCAAGAGTCAAACATCCCTGTTCTCATTTGTCAACATCAGCATCGGTCCATAGCAACTTGACCCAGGCACGTCCATGTTTTGGTGTCTTAAAAGGACACTACGTACCCTCACTCAGTGCTTGGTTATCGGGTTCTACTCAGGCCCGGACTGGCAATCTGTGGGTTAGGGCAAATGCCAGAGGGGCTGCTATAAGGTGCCATAGAAAGTCAGTATTTAGTGGGCTGGTGGGGGCTGTTTGGGCCTCTATGTGGGCTGATTGGGCCTCTGTGTACCTGAAATGCCAGGGCCTATTTTGATTCTCAGTCCAGTCCTGGTTCTACTTACTTTACTCAATCTGGCTTTTCTCTTTGCTTTTCACTTAATTACTCTGACTTTCGTTCCTGAACCTACGCTCCCAATCCTGACCTGGAACTGTTTTGCTCTCTGGCTACTCCCCACTGACGCACTTGTGGGCTTTTATCGTCCGCTACCCACAGCTTGATATTTGATAAGTTCTTTAGACCTCCCCTAAAATTTACCCCTCTAAATTTCTTTATATCTATCTACTTAAATGACCAGGGACACCAAAAAAATAAAAACATGATTTAATTGAATTTATATGCGCATCAGTCCTGTACATATACAGCAATAAAATAAGTGGAAGCATTTATTAAGCATTCATTTATTTCAGCTTTGCTGTGTTCAGCCATCTTTTATCTAAACAAAGCCCCACCTGGTTCATATTTGGTATTTTTGCTTCTTGCCGTTGATAATTCTCATTTTAAGGTGATGGCAGGTGGGGGAGATTTATTATGGCTAAATATGTGTAATTAGTAATGAGTTACTGATTGAATTCAATGGGGCATTTTGTTTTTGCACAACTGAAAATACTTTCACACCGCAAATGAAGTATGGTGCTGGTGAAAAGACATAGATGGCACTGGATTTTTCTAAGTCACCCAATGAAATTCTGGAATTTTTTTTTTTTAAATAATGTTTTTATTGTTTTCAAACATGTAGTACATTTTCTAGACGTAGCTTACGTCTTCTTGATGATTCATACTGGTCAATGGTATTACATGTATTAAATCAAAATTAACATTTAAATAAGGTTAGTATAACAAAATATTCATAAACACAAATTCCAAGTTTAACTATAAATTTTCACAGGTTAGGTTTAATATTACCATAAGTAAGAAGCCAAAAGTTTGTTTACTCGGTGACTCCTGGGAGGGGATCTTGTGGTTGTATCTTGGGTGTATTGATTTGTTTCTAGTAATAGTGTGTTTCCCCTCAAGGTTTCTGATGTTTATAGTTGTGCGTATTTTGTGATATATTTGTGCAGTTGTACGTGTTATAGTTTTGTCTTTCCAAAGATTGTCTATCACATTATCAGTTCTTATGTCTTTCATTCTGCTGATGTGGCTTTTGCAAAGTGTAACATGTATGCTGAGAAAGGAATGTGGGCTTGTAAAAGGAAATTTTTCTCTTAGTTCAGGTAATAAAAGCAACCCATTACCTTTTTTGATCACATTTTGTACATTATAGAGTCCTTTTTCTTGCAAAGTTTGTAAAAGCGAGTTGGAGATTCCTGTGGGGAATTCTGTGTTTCCTAACCATGTTAAATATTGTGAATTACATAGGGGAAAGTGACGTTTTGATCATAGGGATTGCCAGGGTTTATAAGTGTCGAAGAATAATGGATTGTCTTTTAACTGAGGAACGGTTGCAGAGGGTGAGTGTAAAAGGACATTGAGATTAAGATTTTCTGATTGGTATTTATTGAGGTCTTTGGTTGCTTTTCACTTAATTACTCTGACCTTCGTTCCTGAACCTACGCTCCCAATCCTGACCTGGAACTGTTTTGCTCTCTGGCTACTCCCCACTGACGCACTTGTGGGCTTTTATCGTCCGCTACCCACAGCTTGATATTTGATATTTGTTTACTAACCAGTCCCTAGCATACCTTAATAATGCTGCTTCATTATATTTCTTGATGTTTGGCATATTAACTCCACCTAGTGTTTTTGGCTGTTGTAATTTATATATGCCGATTCTAGAGCGTTTGTTCTGCCAGATAAAGGTACAAAATATTTTGTCTATACGTTTCAAGTCTGTTGCTGTGATGCGGTATGGTAACATTTGTATAGGATACAGTAGTTTTGGAAATAGAATAATTTTAATAAAGTGGATTCTGCCCAAGAAGGTTAAGTGAATGGGTTTCCATTGCTGTGTTTGTAGTTGTATCTTGTCGATAATAGCTCTGATGTTGAGTTTATAGGTGTCTTTGTGGTGTTTTGGTATCCTTATGCCTAGATATTTAATGTACTGTTTTGCTTTTTTAAAGGGGATGTCTTTAGGCCAATCTTGTGGAGAAGTGTCTTGGAGTAAAAGTGCCTCAGATTTTACGGCATTGATTTCAGCTGATTGATTTGTCCAAACCTGTGTATGACTGATAATATGATTGGGGTTTCAATTCAGGGTTTTTGTATAAAGAGTAGTCTTTCATCAGCAAAAGCTGTGACCTTCAGTTTTGTGTGATTAATTTGAATGCCCAGGTTTGGGTTTTGTAAAAAGTGTCTTAGTAGGGGATCTATAGCAAGGTTGAATAATAGTGGGGAAAGTGGGCAGTCCTGTCTTGTTCCCCTATTAATTATGAATCTGTCTGAGTTTAGATTGTTAACAGTAATGAATGTGCTTGGGTTGGAGTAGAGGTTTTTAAACAGATTAAGCATGTGGATACCAAAATGTTGAAATTTTAATAATTGTTTGATGTGTATGTATGAAATCCTATCAAAGGCTTTATCTGCATCTAGATTTAATAGTGTTCCATTTTCCCTTTTTTCCAGATTACAATGGTATGCAGCAGTGAGTATTTTACGGAGAGCTTGTACCGGCTGTCTGTGTTTGAGAAACTCTACTTGGTGTTCGGTAAGTATTTTTGGAAGAATTAGTTGTAGTCTGTCTGTCTTGATTCATTAATGATATGGGGGGATATGATGTTTGGTCTGTTGGGTCTCTTCCTTCTTTTGGGAGTAATATGATCCTTCCTACCTTTGATTCATGCCATAGTGGGGAACCTTGAGGGAAATTCTGGAAATTTGTTGCTTGTGATAGCGCAGATATAACCATGGCAACAAATCCTGCCTGTTGCTTTTAGCTCCTGCGATATTTGCAGTTCAGGTCTTTTTTCTACTTCTCTTGGTCCCTCCCCTTCTACCTTTTCATGACACCTCCCCAAATTTATAAGTCAAAATTATAATTCCTCCTCTTATTAACACAATTATTAATACAAGGCTGATTAGTCATTGATTCAGCTTGCCATGACATGGCAGCATCTAAGAAACCAACACATTCTGTATCAGAATTAGAATCAGCTTCAAAATGAGTTTATACATATCTGCTTCAGCTTCTGTGGCAGATATGTATAAACTCATTTTCTTTTAAGGTTTTGTTCTCGCAGATCCCTAGGTTTGGTTCAGAACAACCCACTGAGCATCTGCGATGTCATAGACACTCAAAAGGTGACTTAACAAGACCCAAGATGGCGAGCTACTGTGCATAACTATTGAGGTGTGGACTATTACTGTCATAGGGGTGCTGAACCTTTAACCTGCTACAAGAAGATTTCTAGTATGGTTCAATTTAAGGGTTTAACATTCTACAAACTGGTCCTCCCTATATTTTCCTCACCTCCATAGTAACGCATGTCCAATTCAATGGCTTTTTTCCCTGGATATCTCTGAAAATGCTGACCTTTATTGTTCTTTAGAGCTCTTTCCAAAATCTGCTCCCCGTAATCCACTCTCAAAAGCCATACCTTAAAGGAGAATTAAAGCCTAACTAAGGAAAGATCTGTGTCTCCCCAGTAGATGCCCCAGTAGCTCCCCATCTTCTTTTCTGCTGATTCACTGATTCACATGCTCTGTGCTGCTGTCACTTACTGAGCTTAGGGACCCACTCACAATATACAGTACGCATTATGTCATTAATACAGATAATTATTACATGGCAACACAGAAACCAGTGCAATTAGCATCAGAATTTAATAATCAGCCCTGTAGCATCATCTTATATTACAGACCAACCTAATTTTCTGCTGGATAATTAGTGATGACCCCTATACTTGGCTTCTCAACAGCTGCTCAGAGCCCACTGACACTTTCCAAGATGGTGACCCCCCTGTGACAGGTTTGAAGTCCTGGATCATTGCTGCTATTGAGACGATGAAATTTTAAGCTGGTGCAATAAGTTCTGTATATGAAATATAGCCATATTCATTTTTTTAGGGTTTAGTTCTCATTTAAAGATTTCTGTCTCCCTATAATGTTATAGGACTGGGTACACAAGCCCCACTTAAAGGTCCTTTCTATTACGTGGCTGTCTTATCCGTATCCCATACCTATAAATCTGTCATATTCCCACTCAAAGTGCAAGTGACATCCCCTTGATACATTAATACAAAAGGATGCAACATGAAATTGTCTCCCTGCATCAACATCACATTTATGATCATTTACTTACAACATGCCAACACACTGCATTCCATCAATAGGATGATGATTGCTCCTTACACTAGTAAGATGCAGTGATAAATTAGCTCCAGAGAGCTTATTACCAGTAACGCACACCGTACCTTTTAACCCTTGCATGTGGGCACAGTTGACTGCCAAGCAGCACTGGAGTTAAAGGGATACGGTCATGGGAAAACATGTTTTTTTCAAAATGCATCAGTTAATAATGCTGGAACAGGAACAGGAAGGGGTAGGACCTTTATTATCAGAGGGGGGTCAGTTGGTTGATGAGAACAAGCAAAAAGCTCAGATTCTGAATGAATGATGTTTTGGACAGACATAATATCAAAGGCTATTTTGATACTAAACTCTGCAGTTAGTATAGCTATGGGCATATATGGTTTGTGTTTGAAAGAGTGGAGATGTGTTTGTGTGTGTATGTATGCTGGGTTTTTAATTTGGAGGGGTTGAACTTGATGGACTCGGTCTTTTTTCAACCCAAATTAACTATGTAACTATGTAACTATGCTCCAGCAGACTTCTACACTGAAATCTGTTTCTCAAAAGAGCAAAAAGATTTTTTAAATTTCATTTTGGAAACTTACATGGGGCTAGACATATTGTCAATTTCTCAGCTGCCCCAAGTCATGTGACTTGTGC
>CM044446.1:11040227-11053099 GCA_024363595.1 Xenopus borealis | reverse complement strand
GGGGGGGGGGGGGGGGTGCGTGAGGATCAGGGGACCGGCATTTTGGCAGATGTGTGATGTCACTTCCGGCACGCTGACCTCACAAGCTGCTCATCGGGGTGTATTTATGTCCAATGCCTAGGGCAGCATCAGTCCTAAATACAGTTCTGCCAATCGCACAGTTTCTTTTCTTGTATCTTGTTCCTTGCTCCACTCCAGGGTGCTGTATTAAAGCTGACATGGTCATTTTAGTGTGAGGCAGTGATAACATTTGCCCTGTGCTCACTAGCAACACAGGGGCCTCTTGGGGTACAAAGAACATGTTGTAGGTAGACAGTATCAGACTGGGATACCAGGGCCCACCCAAAAACTTGAGACTAGAGACCCACCCAAAAACCTGAGACCAGGGGCCCACTCTCCGTACTATTATTCTTTCGCTCCTCACCCAAACTCTATTCCCCTAGTCTCTTTTCATTACATACTATAATACATACTATAATACATTATTCCATCTATTTCACCTATTTGTTCTGATAGAAATAGGGAATGGCCATGAAATAGGCCAAAAGTTTAGCAGCATGAGGGTCCACTGACACCTGGGCCTACCAGGATTTTTCCTGGTATCCTGGTGCGACAGTCCAACACTGTAGGAAGATATTAGATATTGTCAGTGTATAAGATGTCCAACCTGTGTACCTTCACCTACAAGTTCAAGAACCCTATTAACAGCCAAAAGAAGCAATTGGCCCCATCTAAAAAGTTATAGTTCAACAAAAGCTGAAGGACTGCAAGGTGGGCCTCCAGTTTTGTTACTGTCCTCCCACACATTGGGATCTTGGTTTTCCTTATAGCCATTTTTTCCTAACTTTCACTCTGAAAGTGAGGCATGTCCCTAACCCAGTTCAGATGTTAAACTACCTTCTCTCACCTCGACTGGACAGCGATTCCATGAATCAACCACCTAGTCTGTAAAATGGCATTTCTCTAAAGCGTTTTCCATGTCTCAGCAATGACTCTGGACGTAATGGAGCATCGCAGGAGACTATTAGCGGCTTCATACAGCGCCCCGATGATACAGGACCTTTTGTCAGGCACATATGAAATTAAGTGAAATAAAAACCATATTAAAATGATTACCATCTAACAGCCATTAGTGAGCAGGGAGCTGTCAGCGGGTGATGGATCTCTCACTTACTTCAATGAATGTTCTAATGACATTGATAAAATCACTCCCCGAAAAATACAATAAGCCATTCACCCCGCCTGGTTGTTGCTGCCTTGTAGGGACTGGCTTTTGTAGTGACTGCGTTAACCCCCTGTTTGCCACTTAGGGGCTTTAATAACCACGGCTGGACTTCTTGAGATGTTTAGCCTATTGTCACACTCCTGGGCTAGTCACCTTTCAGGACTTTGCTTTTAATTATAATGTAATTAACCTCATTGTATAAATTAATGTACAGAGTGTTCGATTTGCCCCAAGATCGTGGCCTGCCAGGGTCGCTCATTGACACATTTTGGCAACACAGGGCCAGAAAATGAGGGGTATGCTATTAATACAGAAGATTTAGAGACAATGCCACTTATTCTGTTGCCTGCACTCTATTTATTACTCCAAATTTCTCTCTGAACAGAAATAAGCTTTTAAAGCACAGATTAGGCACATATTAGACTGTGGTATGTGGTTGCTAGGGCCCAATTACCATAACAACTATGCTACGATTTGGATAAGAGACTGGAATCTAAATAGAAGACAACCTGGATAGAAAGATGAGTAATACAAAGTAGCATTAACTATAAATTTGTAGCTTAAGGCTTGTGACACACTGGCAGATTCGGGGAGATTTAGTCGCCTGGTGACTAATAGCCTCTTCTTCTGGGCAACAATCTGCCTTCATGTGTCTTCTCATCCACTAGAATGAAAAGTCACCTGCGCAAAAGCACACGCGACACTTCATTTTCCGAAGTCGGCCGAAGTTGCCTCATGAGGAAACTTCAGGAGACTTCGGAAAACAAATGCGCTTGAGGTTTAGTGGACGGGAAGACATTCAAAGGCAGTTCGGTGGAGGTTGTTGCTCAAAAGAACAGGCGATTCACTGCCAAGCGACTAAATCTCCCCAAATCTGCCCGTGTGTCAGAAGCCTTACAGAACATTTGTTTTTATATGGGGTCTGTGACCCCAATTTGAAAGTTGTAAAGATTTAGAAGAAAAAAGGCAAATAATTTTATAACTATAAGATATAAATAATGAAGATAAATGGTGAAAGTTGCTAGGAAGTAGACATTCTATAACATACTAAAAGTTACCTTAAAGGTGAACCACTCCTTTAAAGGAGAACTAAAAATGAATAGGGCTAAAAATGCCATATTTTATATACTGAATTAATTGCACCAGCCTAAAGTTTCAGCTTGTCAATAGTAGCAATGAGCCAGGACTTCAAACTTGTCACAGGGGGTCACCATCTTGGAAAGTGTCTGTGATACTCACATGCTCAGTGGGCTCTGAGCAGCTGTTGAGAAGCTAAGCTTAGGGGTCGTCACTAATTATCAAGCAGAAAATGAGGTTGGCCTGTAATGTAAGCTGATACTACAGGGCTGATTATTAAATTCTGATGCTAGTTGCACTGGTTTCTGTGTTGCCATGTAGCAATTATCTGCATTATTTACTAATCAGCCTTATATTGTGACTATATTTCTATTCTATGTGTACTGTATATTGTGTGTGGGTCCCTAAGCTCAGTAAGTGACAGCAGCACAGAGCATGTGAATCAGTGAATCAGCAGAAAAGAAGATGGGGAGCTACTGAGGCATCTTTGGAGACACAGATCTTTACTGCTAAAGGGCTGTGGTTGCCTTGGGCTGGTAAAGAAGCCCCAAACACCATGTACAACATTTCTATCTACTTCTTTATTTAAGTTTTAGTTCTCCTTTAATGCTGAACCCAATGTTGCAGAGGACGATAAATCTAACTGGGCAATGTCACCTATGAACCTTCCTGCAATCCCCACTCTATAGGGATATCTTTGGTGGACTTTAAGGTCCCATAGTTGGCAGCCAGTAAGATAGTTAAATAATAAAGAAGGCGGGAGTGGGGGTTAGTAAGCTGAAATATGCTCTAAAGTAATCATATGTGTGGGCCTTGGCATCAACCCAATGTGGCCTTCTGCATCCCTGGCTGGTTATTTAGTAGAGGATGGTGCAAAATAATAGTCTTGTGAATTTGGGGTCCCGGTGGAAACAACTCACTTACAGGGGAACTACCCCCATCTATTGAGCATAGAGCTTGCCCAGCCCAGACGTAGGATTTTTCATTTTAAAACCACATTTAATTCTAAGCAACTTCCAATATATATCATTACAAATAATTAATGACTGTACTGACAGCACTGTCCCTTGCTATTTTCTGCACTGGTGGTTCACACTACGTTTTATTGCAATAATGTTGCAGGAGTCAGCTCTTCTCTGTCCAAGCCTCAAATTCCCTCAGTTATCTTAACTTTATCAGAGCTGACTACTGCGCCGTTGTTCTCAACATCATATGCAACCAGTACCAGCAGTGCAGAGCAGTTCTGGCAGTATACTGCACTGACATCCACTATTTACTCAAGACTGAAATCCGTGTACTTTTGTTTTAATGCTTTGGCACAAATTGAGACACGGTACTCAGAACGCTGGATCTCCAATAATTTTTTGCGTGTATAAATATATCAAGATATTGTTCAAATGGTTAGTTGACCTTTAAGGTAATTTCAGCATGTTCTAGAATGGCCTTTTCTTAGCAATTTTGCAGCTGGTCTTTTTTTTTTTAATATAAAAGCATTATTCTCCCTCCGTCCTCTTTTGCCAGAAAACCCATCCACAGGGATATCGGCAAATTACTAACAGGTGAAGAGGACAATTCACAAGGGAAAGAAACTGTTGGCCCTCAATTTCACACCCTATTGCCAGGTGAACTTGACTTTATTTTACTTACTTGAACATTAGAAATAATAAGAAGCCACTTCAAGCATTTGCACCAACATCTCTAATAAAGATATATATTTGACCTATATTTACCCGCCCTATTCAAATGGACTTAAAGGAAAAGTAAATGTTTTTCTTTTTCTTTCTGTAAATTTGTCCTAAACAGCCCCCCAGATTAATGTACCTTAGTCCCTGCTGCAAGTCTGCTCTGGTTTCTGTGTTATCAGCAGCTTCTTTCCCTTCTTCCTGGTGCAGAGTGAAGTCCATTTGCTGCTGTTCCACAATAGAGAGGAAGAGGGAGCCAGTGTGTGCATTAGTAAGCTAGTTTCCCCAAGCAAAAGGTGCTGCACACACTGGTCTCTGCTATGTCATAGTATGCAAATGATCTCCAGGACTAGTCACAGAGATAAGGTCAGCTCAGTAAGCTATGGGGCGGGGCTTCACTCTGCACCAGGAAGAAGGGGAAACAAGCTGCTTATAACACAGAAACTAGAGCAGACTTGCAGCAGGGACTAAGGTACATTAATCTGGGGGGCTGTTTAGAGCAAATTTACAGATAGAAAAAAAAAAGGTTTACTTGTTCTTTAAGCGTAAGTGTGCTAATGAAGTTCCTCTAGGCAGAAACGAATGTTAGTGAAAGCTCGCTATGAAATGCTCGGACTAAAGAATTTACTCTAGTGAAACTTCGCATTTTAGTGATTTAACGTAGTGGTAGTGAATTTGTGCCTGATGAAGTCATGTTGAGTGTGGCAAAGCCTTCGCAGGTAAAGATTTGCTCTTTAGTGAACTTGCTCCATGGAGTCACAGATTATAATGTGATAACAGACCTGAAAATTCACAGGTGCCCAGCACTTTATACAAGTTGCCCCTTTCTTGCCCCAGTTTCACCATTGCTCTGCAACTTTCACCCTTTCATACCCAGGTTATGGTGAAATATAGATTATTTTAAGACTTGGACAACTTTGGTTGAAGTTACACACAGCACGGTACAGCTTTTCCACATCTAAGGAACATGTGGGAATTACCTAGGAGGCATTGATGCCCTGTCTTCACTACAATGGATCTACTTCCAGAACTGGAATCCCTATTACTCAATGACCTGGCCAGTGGTATAGGCAATGGAAATTGCTTGTTGCCTCCTACTTATCCTTCTTGTAACCCTCTTCATTTCCGACACGTATTATATTCTTTTGGTATGGACCTGTCTTGGTTAACAGCCACATTACAGGGTAATAACTAGTTGTAGTAAAGCATCAAACAGCACTGGCCTTCCCGGGTTAACCCGTACATTCTGCCAAAATGGCTGTATCCTGAACAGACAGGCTTGGATTTGTGGAAAGGCCACCTAGTCCCGGGCCTAGGGTGGCATCATGTTAGGGAGTGGCTGGTTCAGAAACACTGGGTATATGCAGGAGATACAATAGTTTTTTTAATTTCCCATGCACCAATCCCCATTGTTCCAGTCCTGATGATGAAAAAGTATGGGGGTGACGAACGGCAGTGGGCCTAGGGGCGCCCGCTATGTAAATCCAGCCCTGTGAACAGAAATCCACTTCACTGATATTACTATATCTTTGGACAGTGGCTGGGAAAAGGTTGAGACTTAGAATACAGAAGGTTGGATCCTTCTTGCATAAATGTATACATATATCAACTTTAAAGTGTAAGTAAAGTGTAAAATAGAATAAGGGTAGAAATGCTGTATTTTGTATACTAAACATAAACATGAACTTACTGCACCACAAGCCTAATCAAACAAATGATTTATGCTTTCAAAGTTGGCCACAGGGGGCTGTCATCTTGTAACTTTGTTATACATCTTTGCAAGACCTAGGGGTAGATTCATCAAAGTGTGAAGTTCCGCCACTAGAGGGAAATTCCACAGCTCTCAATTCATTTCTATGGGATTTTGCAAGGCGTATTCATCAATGGGTGAAGTGAAAGTAAACCTTTTGATGAATAAGGATTTAAAAATCCCATAGAAATGAATTGAGAGCTGTGGAATTTCCCTCTAGTGGCGGAACTTCACTCTTAACTTCACTCTTTGATGAATCTACCCCCAAGACTGTGCACGTGCTCAATGTGGTCTGGGCTAAGCTTAGGGATCGTCATAAATTATCAAAACAGCACAAGTGAAATATCTGCCAGCAAGATTGATTAATAATCAGAATAGGCAGACTGCATTGGGTCCGGTGTAATCTAATGTGGATTTTATAGTTTTTGTATTGTTTAATACAAACATTCTCCAGCTCTGCAGAACCAGTGGCCGCAGCAAAATAATCATCCAAATAGAACCCCAGTTTATCTGTTTAAATCTGGCTCCATGATCTTTGTCCCTGCAGCTGGAGCTGGAAACAGTAAATGGGATGTAAAGGCAAAAATTAAATCCAATCTCTACACAGTCGCCGACTGCTCTACAGGGAAACAAAACTGCTTGTTTATTTTTATGCTTTTACATGCCCTTTAAAAGGGGTAGTTCACCTTTTAGGTTAATTTCAGTATGTTATAGAATGGCCTATTTTTAGCACCTTTTTAATTGGTCTTCATTTAGTTCATCCTCTTCTGTCTGTTTCAAACTTTCATACAAGGGGAACAGACATCTCCAGCCAAATATCAGTTGCTCTATGAGGCCACAGTTATAATATTATTTATTTAATACTTTTTATTCTTTTCAGTCTTTCTCCTATTTACTTTGCAGTCTTTCATTCAAACCCTGTTTGGTTGCTTGGATAAACTGAACCCTAGCAACCAAAGAGCTACTGAGATTTCAAATTTAAAAGCTTCAGGGGGAAAAGAAAAAAAAAAAGCACAAAATAACACTGAATACATATTGGAATTAGAGAGTAACTGTCCATGTGATACTAAAAGATAATTTAAAAGAGACATACCCTTTAAAAGAGCTGATTAATTATGGTAAAATATGTGGTTTTGTTTATCTTACCGTTTCTAATGTTATGTTTCATTAACTGTATCTCAATGCAGTGGTTCTCAAACTTCCTAATGCTGTGACCCTTTAATATAGTTCCTCATGTTGTGGTGACCCCCAACCATAAAATATTAAAATATTTTCGTTGCCAGCCCAGAGCCGATTGTGAGGAAAGTACAGGAGACAGTGTGGCTTCATAAAGGTTTGTTTTCCGTGCATAGTGCGGCAGGGAGAGCTGTATGGTAGTCCCTGCTAAGGGGATAAAGAAAGTTGTAGTGCAACTGGCTTCCCTACACAGGTTACTGAACTACAACTCCCAACAACCGGAGAGCTACAACTTTGGCACAGGGCTAGTGGGGAGAGAGATGAACCTGCCCCAGGCATAACGTAATGCAGTTTATAAACGTCTGTGTAATTTGTACGTATATTAGCCAGACATAGTTCTACCGGTTATTCAGTAATAGGGTTGCCACCTGGTCGGTATTTTACCGGCCTGACCGGTATTTTTGATGGTTGATTCCAATATTATTAATAGGAAAAAAAGGTAAATATATAGGAAGGCCAGTATTTTTTTCAAGAAAAGGTGGCAACCCTATTCAGTAATAGGAGATGTAATAGCAAGTAAAGTAAATTCAGCCCCTGTAGCGTAACCCAGAGCAAGCAGTAGCTTATTCAAGGCAACATTTAAAGCTAAATATTGATTTGGGTTGCTCTCGGTTACGGAATTGCATTACCAGAATGAACAGAACCAACTGCCTCACATTATGACTAAAATCATAGTCACAATGCCCAGTGTAGAGTCCTGCGCGGGTCCATTTTTTGGGACCCGTACCCTACCTGTACCTGCAATCTGCAACCCAGGCCCGCGATCCGCAACCCGGACCCGCATTCTTACCCGCAACCCGGACCCGCATTCTTACCCGCAACCCGGACCCGCGACCAGCTGACTATCAAGAATCAGGAAGTGCTGTCATTGTAAACCAGAAGTGACATCATCAGTAGTAGAAATGCTCAGAATTATTAAACGGCCAGTGTGTGATAAATTCCAAAAATCTAATTTGAATTAAAAAAAAAAAAACTTGAATCTAACTTTAACTATTCCATAGTCGAATATCACCAAAAAAATAAATTGATAAATTTGCCCCTTATAGTAAATGCTATAATTACATTTTCTAATAAACTAACGCATTTGTGCCAACTGGGCACTTACTCATGAGCCTAAGAGTAAGTGCCCAGTTGGCATAAAACACATTGGGCTATACATGTCCTATCTTTAAATGTTATAATGACTCTAGCTACTTGTTGTGTTACTATATTATTGTCAGTAGTCATCCTTATTTTAGTGATTTTCCCATACATCAGGGCTGATTGCAGAAAACAAGGGTCAATACATTTAATTGATGCAGACAGGGTCGGACTGGGGGGCCCAGGGCCCACCGGGATTTCTATCCAGGGCCCCCTTCGACCCCCCTACTGCCATGCGCCTGCTTGAGGGCGCCGATGGCACAATGGTATTGATGACACTGCACGCATGTGCAAATGGCGCTGCGCAGCACCTAAGGAAAACTTTTTTTGTACAGTTTGTTCAGGAGAGGGGTCTGGCCTGTTAAGGTCCATTAAGGGTCGAGGCCTACCGGGTTTTTTCCCGGTGTCCCACCGGGCCAGTCCGACACTGGATGCAGAACATCACCTTCCCTGCTAAATGCTACATCCTTTCCTTTATTTGCGAACTCCTTTACTTCCTAAACCCAAGTCTCCTTGCTAATCTCTCAGCATAGAGGAAACACTGTGCTGCCACACTCACTGACACAGCAGTTACCTGAAATGCATTGGTTCAGAAAGCAAGCATTGCAGGGCAACAGGGAGCACCTCAGAGGGCGAGCATAACCGTGCTCTTCAGTTAATGAAACGGCTCATTAGGGAGGTGAACCGGTGTGTTCGAGCATAACGCTGGACCATTGGGTTTAGAGGGAATGCCTCCCTCCTTCTCACCTCTGGCAGCTCCCAGCTTTACCTGCTAATTGGAAGTATAGGTACATGCATGTACAGAAATGGTATAATTAGATTATATACAGTATATGGACAGTTTTACATTAAGTGATGATAGGTTGGTAGGAATGTGCTGCACACATTTTTGAATGCAGTTTTATTGAACCAAGGTGCTACAGAAAAATACTGAGCATAATATGGTTAAAGGAACATTAACACCAAAAATTAACGTGTTTTAATGGAATGGCAGTGTAATGTACTAGTGCCCCGCACTGGTAAAACTTGTGGTGTTTGCCTCAGAAAGACTACTATAGTTTATATAAACAAGCTGCTGTGTAGCCATGGGGGCAGCCATTCAAGCACAGGATACACAGTAGATAAGTTCTGAATAATACCATTGTGTACTACAGAACTGTTATCTGCTGTGTATCCTGTGCCTTTTTATGACAGTATCCCTTT
The DNA here is from genome assembly GCA_024363595.1 of Xenopus borealis. Classification (NCBI taxonomy): domain Eukaryota; kingdom Metazoa; phylum Chordata; class Amphibia; order Anura; family Pipidae; genus Xenopus; species Xenopus borealis. The sequence continues at coordinate 11,043,786 of CM044446.1, read as the reverse complement.
AAGCTTTGAATCTGCAGCCCAACAGTACATTACATTTTCATTACTTCAAAACATTTTCACTTTTTGGTGTTGCTGTTCCTTTAAAGGGGTCTTTCACTTTTAAGTTAGTTTTTAGTATGTTAGAGAATTACTAATTCTAAGCAACTTCAAATGGCCTTTATTTTTTCTTTAAAGGGATACTGTCATGGAAAAAGTTTTTTATTTCAAAATGCTTAAGTTAATAGTGCTGCTCCAGTAGAATTCTGCATTGAAATCCATTTCTCAAAAGAGCAAACAGATTTTTTTATATTTCATTTTGAAATCTGACATGGGGCTAGACATTTTGTCAATTTCCCAGCTGCCCCAATCCCTCTTTACTGCTTTATTGCAAATTGAAATGATATCACCCCCTCCCCTTTTCCCCCCAGCAGCCTAACAGTGGGAAGGTAACCAGATAGGTACCTCCCAACTGTCCCTTTTTTGGAGGGACAGTCCCTCTTTTGAGACCTCAACCCACTGTCCCTCATTTGTACTGGAAAGTCCCTCTTTTCTCTGCACTGAACAGCCAGAAAAAGTAACAAAGATTTTAACTTAATTGGCTTTTGGCAGAGAGCCCAGAACAGCTAACAGGTGCAAATAAGATGCTTTGTAACACTTTTGAGATAAGAAAATAAGTAATTGTAACAGTTTAGATAAGGAGAAATATTTTCAAACTTTCATAACCTGTCAAATTTAGTAAAATAAACATGGTAATTAGGGGGTGTGGCCACAAAAATGGGCGTGGACACAAAGAATGTTGCCGTGCTGTGGGCAAAATTAATTTTTGTCCCTCTTTTTACTTCCAAAATGTTGGGAGGTATGATCTAAGAACAACACTCAATAGTAAAACCCATGTCCCACTGCGTACTATTCAGTTACATTGAGAAGGAAAAACAACAGCCTGACCAAAAGCAGTTCCCTCCTAAAGTGCTGGCACAAGTCACATGATCAGGGGCAGCTGGGAAATTGACAAAATGTCTAGCCCCATGTCAGAACTGAATATAAAAAAATCTGTTTTCTTTTGAGAAATGGATTTCAGTGCAGAAGTCTACTGGAGAAGCACTATTTACTGATGTGTTAAAAAAAAAAAACATGTTTTCCCATGACTGTATCCCTTTATTTGTTATTTTTAAATACAGTTATGGCATCTGTTTTCCAGAAACCCATTATTCAGAAAGCTCCAAAGGCCATCTCCCATAGACTACATCATTTTATCCAAATAATCCAAATTTGTAAAAATGATTACCTTTTTATCTGTAATAATAAAACAGTAGCTTGTACTTGATCCAAATCAAAATATAATTAAAAATAATCCATATTGGAAGCAAAAACAGCTTATTGTGTTTAGTTAATGTCTGTATAATTTTCTAGTGACTTACGGTATAAAGATCCAAAGTACTGAAAGATCAATTATCTGGAAAGCGTCCACAGCTTTCTGGATAACAGGTCCCCCATGCCTGTAGTGGCAAATTTTCAGCTTGAAAACACTTTTGTGCGCTGCTCTACCTAGGGTTGCCACCTGGCCGGTATTTTTGATGGTTGATCCCAATGTTATTAATAGGAAAAAAAGATAAATATATAGGAAGACCGGTATTTTTTTCAAGAAAAGGTGGCAACCCTGCCTCTACCTGAAGGCTAACTTCTTTGCTACACTTAATTTCTCTCTTAGGAATTTATTATGCAAAGTGGACTGGACTTATGCGCAATATTGTCTTCCAATAATTGCTATACTATTTGTGTACTTAGCCCAAACCAAACATGTTTTTTAGAGAAATAGGGCACTGGCCCCAGTAAAATGTTACAAAACCTGCCACCCGCTGTAATTTATGTTACATAACTACTAGGTGGTAAACTTGAAAATTATAAAGACTGATAGATGTTGTTAGTATGTTATATGAAGGGCTCTTGATCAAAAAACATTATGGCTTATCGATTGGGCCTTCATCAGTGTTATTACCAAAAAAGGGATTTGTTATACAGAAACCCATTATCCAAAAAGCTCAGAGTTGCAGAAAGGCCATCTCCCACTGACCGTGTTTTATCCAAATAATCCAAATTTTAAAAATTAACTAATGTAATAATAAAACAGTAGCTTGTACTTGGCTGGGTTTGCCTCCAATAAGGATTAATTATATCTCAGTTGGGATCAAGTACAAACTACTGTTTTATCATTACAGAAAATAAGGAAATCATTATTAAAAATTTGGATTATTTGAATATAATGGAGTCTATGGGAGACAGGCTTTCTATATTTCGGAGCGCTCTGGATAAAGCTTACCTAACACCCCATCCCCCAGTGGATGGGGGGTGTTACATGGCTGCTGGGACAACCAGGGTTTTTTTTTTTTGGTAGCCATACTGCCCAATCCTATTGGTCATAAAAAGGGGGGCTGGCACAGGGTGTTTCCCACGCAGCTAGGGTTGCCACCTTTTCTTTAAAAAAATACTGGCCTTCCTATATATTTAGATTTTTTTTTCCTATTAATAACTTTGGGATCAGCCATCAAAAATACAGGTCAGGTCGGTAAAATACCGGCCAGGTGGCGCAGCAAGCCCTCCTAAATCATTCCTGGAAAGTCAAGCCAGTGAAAGCAGCTTTCGGGTCATTTCAGGTTTGGCCCTTTAGCAACCATGTGTTTCCGGTAACGGACACCTGTACAATAAATCACCTGTGTGTTCATTTGTGCAGTTTTAGTCTGAGCCAGCAATTTTAAAATTTGAGTGAAATTCCTGCCTTTTGGTAGTTGTGAAATACTGAGCTTGGTCCCCACCATTACAGGTTAAATCGATAAACCGCTTGTCTCCTTTCCACATAAACAAGTTTGAAATGACTGATGGGACCTGGAGCCGCAACATCATTACTGGGAGTATGGCAGGACACATTTCCAGAAACCATTTTTGCTAATGGACCCACACAGCCTGGATGATGTGTCACATGGTGAGTGCCCTTTAAGATATATGGCCTGGGCTTAACCCTGCGTGTGCTGGACTGCACCCAGAGTTCATTAACTGGGTTTGTAAAAGGAGTTTGGCAATGTACAGCTCATGACACTGCACAGCCACACGCACTGATGGAGTGTGACTTTAATTAACTCTGCGTGAGGGGGCACAACAAAGTGAAATATTGTAGCATTAAGTGCTAGGTGCTGGGTGGGAAAATAACAGCAGGAAACCTGTAGTTTTACTCAGCTCCGGGCAAAAAAAAAAAAAGGAAAATATGAAATCTAATCATCTGACTCACCATTTGTTTTAAAATGTATGTTTGATCTGGGGAAAAGGGAAAGTTGCAGGCAATACCATTTGAATTCTGTTGTGTTGCCTTTATGGTCCAAAGCTCTCCATGGGTTTAAAACATGAATTTAAAGGCAAACTCTGCCCTTGTGGTTTTGTCTTGGGTTTGGCACAATGTAGCAGAAGCCAGCTGATTAACAGACCTGCGATGCAGCATGCAAGGTTGACTTATGCTACATTCTTTCAAGTGAAAGTGTAGAAAAAGGAAGGGAAAAATAGAATTGTAATTATCTGTAAAAAAAAAAAAAAA
>CM044446.1:10999584-11027930 GCA_024363595.1 Xenopus borealis | reverse complement strand
AGAAATAGTAATATACCATGAGAGACATTCCTTCTGTGTATCAGGGATAGTTTTGTATACCGAATGTGTTTGGGACAAACAGCACCCCATAGCAAAGAGATCCCTTCCAAGTATAGCAGTACCCTTATTCACAATGTAAAAGTCACCTTTTGCAGTATTTGATTTAAACTGTACAGTCACTGGCAAGCAACCAAGCACAGGGATTGGATCCTTTAAGTAACTGACCAGTCTCAGGGCAGGTGCAACAAGCGCATCTTTTCCAAAGTATTTCAAGAAAATATCCTTTGGTAGTATAGAAACAGCTGAACATGTGTCAAGCATCAGGTTAATGGAGTGTCCCTTGTCAGCAGAAGCAGTATTGACATTGAGAGTCAACTTGTCTGCAATAAATGTACCAGCTTTATCCACACTGAATACTTTAACATTTGTAGTAGTGAGTTCATAAACATCTTTAGTAGAACTACGGCAGGCTGTAGCAATGTGACTGCACTTTAAACATTTGCGGCACTGTGTAGCTTTTGCAGGATATTTAGCATAGTTTCCAAGGTGTTGTGTTGAACCACATCAAAAGCTGTATTTTTTTATTTGTATTTGCTGCACAGTTTTGCAGTGAATCCCTTTCCTTAGCACTGTATTTTTCCTGGGGCTGCGCATTATTAGGCCACAGTTTGGAATTCACAATCTGTACATTCCCAGCAGTTCCCTGACTGAGAGTTTTAGCCTCTGCCTCAGCTGTTTCAATTTGGCTAGCAACTGTAATAGCCTTTGCAAGGGTTAAATCCTGCACCAGGAGCAGTCTCTCTCTAATGCGTGGAGAGTTTGTTTTTTCCACTATTTGGTCTCTTAGCATTTCATCTGTTAAATTCCCAAACTCACAGGTAACAACCAGCTCTCTCAAAGCTGCTACAAAATGTTCTGTGGATTTACCATTACGCTGTCCATGTTGGCGAAATTTATATCTTTCTGCAACCATATTTACTCTTAGCACAAAAAAGTTCTTTATAGCAGTAAGAGCAGTTTCATGACTTTCATCAGGTTATGGTAATGTATAGAATGTCCCTCTGCCCCCAGGCAGTGAATAAGTAAAGCATGCTTTCTAGCAGCAGAAATCTCCCCTTGGTCAGCAGCAATAATGTTATTATCAAACATACGGATCCAAGCAGTAAAAGGTATGGTAGGCTCACCAAGGTTTGGTAGAAAAGGTGCAGGCTGCGGAAGAGGTAGAAAAGACATCCTTGTTGCCATTTGTTATGCTTGGTAGCCGAGGATGAGGAGAGTATAACAGTGCCATTACATAACAGCAATAACTCTTGCTTTCACTTTCAAGCTGTACAGAAAGTCCTGAGTATGCACAGTGACACCCGCAGGCCATTTGTATAAACACCACATATTGAGGTTCGTATTTATACATTTATAATACAGGTATGGGATCTGTTATCCAGAAATCCATATTCCAGAAAGCTCAAAATTATGGAAATGCTCTCTTCTATAGAATCAAATATAATCAAATAATCCCAACAGGCACGTATTTGACTCCAAATTTTAAAATTGCTGGCTAATCCAGCTCAGACTACAACTGCACAAATAAACACACAGATGATTTATTGTACAGGTATAGGAGCTGTTATCTGTCTCCCATAGACTCCATTATAATCAATTAATCCCAATTTTTAAAAATGGTTTCCTTTTTCTTTGTAATAATAAAACCATATCTTGTATTTGATCCCAACTAAGATATAATTAATCCTTATTGGGAACAAAAACAGCCTAATGGGTATATTTAAATGATTTTCAAGTAGGCTTAAGGTATGAAAATCCATATTATAGGAAGGTCCAGTATCTGGAATACCCCAGGTCCCCGAGCACTTCTGGATAACTGGTCCCATACCTGTATACATTTTTATCGAACTTGCATGTTTGCATTATATATACACTCTATACATATTGTGTTTATAGACGTAGCATGGGCTATCTGTTCATGCAGATAAAACCTGTCCTGTTAGTTCAGCTTTCCACCAAATACATAATGGCTTATGTCTATACTGAAATGGAGATGTACGCTATGTGGCCCCTCATACATTTTTTAGTCAGTTCACCCCATGGGCTAGTTGGCTGGTCATACCAGATGCACCTGTATATGTCCAACCCAGGGGTGTAACTACAGAGCAAACACACCTTGGGGCTGCTGGGGGCCCAAGAGTATAGGGGCCCCACAAGGCTTTAATTCATGTACAATTTCAATAAATAGTGGTAAAACAGGTCAACCTCTAGACATGAAAAATGATTTGCTGGGGGGCCCAGTAACACATAGTTATGCCACTGGTCCACCCTGGAGGGCTACCTTGGAAGTACATGGGCCTTCATTTCTGCACAGCGAGCAAACAGATAAACTCATCCATTACTATTAACTAAATGTCCCGTGGATTGATCACATGTTAAAAGAACAGAAAAAGGGGTCAAATTGAGAGGGAAGGAGGAATGTTAAAACTTAAAGCTGTGGTCCAAGCCTGTCAAGGAATCCACAAAATCTGTAGGACTGCAGGATTGACCTCCTGTACACAATGTACAGATAAAAACAAAATCTCTAGGTTGGACTCCTTCGTTCCTCATTGTTTGAGGCAAGCAAGGTTATAGGTCAAGAGAATGTGGTGGGAGATTCCCTGTCCGACCCTTGATGCAACAACAGAGCGATGCTTTTGAGATCATGTTTCTGTAAGCAAGTGGCCCACTAGTCATATTTTAGTTTGAGATATGGGATCCTGTCAAGCTACTGTGATTTCAACAGGTTAATCAAACAGATCATATAATCACTTTGTTTTAGTTGTTCTAAAGCATGTCTCTTCAGTTGTCATAACCCTGGCTTGACATGCTCCATCTTCAGGCTTATCCAAGCACTAAGCACATCGACCTCTGCTGACTCTTTCAGGCTGAAGGGGCTGCCACCCCACCTCACATTTTTGGCCCCGGAGGGGGTCCAGGGAGCCAGAATGCTAGCACAGAGAAACACAATTTTGCTCCCTGTACTAGAAGATCCAAACTTCCAGTTTGCAAGTACCCTATGGGGAAATTGTTTTTATTGAGATTTTTTTATATATTAAATAGTATTACGCTATTCTTTGCCTTTTACTGTATTTATATATTGGAATTACGGATACATTGGAACATCAAGAGGGGGAGTGCCGAGAGGAATTCATTACATGTGATTTACCACAATAGTGGTTTGTAAGTAGGCACTTCAGCCATTTCGGTGAAGGAGGGAATATACCTAATCCCCGCCCACTCCAGATCAAAGTTAAAAGACCACACAGACATCAGCGCTAAAAACATAACCCCCCTAAGGTTCCCTTATAAGTTACAAAAAAAATTGCCGCCAGGGGCCCCATAAAATATTTTGTTTTTAAAAATTGGTGGTCAGCCCCCCCCCCCCGACAAGTTAAAAAAAAAATTGGGGCCCAAAAAAAATATTTTAAAAAAAATTGGTGCAGGGGCCTTTAGAGTATTAAAATAAAAAATTGGTGGCCAGAGGATTTAAAAAAAACCAAAACACATTGGTGTCAGTAGAATTGAACTTGTGGCTTCAGGACTTCAGTTATAGCTGTTTTCATGACTTCGGTTCTTTTCGCCGCTTCAGGACATCAGTTTCGGCTCCTTTCGTGACTTCGGGTATTTTCGCCGCTTCAGGACTTCAGTGTCGGCTCCTTTCGGGACTTCGGGTCTTTCCGCCTCTTCAGCACTTCGTAATTGTTCGGCACTTCCGCATTCTGCACAGGACTTCGCATAGAGCGCATGCTTCTGCGCTCGGAAGGGGGGCCCGGCTCTTTTTAATATTGCAGCGCTGCCGGGCCCCTTGTCCCCCCTGTCCCCCCCTGATGGCGGGCCTGATCCCCTAACAAAAGCCCTTGCCCCTTCCCTGTAAACGTCCCTATTCTCCGACATGCAAGGTGGCTCTGCCCCCTTTAGCATCATGGCTCCACCCCCTGTAGCATCACTGTTCAGTGGATCCGCCCCCTTTGTGTCACCGACCGCCCCCTTGGTTCTGGCACCTTTTAAAAGGTGGCAACCCTACATGTAACCTCAATATACCTCTCAGTGCACAGAATTCCTGCACTGTCCCAAAATTGTGTGATTAAAAAGGGGCAGTGACTCCTGAAACAAGGGGGTGGCATGACCTTGTGAGGGGTGTACCTTAAAATTAGATAAACATGACATCAAGATTACATTATCATTGAATTATCGATATCATTTAACATTTTGTTTCTGTCCATACATTTTAGACTAATCCGAATTTCATTCATTGTGCTTTGAAAAAATGATGGCAAAAAAAAATATTATATTGATAATAAATGGAACAATGTGTTCCTCCTCCCCATTTAAAGGGATGCTGTCATGATTTTTATAGCGTAGTTTCTATTTCTAAATTACACTGTAAATAATTCACTCTACCATATAAAACTAAATTGAGTTTGAGGTTTTTTTTTTTTGTTGTTAAATTTGTGTTTAGGCGCCATCCTAGGTCATTTTGCCTGGTCGTGTGCTTTCCAAAAGAGACAGCATTTCAGGATGAAACTGCTTTCAGGCAGGCTCTTGTTTCTCCTACTCAATGTAACTGATGGTATCACAGTGGGACATGGATTTGTACTACTGAGTGCTGTTCTTATATCTACCAGCTAGCTGTTATCTAGTTACCTTCCCATTTTTCTGACATTTGGCTGCTATGGGTGAAGGGAGGGTGCCAGGGTGGGACTAGGGGGTCCCAGGACCCAACGGGGCCCCTCTGGGCCCTGAGGGCTGCTGCATCAGGGCCTCCCGTCTGGCAACCCCCTGCGCGAGTGACCCGGGGGCAGCACCGGGTTTTTTCCCAATGTCCCAATGGTCTAGTCCAACCCTGGCGGCCGCTGATATCACTCCGACTTACAGTGCAGCAGTAAAGAGTGACTGAAGTTTTTCAGAGCACAAGTAACATGACTGGGGGGCAGCTGGGACACTGACAATATGTCTAGCCCCATGTCAGATTTCAAAATGAAATATAAAAAATTCTGTTTGATCTCTTGAAAAACAGATTTCAGTGCAGAAGTCTGCTGGAGCAGCACTATTAACTGGTGCATTTTGAAAAAAAAATAAGCATCCCTTTAACATTTCAGTACAAGTTTCTCTCGAAAGCGTTTAAGGAAATGTGGCTTCCCTGTATAATTTTCAGATTTTGACTCTTGAGTCCGTGGAACAGAAGCCTGTTAATTTTCCAGCTGGATTGTTAAACATTGTTACAGGGCAGATAATGCTTTCAGTAGTTAATTACATTTACAAATAATGTTAAAGCTAGTAAAAACAAATACTGAATATACTGTAAAACTGCTTAGAATTGCAGTTTCATTCATTATGCAAAAAAACTGTATTTTGGTGGAGTTCCCCTTTAACACAGATACCATATTCCAAGTCTTTCACAGAACTGTCTTTTCCAGTTGATTACATTACTGTAATTCAGTGGGGATGACATAATGCTCATTTCATGAAATGAAACCTTGGACTATAAAATAGTTACTTGTTACAAACCGGCTTATGGGTGGGCGGTCGGTCTTCCAGCAGACACTGGTTTTATCTCCCGAGATTAAAAGCAATCCCTGCATTATAATTAAAAAATATTTCACTACTTAAAAGAGGGATAGTCTTCCCTTCGGACTGACCAAAATAAAAAATCCATCTCTGTTGCATTTCGGATGTTAGAATCTAATTACATTTTGCAAAGTTTTATAATTCAAGTGACAGATGTGGAAAAAAAGCAATTACCTCTCTGTTGTCATTGAGAATAAGACACCATGCCAAGGTGTAATTCACAGAGTGTCAGTGACAGCTCAGCCATTGCCTCATTTTTTAATTTAAAGGAAAAAACTAATTGGGAGAGCAGAACCCTAAAATAATATCTAAAACAGATATCTGTACTTAGGGCTAAACTGCACAGGGGATTTTGTAGGCTGGAGTCAGGATCGACAAAACACATCCGGATGCAGTTGCATGGGTCAAAATATAATGGGACTGATACAAAAATCTGTGTAAAAATATAATAATAATAAATGTGTAAACTACAGGTATGGGATCTGTTATGCCCAGGATCAGGGGCTTTCCAGATAACGAATCATTCCGTAATTTGGATCTTCATGCTTTACGCCTACTAGAAAATCATTTCAAGAAGGTGTTTTGCCCCCTACAACCGCAGGGGCTCCCTGCTCAAGCACTGCTCTGTCACCTGAAACTCTTGAAACAATGATTGATCTTGTAATCCAGATTGTCAGATGCCTTAAAGGGCAAGGAAAGTGTAAAATAGAATAAGGCCAGAAATGCTGTATTTAGTATACTAAAGACACCAGGAGAGATCAGGAGTGCCTCAAACCAATTGGTTGGAACCTGAAGCTCAATTTCCTTCTAATCTGGCCATTTTAACTCCTGTTACATCCTCTCTTTCCTTAGTTGATTCCAAGCCAATGCAGAATGGTCTGATTCTCTCCGCACTGTACCAGGATAAAAGACTTCACAGATGACAATTGAATATTTGCCTTTATTGTGCCGTTTCAGGTCATCTTCTTCGTACCTGTCCTAGTAAACCTTCACATAAGAACTCAGGTGACTTGTACCTTAGTGCTGGGGCTGTAGAAGGACTGACCTTTTTGTCCCTTGATCTTGTTTTACATTGAACACACAGGACCCCAGACCAACTGACTCCAGTGCCTGTGGGTTGCTTTATGAACCAGGAACCAGAACTGTATTCCACTCAGACTCAAGTCCAACACCTTGCTTGTAAGACTTGATGATAGGTCTTCCATTTCCTCTGGTCTAGTGTTCTTTAAGACCATTCCCCTTCTCATAAAATTTAAGCATCATTAAGTTTTTGTCTTTCCCCATTCTACCTGGTAATCCTTGGTTTCCCTTGGCCTAAAACTCATAATCCAATTATTAACAGACTGTCACGAATGGCACCCAAAATCCAGAACCAATGCTAGGCTCCCTGGTCACGGCTCTTGCTTCTGCCTCTAACAGCTGCCTTTCACCTTAGGAGGAACTTGTCAGGCTCTGCTGGGATTCGAGCCAGGGACCTTTAGGTTTGTGGCTTGATGCCTTATCTATTAGGCCAGGAGAGCAGCCTATAGAGCTGCTCGATATAGGTTTCCTAGCCAATGTAGCTCCAGCCCAGCAGCAGCCTGATTGGTTGCAGTCAGCCAATCAGGGCTGACTCTGCTCTATTTAAGACCAGCCCTCCAAGCACACCTTGCCGGAGCATTAATTGGCCTCTTAGTACTGTGGCAGCGCCCTTGACAAGGTTGCTCAAGCTCTTGCCCTTTTCTTGTTATTCTTCCTTGCCTTGCCTTGTGCTTCTTGTCTGGCCTTGCTCTTCCTGACTTGCCTTGTCCTTCCTGACTTGCCTTGTCCTTCTTTCCTTGCCTTGTCCTTTTTGTCTTGTGTTGTCCTTCTTGTCTTGCTCGTCCTGTCCTTCGCCTTGTACCTTTCCCTGCCTCAACCTTGTACTGACCTTGCCTTACCTGTTCCTGATTCCTGTTCTGCTATCCAGTCCTCTCCTGCTGTCCAGTCTCCTTCTGCTCTGGTGCCTTTCTGTATCCTGTCTTCCTGCTATCCTGTCCCCAAGATCTAGGCCCGCACCGTCTTGTCCCAAGCAGTCTGTTCCTGTTCCACTCCTGCTCCATTCAGTCTGTACCTGTCCTTAGTTGTTGCCCTCTTTATCCTGTTAGTCCAGTCCTGATCTTCGCCCTCTCCGTCCTGTTCTGCACTTGTTCCAGTCTGACTACCCTCTCATCTCCCTGTTCTTGCCAATCCCTGTACGCGTTCCATAGGCAAAATCCGCTCTTGCCTAAAGGACTTGCCCCTTCCTCATCAGACTCTGCAGCACCCCCTACTCAATCCCTGGCAGAGCCCTCGGCTAATGGGATGCCGCCAGGTCTTACTAATAGAGGACCCAAGAGAAAGTTCTGGACGAGCAATGGGCCACGATTGTAAATATCTGTGAATTTTGCGCGATAACGTCATGATGCCGCACACGCCCTAGAGAAACCGGCAGCAGAGGGACAAGATCAAGGTGGCAGGTGTCCCCGGCGAAGGCGTGGCAGGCGTCCCCACCGGCCCACTAGACCACCAGGATGAGTCCTCACACAGACATTCTTTACAAAAACCCTTTCCCAAGATGCTTTGCTTCTTCACCTAAACCAATATTATCCAATGTATGGAAGATTTGGAGGTGCAAGCTATCCTTGATTCTAGAAATCGCTAGGGGTTGGCTCCAGTATCTTGTTCAATGGAAGGATTATCCCCCTGATGGCAGTTCTCGAGAACCAGCTACAAATATTCATGCTCCTCATTTGGTGACACTGTTTCATAAGAGATTCACTGACAAAACTTCCATAGAACACTACCTATGTTAATGATAGAGCCTTTGCTAACCTGCTAATTTCCATGTTTAACTCCTGAATGTTTGCTGAACCTTGATTGTTTGAACCAAACCTCTACCAGTTTGGCCCTGCTTCTGCCTGCCAATTCTGCTTGGACTTCTTTGCCTCTACTGCCACTCCTACACAGTGATTGTTAAAGAACAAGTAAACCTTTTTTTTTTCTATCTGTAAATTTGCTCTAAACAGCCCCCCAGATTAATGTACCTTAGTCCCTGCTGCAAGTCTGCTCTGGTTTCTGTGTTATCAGCAGCTTGTTTCCCCTTCTTCCTGGTGCAGAGTGAAGCCCCGCCCCATAGCTTTCTGAGCTGACCTTATCTCTCAGACTAGTCTTGGAGATCATTTGCATAATGTGACATAGCAGAGAGTAGTGTGTGCAGCACCTTTTGCTTGGGGAAACTAGCTTACTAATGCACACACTGGCTCCCTCTTCCTCTCTATTGTGGAACAGCAGCAAATGGACTGCTCAGTAAACTAAGGGGCTGGGCTTCACTCTGCACCAGGAAGAAGGGGAAACAAGCTGCTGATAACACAGAAACCAGAGAAGACTTGCAGCAGGGACTAAGGTACATTAATCTGGGGGGCTGTTTAGAGCAAATTTACAGAAAGAAAAAGAAAAACATTTACTTTTCCTTTAACCCTACTTCAAGGTAAGTTATATATACTTATCTATAAGATATAGTGAGGATGACCTATTATTTCCAACCTCTGATACATTTTCCCCAACCAGCTATGCAATTAGAAAACCAGTACAGGTATGGATGGGATCAGTTATCCGGAAACCCGTTATACAGAAAGCTCCAAATTACAGAATGGTTGTCTCCCATAGACTCCGATATAATGAAATAATACAAATTTGTAATACTGATTTCCTTTTTCTCTCTGTAATAAGTAAACAGTTCCTTGTACTTGATCCCAACTAAGATATAATTAATCTTTATTGTTTACATGATTTTCTAGTAGACTTAAAGTATGAAGATACAAATTATGGAGAGATCCTATATCCAGAAAACCCAGGTGCTGAGCATTCTGGATAATAGGTCCCAGGTAATAATAAATATGTATTGTTTTCTATGAAGGATGCCTAAGCAGAGATCATCCATAAGAGGCCACAGCAGAAAATCTTGAGTTTTGCTTACTTCATGTGCTCTTGAGAGTTTAGGCAAATGATTTTAAAACTTTTTTAGTAGAAACTGAAGCTCCTTTGAAGGTCTTACCTTTAGCCAAGATCTTCCATTGCTGCAATGCAGCCTCTACTCTCAGAGGTAAGCTTTCTAGTTGGTTCTAGAACATTTTTGGGGGAATAGTTCAGACATTGTTTCCAGAGAAAGAGAGCTTCCAGCTGGGGAAAGAAGGGGTGTCTGGATAGGTTTGACCATGAAGTGGAAGTTCCACTGGGGTAGGAATGATGTAAATGTAAGCTGGGTGTAATATGTTAGTGGGCATCAGGAGATGATAGGATAGGAGATGACTAGCAGTAGCCCTGGAGACGAAACAAGGCATTCTAAATTGTGACTTATTTTCCCATGTGATATTCCTGTACATGTGTCCCATCATTATTATAAGGTTTTCTTTTTTTAGGCACCTTGCAGAAAGGTTCCATGTGGCCCTCTCAGGGAAAACGACAAAAAAAAACACCCATCTCTGCTAGCCGCCCGTTTCTGTCTTCTTAAAGCTTTGCATCTCCTGGTTGTCTTTGTCTAGGGGTTCTTGTAGATGTAGCTTTACAACAGTTGAGCGGCTGCACACAGTACAAGTCTGATATAAATTTTATTTTTTCTAAAGTTTTTCCAGTTGTGTGCTATCCAGGGGCCCCTTTTTCCACTGCGTACAACTGCAATGCAATGGTGTAACACTGACCTGATTGCATGATGTATACACAAAGTATCAACTTACAAGGCTACTAGAGAGCTACATATACAAGAGGCGACAATTCTTAGGATCACTATATACCGCCCAGTATTAGTTAGCATGTCAGCATATATTCTGTTGCAGTGTAATCTGCTGCTACTGCGGTATTAAAGGAAATTAAATCACTGACAGAGAAGTAATGACACTGGCTTGCTTTCTGTGTGGGTTCTACATGCTGATTTCCAGGTCCATGTGACCCTATTAATAAGGAGATCACAGCAATGCCCACGGCGTCATAGGAGCCGCTGCGGTGAAATGTAATTACATGCAGTTCTGCTGATGTCCAGGCCTTCTCTCTGTTTCTCCGACCCCCCGGTGACAGGAGATTGCTATCGTCACGAGCCGTCGCTCCCCAGAATGGCCAGAAATTCAATTCCTCACTTGGGTGCCCCCATGGGTTCAGCTCTGCCCCACAAAGAGCGATCCTTCATTATATTTTTGGGGGCTGGTAGCTGCCTAGTCCTCCTGTCTTGTCTACTTAATGGCAGAGCTCTGGAGGAACTGGCTTGTCACTCAGATATAGCAAACTGTATTACCTCTTTGCTTGTTTCATTTACAGCCAAGGAGGAGTGTTGTGGGCTGCAGAGCATGGAACATCGCACACACGTGATTTTTTTGTGCAGTCTCTTGTCTCCAGGTTATATGCCTTGCACCTTAATGCACCTACAGAGCTTAATATCCAGATACTTCAGCGCACTGCCAAACTTAATAAGATAGGGATGCTTCTTTCCTCTTTAAGGCTTCACCGTAAGTCTTCAGTCTAAACCATCCAAGAAATGAGGAGAGCAATCCAAAGAAGATAACCTGCTAAGATGTGTTTATTTTGACTACAAAGACGTGTAGTCAAAATAAACACATTGTAGCAGGTTATCTGCTTTGGATTGCACCTACAGAGCTGTCTTTAGTGGCTTCCAACAGTAGAGACTTCCCTGGGCACTGTTCATTGTGTGTCCTGGTAACTATCTCTAGTAAGGGACTGTGCTGGCATGGATAGTAGGCCAAGAAGGTGACACTAGGACAACATGGAAATACTGTGTCCAAGTGTAGACCAACCTTGAACCCCACGACTTTGTATATCTAGTAACACATTAAAATATGAACTTTTTAGCTGTTGGAGTTCAACTCCTGCTGCTGGTGTTCTGGTTGATGTGCCTGCACCCAGGACCATTGTCTCCTCTTGGATGCAGGTTGATACACTGGATTTCTGCAAATAAAAACCACAAGAGCTTGCATTGCACGGCCGATATTTGCTGCATATGCTTGCACCCAAGCGGAGACAATGCTTCCAGGGTCAGAGTGGATCCGCCTAGTGTGGTCCTAGCCTTAAAGGAAAGTGTGAAATAGAATAAGTCTAGAAATGCTGTATTTTGTATACTAAACATAAACATGAACTTACTGCACCACAAGCCTAATCAAACAAATGATTTATGCTTTCAAAGTTGGCCACAGGGGGCTGTAATCTTGTAACTTTTTTATACATCTTTGTCTGACACTGGCACTGCACATGCTCAGTATGGTCTGTGCTGTTTAGGGATCATCATAAATGATAAAAAAAACAAAGCTGTTTGAGTTCTGCACGATTATGATTGTTTCCCTGCCAGAAGTTAGGGACCGTCTGACAATTCCTATCTACAGCACTGTGGATGAAGGGAGAATTTCACTGCATACAGTCAAGTTTCTTATAAAAACGGTACATATTTTTAAATTAAAGTATATTGGAGATAGATTTCTTTTTCATTAAAGAAAGTAAAAATGGGATTTTATTTCTCTGCCTTTCCTTGCCCTTTAACATTGTCCTGCCAAGATTCTGCTGAATGCTGATTGAATGAGAACCCTAATCTGCAAATACAGGTTTGGGATCCATTATCCAGAAACCTGTAAGACAGACAGCTCAGAATTAACAAAGGCCATTGCTCACAGACGCCATATTCTATATTCTATTAGAATTCAATCCAGCAACCTGTATGTTAAAAGGGCCTGGGTCCTGTAGACCCTGTAGACATAACCGGGTGCTTAATGCAAATGCCCAAAATGGATAGTTATTTATATTAGTGCCCCAATACCTCAAATGACTTCTGCCTCCATGATAAATGAATGCCACAATTAACAATAAGGGCCTTTTTTTTAATCAAAATCGAAAATTTTCTGAGAATTTAATAAAAAAAGTTCGACCAAACTAGAATCCACGATTTTACCTTATTGATTATTTTAAAAAAGCATGATTTAATCGTATTGGGGACGATTTTGGGCTTTTGACCAAATTTTGACCAAATTTTTCAGATTTTGTCCGAAATAGTCGGATTTTCATGCTAATTCAGAGCAGACCACTGAAACTTCCAAATAGGATAGGGACCTTTCCAGTTAACTTATATAGTCTCGGTAGGTCTGAGATGCCGGATTTTCGTATTTGGACTTTTTCCATCCTCTGTATAATAAATTAGAAAAATTCCAGTTTTGTTTTCCACTAAAAATTCATATTTTATAGCAAAAAAAAAAATGCTTACTTTAATAAGTAACTAGCGATAGGCGAATAAATTCACCAGACACAAATTTGCGGTGAATTTATGCGTTTTCCGGGTCCGGGTACAGTTTGCGGGTACGGGTTGGGTACGGGTCCCAAAAAATGGAGCCGCGCAGGACTCTACAAGATTGTGGGTAGGTGTACCTAATTTGATCTGAGTAAGCAATAAGATAAGCAACAAGATCAGAGGGGGTTATAGTAGGATTCAGATTATGTTCATTTTAAACGCAAATTGCTTTTTATTGAGCGGAGTGAAAAAACTATGCATAAAATGTATAATTTGCCATGGAACAATACTTACCCTTTAAATAAAATCTGCTACACACAATACAATCTCCGGCTCCCTATCAATTTTCCATTTGCTCTTTTAATCCTTTTCCCTCTGAGTTTTATGTATCTCAATACTGAGCTTTTCTGTGGTTTGCCTTTTTATCCCCCACAGCTTCTTGCCTTAAAAAAAAGAAAAAAATAACATTTAAACTCTCATTAGCATTACCTCTACTAAATGTCACACGCCGATATTTTGTTAGACGTTAGTAAAAGTGGCACGCAGAGGCCACAGGATAATTATGCCCTGCCTTATCAAGGGATTTACATAATTTCAGACGGCAATTAAAGAAACCGAGGGAATATCATTTTTTTCCCTGCCTCTCTGTGGCGCAGATTCTGGTAGCAAGAAAGCGCTCGTTTACATTAAGGACTCCGCTCCAAGCTGCTTATTTGCATAAAATGAAAGGTTTCTGTATTGTGAAGCAGCAGGGTAGCATTTAAAATTCTGTTTTTAAAAGCTCACCTTAGAATAAGAAAATGTTAATATCATTTTGCAGCCTGCGTGAGCAGTCACCAGATGCCTGCACATTTCTAACTTTTATACAATACAAACTGTTTTTTTTTTATAGCAAAGATTTCAGTGTTCTGGATAATGACTGCTGAAATAAGGCTCTTTTTCTTACTGCCTTTGTTCAATTAAATGCTTGACATGAGGGTGGTAGAGTGAAGGGAGGGACAGATCATGGGTTTTTATGGCTTGCCTGCCAAACGATGAACTCATGGTTATTTTTACAGGCCAGGAGTAGGGTTGCCACCTAGCCGGTATTTTACCAGCCTGGCCGGTATTTTTGGTGGTTGATCCCAATGATATCAATAGGAAAAAAAGTTAAATATATAGGAAGGCCGGTATTTTTTTTAAAAAAGGTGGCAACCCTAGAGAGGGGCCAGGAGAAAGGGGTAACCTAGGGGCCTAACATGCTGTTAATCCGCCTCTGCCCTGCCCAGCCATGTCCCACCTCTGCCCCCCCATTCCATGCCCACTTGCGTCTTACTTTCTTGCCTGCTGCAGTTAAGAGAGCAGCTGGGCAGGGTTTTTTTTATTAGCTATTAGGATGGTTGTGTTTTAAGCCAAATTTCAGTTGATTTTCACTGTTATTTAATGTTTTTTTTAATTACAGGTATAGGATTCGTTACCTGGAAACCCATTATCCAGGAAGACTCAATTTTATCCAAATAATCAGGCCCGGATTTTGTGGGTGGGCACCCTGAGGCTGTGCAGCGCTGGTGCCCGCCAACATACCCTCTCCGGTGCGAGCATGCATGTGCGCCTGCACCACTGCGCTGGTGCGCTGCAATCCCCAGTACATTTCAGGAAGAGGCTGGCCAGCATGCCACCCCTGATCAGTGTCAAACCTCTCTACCAATCAAAGTGTAAAAGAAAAGCTTTCACCCAGCGCCTTTCAAGCAGGCAGGCACACGCAGCACCCTCACTCAGCGCAGAGGGGTCGGAGGGGGCCCTGTAGCCTCCCACAAATCTGGGCCTGGAAATAATCCAAATTTTTTAAACTGATTTCCTTTTTCTCTGTAATTATAAACAGGTACCATGTACTTGAGCCAAACTAAGATATAATTAATCCTTATTGGAAGAGGAAACCAGCCTGTTGGGCTTATTTAATGATTACATGATTTTCTAGTAGACTTAAAGGAACACTACCACCAAAAAATGAAAGTCTTTTAAACTAATAAAATATAATGCAATGTTGTGCTGCACTGGTAAAACTGGCGTGTCTAAAGAAACACTACTGTAATTTATACAAAAAAGCCGTGGGGGCAGCCATTCACAGCTGAAAAAGGAGAAATGGCACAGGATACGCAGCAGATAACCAATAAGCTCTTTAGGTTACAGTCGGATTCTTCAGAACATATATGTTATCTACTGTGTCTTGTGCTTGAACGGCTGCCCCTATGGCTACACAGTAACTTGTTTTTATTCCTTTAAAACCGTTTTTTTTTTTTTGTGTTACTATTCCAAATTACAGAAAGATCCGTTATCCAGAGAGTTATTGAGCATTCAGGATAACAGACCCCAAACATGGGCTATCATTCATTTTTATGCATTTTTTAAGCCTAAAACCAAAATGCTGTCTGGTATCTGTCTAGATGTTTGGATGTGGGTGTGAATGAGTGAGGATCAGAGATGATATTTATGTACAGTTGAACGGTTACGTCCAGGAGTGTACATAGTGATTAAAGAGGTGAATAGAGTATGGTGGTGCAACATTATGGAGTTAAAGAGGTACAGGAACCTTGAAGTGAATTCCGGATATGAGGTATCCACTGCAAGGACTTGCTCGCAGGCTGGGATAGAACTTGAGGAGCTTCTCTAAAGCTGCCCGTAGCCATGCAGCTTTTAGCCTTGTATCTGAGGAACGATCAGACGTTCTGTTCTGCCACTAACCATTCAGATTAAATAAAGTACAGGTATGGGACCCATTATCCAGAATGCTCGGGACCTGGGCTTTGCCGGATAATGGATCTTTCCGTAATTTGGATCTTCAAACCTCAAGTCTACTAGAAAATCATGTAAACATGAAATCAACCAATAGGCTGGTTTTGCTTCCAATAAGGATTAATATCATAGTTTGGATCAAGTACACCCTACTGTTTTATTATTACAGAGAAAAAGGAAATCATTTTTAAAAGTCTTTGATTTATTCTCATTTCTTTTCCAACCCTCTTGTAGTTACCTCAACCATTCTGTTGAACAGCTTTCTTTTTTTTTTTTTTTACCCTTATCCATTTATTTCCCATTTCTTCATGTTTGCATTCTTCTGTTCTATTCCAATTCCTTCTCCATTCCATTCTCTTCCCCTTTTATGTATTTTCTTTCCTTTTTTATTTTTCTTCTTTTCTCTTCTTCTCCCCCTTTTTCTCTTGTCATCGTTTCTAATTCATTCAATGGTGGTGGGTTGCTCAAAATCGTCCCTAATTATTTGTCCCCACCCCTCTATTTTTTGACCCCTATCTTTAAATCTCCATTATTTTGACCTCCAATATTCTCTTACTCCTTTCTTACTGTAAAATAGTTTTTTTCTCAATTCCACAACCACAACGACTAATGAACATTGATATAAACCCATATCCGCTTAAATATTGGACTACAAAGTCATCTAAGAAAAAGCAAATTCATTGTGATGAAAATAACACAGGGTGCTGAAAAAAAGGGGAAGATAAGAAATGCATGACAACAAGCACTATACACAAAATATAAGACTAAAAATGTGTAGCAGTATTCATTTAACTGATCATCTACTGTACTTGCCTCAAACTTGCCATAGCCTACAGCCGGCTTTAAAACTCAGATTGCCTTAATAATAAGGGTGCACCGAATCCACTATTTTGAATTTGGCCGAACCCCCGAATTCTTCGAGAAAGATTCGTCCGAATACGGAACCGAATCCAACCTCTAATTTGCATATGGGAAAACATTTTTAACTTCCTTGTTTTGTGATGCACAAAGTTATGCAATTTCCTTGGGGGGTCGGATTTGGTTTGGCAGGGCAGAAGGATTTGGCCGAATCTGAATACTGCTGAAAAAGGAAGAATCCTGCCCGAATCCCGAACTGAATCTTTAATAAAAACAGACCCATGACACCTATTCGAGGTCTGTTCAAAAAGTTTCCCCGTAAACAAAATACTATAACACTTTTTCCGTTTAATTTGCAAGAACTAAATGGGTTGATGGATATTAATCACTTGCCTACCTACTGTGAAAACACAGCTCCAAGGATATAAAGAGACCTGTATTTTCTGGGGTCACACATCTGATCTGCACTGCAGTGCTATTGCATATGGAATACACAGGCAGTGAATTATGTCCTAAGCACAGCACCAGGGGAATTGGAAATGCTGGGGAGCCTTCTGAGTGATAGATATGTATCTCTTTCACACTGCAGTTAGGATGTTTTATTTATCAGCTCTTGTGAGCAGGAATTTCTGGGTTTTTTATGTTACAAAAAAGCTTTAACGGGCCCTACCATCATTGTTCACTGCTGCATTGTGCTTCCTCTTCACAACTTAAAATGAAAGGGATGAGCCCATATATTTTTGCATTACTGTTTATCCAGTCTGCATCCCAAATAATAGAAGTCTCAAAAAAAACAAAAAAACTTTTGAATACAACAATGTTAAATCCACTGGATTGGTTACAATAAATAATTTTGTGTATTTTTTTTAATGTTAGATATGTTGTTATATTTTACTAGGGAGTTTTTTCTATCCAACTGTCATTCATGCCTTGAGTCCTAGACAGATGGACAAGAGCAGCAGGGCACCAGGTTGAATTGTTTGGTTTAGATAGCATTTATTTGTCAGGCAATCACCCTAAAGTGCCTGCATATTGCTTTTAGTTTGATTGATGCCTTCTGTTTCACTGTTAGAATGAGTACTAATGATTGTTAGACTTTTATTTACCGCACTGAGTTTTGGAATGGCTTTCGGGGACAAATGAAAAGCATAGCAAGAAGTATAAGGCCGGGTACAAGCAAATCAGTTAAGATATCACACCAAGGTCAAGCCATAGGTATTGGCAGTGCCAGTTGGTTATCAGTAAATTTGGCTCAGTATCTGCGACTCTCTTTGTCAACTGTCAGTTGGGCACACTCAATACATTGATGCTACCAAATGATTATTAAAGAGACTTCTAATAAATAAACAACCTGAAAGGCTGTATAGGATATGGAGAGGTATATTCATTGCACTTCTTCTAGGGGGGGGGTCAACTAAAACACCAGCTAAAACGCTAGGGTTGACCTCTGCTGTTGTGGGTTGCCTTTAAATGGGTGGAATTTGTGCCAATGGTGAGTTGAGAAACTCTTCTTAGGTGGCAGTGCCCCAGTGTCAAAAATGCTGCTCCTGGTAACCTTTAACAGCTGAATTTACAGTTTTCAAACTGGAAATGTTTCTCTTCTAATGCAGAGATCACAACTGCACAACTAAAGTTTATCAGAGCACAAGTCACATGACCAGGGGCAGCTGGGAAATTGACAAAATGTCTAGCCCCATGTCAGATTTCAAAACTAAATATAAAAAAAATCTGTTTGCTCTTTTGAGAAATGGATTTCAATGCAGAATTCTGCAGTACTATTAACTGTTTTTGAGATTTTTTTTCACATGACCCTTTAAAGTAGAATTTAACTGTAAATGGAAAAAAAACACACACCCCACCCAACATAGATCCCTCCTCCCCCCACCCCTAAGTTTTTACTTACCCCTCTGTGCAAATTCTGTCCTCTGGAGTTCAAAGACGCCATCTTCTTTTCTTCTGTCTTTGTGTAGTGAGCGGCGTTTTGGAGTAACCTTCCTATGTCAAACAACTGTGCATGCGCAGAAAGTTACAAAAAAAGAATTCAGAACTTTTTGGCGCATGCCCAATTGTTCGGGAATATAACTCCAAGTTTGCATGCTCCGAAACTCCACTCTGATTTCGAAGATTAACGAAGAAAAGAAGATGGCACCCGTGGACTACAGAGGACAGAATCTGCATGGAGGGGTACAGGTAGGCTGGGGGAATGAGCGGGGGGGGGGTCTATATGCATAATGTATGTATTTTTTCATTTACAGTTGAATTCTTTAAGTGCACAAAAGCTGTGCATAGAGAAGTGACATTAGAATACATACAAAAATATTTATGCTTTCCCACAATTATATTAGTATTTGTATTATTCAAACAGACAGAAGGCACTGTCACATGCTCCAAACTCCAGTCATCTGTTTACTGTGTAATGCACAACACAATAACAAGAACACGGATAACTGGATGTAAAGTACAAATGTATGTGTTGTTGCTTGAGACGCTTCCGTCAAATGTGTTTAGAAATATTATTGCTCCAAAGATACTTTTGACATTTTTTTTTAAATGTGCCTCTTTTCTTAGTTTCTTAGTATTGGTATGGGACCTGTTATCCAAAATGGTTGGGAGCTAGGGCTTTCTATGTAATGGACCTTTCCATAATTTGGATCTCCATACTTTATCTGCTAGAAAATCATGTAAACATTAAATAAACCCAACAGGCTGGTTTTGCTTCCAGTAAGGATTCATTATATATTAGGTGGGATCAAGTACAAGGTACAGTTTTATTATTTCTGAGAAAAAGGAAATAATTTAAAAAAAAAAATTGCATTATATGGATAAAGCGGAGTCTGTAGGAGATGGCGTTTCTGTAATTCAGAGCTTTCTGGATAACAGATCCCATACCTATATAGTGTTTGCTGTTCAAACATTTCCTGGTTGAGAGTAAAACTATGTATTGTCTCCTGCCCTGATTGAAGGCACACAACCAAGTGCATGAGCAAGAGGTGGGTCATTAAAGGGGTTCTGTCAAAATTTAATTCCAAGGAACAAGTTGCACAGATTATATTTGCGTAGCTCGTTCCTAAGGATATAACACAACCTACTGTTGTTCTATTTCCCATCACCTAGACATTAATGGGGAAAATGCACCCAGTTTATTTTGGAATATTCCAAGCCAAGTAAAAATGGACACCCTGTTATTGAGAAATGGCACTTTGAGCCCCTTGATGGCTATAATAAGAGTATACTAGATCTCCGCTTATCTTAAAGAAATAACTATAGTTTTGCTGCAGCTTTATTAATCCAGCTTTCTAGCCAGGGGCAAGCCACACCGGTGGGTGATTCGACGAAACGCGTCAGGTGATCAGTGACATCATCCCTAAGCGCCAAGGAACCCACACGAGGAAGGAAGGACACTGCAGGTCGGAGTCAGCGTTTGGTTCATAGGCGAAAGGAAATCCAAGGGATGAATTGTTATGCTTGAGTTTACTACAAAAATGTGAGTGTCGTTTTAAAAGGATTTTTAATTAATAAAAAGTTTTTACACTATTAGTGTGTTCCACATTCATCCACAGCAAGGATGAAAATCAGGAGGAGACTTTATCTATAGTCGTTACAGGCTGAATTATAATTTAAACGTCCTACTACATACCACGTGGTGTCTAATTAGAGAATAGCAACACGATATAGCTCAAATATATGTGGGTTAAGGTGTTGAACTACAACTCTCTGAGAAATACTACACCATAATTTTTTTTCCCGTTTGCTACATTTTTCCCCTAGCTTTTCAGCGCTGACCTTGATGTATGGTGGTGTTTTTTGACTGTTACACTCAAGGAGAACGAGTTTTTTAGGTCGGAATAAAAGGGGAATTTTTTTGTTTTTGTTCTGTTTTCAGCAAAACAAATTTTTTTATTTGGTAGATCTCCGCCTATCTTAAAGAAATAACTATAGTTTTGCTGCAGCTTTATTAATCCAGCTTTCTAGCCAGGGGCAATCCTGGGGCTGCTGCCGCTTGAGGTAGCAGCCCAGATGCTGCCTTCCCCGCACTTAAAAATCAAGAGGGTCAAAAGGGGGCAGCATTGCTAGTGCATTGAGTGCAATAGCGCTATCTGCATGAGCGGAGCCAAATTTCCAGGTTAAAACCTTCATTTTGCGAATTTTTCACCGTTTTGAGAATTGCTGCGAGTGCAAAAGTGCAAAAAGGAAGACCAGATGTGGCAGCATGCAGAAAGGAGCAGTGGGGGGGGGGGGGTGACACTTTGAGACAAAATACTGGCATGTGACAATAATAAGTGTCATCATAAAGAAAACTGAATCAGTAATTCAAGGGAAACGCAGGCTGTCATTTGGAATATGGAACATAAGTGACAGCAGGTGTAGGAGCCACCCCGAGGCACGGACCTGAGTTGTGTCCTCCCCTCACTGAGATGTGTGTGATAGAGTGTTACACAATTGCTCTGTGCAAGGTGCAGGCAGGTGTGCTGGGCTAAGCTGGGCAGCCCCCATATCACTGACACAACAGTTTGCCGCCCCTAAGATTTAGTATTTCCAGCTTTTTCTTTCTGACATGAGTTGCACTTAGCTTTAAAAAAAAAAAACTGCAGTCTGTCTGGGATCTACCCGAAAATCCATCCTTTTCGTGGAAATATCCGAAAAAGTCTGGATTTTCCACAAAAATCAAGAGATTCAGGAGAAACCCCAGAAAAAACTGTACGATTTGGGTGTTTGCCTGGGTTTTTACCCGAAACAATTAAACTAAGCTTTTTAAAAAGTATTTAGAGTAATTTGAGTTTTTTTTATTTAAAGGGGACCCATCACCAACAAAAAATTATACCGAATGCTATTTTATCACGTTAGTCAAGCAAAATGAACTTTAATCACACTATATACGTTTTTTTAATTTTGTTTCCTTCGGTCTCAGAATCTTGTTTGTGCACCAGAATGGGGGACCTGATGGCATAGAGGAGGGGCAGGCAATATTTGATTGGCAGTTGAGATTTTGAAATGAGTTCACAACAGCTATGCATGCTTTTATAAAAAAAAAGATTTTGGGTTTCATGTTTAATATGAAAAGGACTTTTTAGTATATAGCTTTTTATGTCTGGGTGACAGGTCCCCTTTAAAAAATGAGATAAATTTGGATTTTAGTAAATATCCCTCTTAGAGGCACACGAATTCTAAAAACTCCTATAAACTCCCATAAACTTGAAGTTCTAATTCAAATTTTAAATTTTCTTATCGACCCTTGATAAATCTGCCCCTCTGTTGGTTGCTAAAGGGGTCGCTGACCCTATAAACCACTGAAGCTGCCGTATATACTGTTCTCATTATTATGTTGATGGTGCACATGGCCCCCGAGTACACATTTCCATTGTTTGTTATTGGTGTGATAAAAATCAAGAGGGTCATGGGCCTTAGGCCAGAAAATGAAGCTCTTTAAAGGAATTGTTCAGTATAAAAATAAAAACTGGGTAAATAGATAGGCAGTGCAAAATGAAAAAATGTTTCTAATATAGTAAGTTAGCCAAAAATGTAATGTATAAAGGTTGAAGTGACTGGGTGTCTAACACAATAGCCAGAATCCAGTCACTCCAGCCTTTATAGTTTGCATTTTTCCCTGACTAACTATATTGGAAAAAAATTATATTTTGCTCTGCCTATCTATTTATCAAGTTTTTATTTTTACACTGAACTTGTTCCTTTTTCATCAATATCTGACTTTATAAGATATAGATCACAGCCTTTTTGCCACATACACAGGCCTATTATCTACTCACTATGCATGGTCAACTTTAGGCTAGGGCCAGACAGTACTGAATTCGGCCTGTCAAAATCCGCAGGCTGATTCATCCACCTACCACTAGCAAAATCCTTCTCTGTGTTTGTGTCTGGAATCCTTGTGTTGGCTCCAGTGTGAACACGCTCGGTGAATTTCCACAAATATATGCAACACAGAAGAGGATTCTGCTAGCAGGCAGATATCAAGCGGGTAGGTTATATTTTCCCTTGCGATCTCTAGTTGATGTGGTTTTTTTGTGTTGCCGCCCATTGCCATTGTTGTAATCAGGGTCAGACTGTTGGTCCCTGGGCCCGCACGCATGTGCAGGAGAAGCTCAAACGGTGCAGCACCGCAACTTTTTTCTTTATATGGTCAGGGTGAGGGTGTCTAGTCCGGCGGGGGCCATGTGTGCCGGGGCCTGGTGGGGGCCCACCGGGTTTTTTCCCAGTATCCCGCTGGGCCAGTCCGAAACTGTTTGTAATCCAATCATTTGACCTTAGGGCCGAACGATCAGATGGTCCAATAATTTGTTCAAATGCATTTAAGTCCAAATCATTTTTGGTTTAAATGTGTGAAAGGTTCTTTTTCTAGTGTTAAAAGCAGTTTTGTTCAGAGTGAAGTCGCCCATTAAACCATATGTTTTGTGTGTTAGAAAGTGCTTTTATGTAGTTTATGAGTTTAAAGTCTAAAGGTGACCATACACTTTGGTGACCTCTCTAGTGATTGGCGAATAAACAATTTGACCCACGCCTGTTGTGTTCAAATGCATTTAAGTCCAAATCATTTTGACGCATGTCTAGGGTTGCCACCTTTTCTGGAAAAAATACCACCCTTCCTATATATTTATCTTTTTTCCCTCTATTAATAACATTGGGATCAACCATCATTTTTACCAGCCAGGTGGCAACCCATGGCACGTCAGAATAGTCACGCACATAAAAACTCATCAAAATTAATCAGACGCCCATTGACTTTAATGCATTTGGACAAAATAGACGTGCCTATCAAATTGTTGCCTGCGTCAAAATTATTGGCGGGCGGTTTTCGCCTGAAGTGCATCTCAGAAATTCACCGCAAATTTGCTAATCACTAGTGAGGTCACCAAAGTGTATGGCCACCTTTAGACTTTAAACTAATAAACTACATAAAAGCAATCTGCAGAAGTAACAAGAGCAAGTTTGTATTTCTTTGTCCAGCCATCACAGCATGACGGACGTTGACATTAGTTACAGACTGCATGCCACTGGCTGGATGTGAGGCAAAAAACTTACTACCTGTAGGGAAGGAGAATACATGAGGACACATTTGCATTTTTGCATGAACAGCGGGATAAAATAATTCTATTGTTTGTCTAGGGGGATGGAAATATAATTTGCTGTTGTCGGAAAGTAAACTTTTTTTGATGGCAGCTCCCCTGGAGCAATGACAGGCCAGGCTGTTTGACAAGACACCGCTTCATTTGCACAAAAAGGTCTGAAATTCTATAGATGAACTAGTTTATTCTTAGTAACAAACCGCTCCCCCAGTATTTGTGGTAATGTTAGGCCTGTCTTGATACAAGATTGAAAAATACAAAACCCACACTGGGAAAGGAAAGGTCGGGGGGCAGTTACAAAACACCCCCACTTTAATAATTGGAACCTTGCCCTGTCTGTGACTGAGGATTTTATTTTTGTTCATATATTATGTTAAATCGTTTAATGTTCAAAAGGGTTTTTTATCTAGTGTTAAAATCAGTTTTGTTCAGAGTTGTCGCCCATTAAACCATATGTTTTGTGTGAGTAAATACCCACAAGGGTAGTTTAGAAGTATCCCTTTCAAAGGTTGTGTATACAGGGGTTCCATCATATATTTCCTTATAGTCAGTCATTCTAAATCTAGAGGATACAGGTATAGGATCAGTTATCTGTAAACCTGTTATCCACAAAGATCCGAATTATGGAAAGGCTGACACCATTATATAGTGAATAAAGTACCCCCTATTGTAAAATATAAGGGTATTATAAGTTACCAATGAGTTTCATGACCATATAAAAGAACTCACCGTTCATAAGGATATAATTTACAAAATATTCACAGTTTTTGTGTATTATATTCAAATATTTTCCTTTTTTTTTTTTTTTTTGCTAGTAATAAAACAGTACCTTGTACTTGATCCCAACTAAGAAATCTTTACTGGACGCAAAACCATTTGCTAAAATTCATCCAAACATGAATTAAACCTGAGGGGCTAGGCCAGAGGGGGGATGAAATCATTCTGCTGGAATCCACAGGCCATACCTTCCAACTTTCCCGCATTACAAGGGACAGTCCCAATTTTTGCTGCCTGTCCCACCAATCCATATAGTTGTAGAGATGGACATTGTCCCATCATCTTCAGGTCTTCACGGCTTCTTCCTTAGATTTTCACTTCGGATCTTCTCAGCTCTTCCTGCACTTCTCTAGTTGGTCAGTCAGAATGACTTAGTGAAGTAGGGAAAGGGGTGTGTTTTAGTAAAATAGGTGTGGACTTGGGGGCTGGTCTGGGATTGGGCGTGGTCCAAAAATTTTGGCCCGCTTCGAGCAGCGATACTTTTTCTCCCTCTTTCTTGTTCTAAAATGTTGGGGAGGAATGCCACAGGCTGACATCAGACCCTGACAGCTAGCAAATGCCTCTTCTGTGTTTGTGGACACAGGATACAAAGTAGATCACAAATACACTCTGTAGTATACAACGGGATTCTTCAGAATCTGTTATCTTTTGTGTATCCTGTGCTTCAATGGCTGCCCCCATGGCTACACAGCAGCTTGTTTATATAAACAATAGTAGTACTTATCTCTTTTCTACTATGTATCCTGTGCTTGAATGGCTGCCCCCATGGCTGCACAGCAGCTTGTTTATATAAACTATAGTAGTATTTATCTGTTATCTACTTTGTATCCTGTGCTTGAATGGCTGCCCCCCATGGCTACACAGCAGCTTGTTTATATAAACTATAGTAGTACTTATCTGTTATCTACTGTGTATCCTGTGCTTGAATGGCTGCCCCCATGGCTGCACAGCAGCTTGTTTATATAAACTATAGTAGTATTTATCTGTTATCTACTATGTATCCTGTGCTTGAATGGCTGACCCCATGGCTACACAGCATCTTGTTTATATAAACCATAGTAGTACTTATCTATTATCTACTGTGTATCCTGTGCTTGAATGGCTGCCCCCATGGCTGCACAGCAGCTTGTATATATAAACTATAGTAATATTTATGTTATCTACTTTGTATCCTGTGCTTGAATGGCTGCCCCCCATGGCTATAAAAAAGGGTTTGAGAGAATTATCAAAACCGTATATGTTGCAGGTGGGGGGATACCCCTATTTTATTGTGACCACCTGTGCATCAACGTTTCAGGGGGATTTCCCTCCCTTCGTCAGGGAGGGTTAATCCCCCCCGAAAATTATATGTATACAGGATACAAAGTATCTATGTTACATGGACGTGTGCCGACCATCTAGAGGGAATTGAACCACCTTGGCAGGATTTCATGGAAAGGTGATAGGTGCAGTTCAACCACGTACAATGCCCCCCATGGCTACACAGCAGCTTGTTTATATAAACTATAGTAGAGTTTCACAAGCAAACACACCAGTTTTACCAGTGCAGAGCAACAGTATATTATATTGTAATTTCTTTAAAACAAAGTTTTTTGGTGTTACTGTTCCTTTAAACAACCTGCATCCTCCCTTTCAGTTTTGGGTCGGACATGGTGAAAACCAATACACAATGTGGGTGCTTATTTAGACTCAGCCCTAGCAGGATACACTGGCACACCTTAAAAAAAAAAAAAAAAAAAGGTAATTTCTGCAATTTGAACCTTTCAGTAAAATACCCATCTGGGAGGAATCTGTTAAAGGAACAATTAGCACCGAAACACCTTGGTGCATTAAATATTCCCACATTAACCCCCTGCGCCATTCATCCATCAGCTGCTGTCCTGAGCAAATCGGCCCTGAGTGCACATTAGTTTAATCAGGCCGAGGGTGGGGGGGGTGTTAATACTTTATTGATTGAAAAGGCTGCTACCGAGCCATAGCCCAGGTTCTATATTCCTCCCTCTGCGCGTGACATTCAGGTACGTGTGAAAAATTATACCAATTATGAAATCGGCCACTTACAGCCTTAAAGTGCACTCGTGTGTCACAGTGGAAAGTGCTTGCCACCAAATGATATTGGATGGATCCTGAGCTTGAGGGAAAGTGCTGAGAGGAAAGACTTTAACCAAAGGGCAATTGCCTGAAATTTACTTAGAAATAGCTATTTATCACCCTAGGATTTCCTGCAGTTCACATCCGACGCAGACACTTTACGGAATGAAACAGCCATCCAGCCGGCATTACGCAGCCATTGTGAGAAGTGTTTTTTTTTTTTTTCTCTCCACTACGCTGACATTAAATGAAAAATTTAGAAGTCATTTTAACAGCTTAAAGATGCATTATCCTCTTTGATGTGCCATTTCAGCTGCACATAAAAAACCATAAAAAATAACCCCACAGAAATAAAAGGAACTTTAGAAAGTTTTATGACATGCCATGTAATGTACCTCTCGCTCTCTTGTTCCCTCTCATTTTTCCTCTCTCTCATTTTTCTATACCTTTCTCCCGAATTCTTGAAATCTTATTCAGCCCTTTTGTATTCTCTCTGGAGCCAAGGTCTGCCACTTTTATTGTTACATAAAAGCCATGATTAGGAAAAGGCAGGGTCAGACTGGCCTTGCGGGATCCCAGGAAAAAGCCCGGTGGGCCCCCGCAGGGCCAGACCCCCTCTACCGATAACCAATAATACAAAGAAAATAGTTTTTCGGTGCCGCTGGTGCATGCACACCGAGCAGCGTCGTTTGCACGGGGCAATGTTACAGTAAGGGGGGGGGAAGTTGCGTCACAGTAAGGGGGCGGCATTCGCGCTGAGTGTGCCTCACAGCAAGGAGGAGGCGGCAGCAGCAGGGCACAGGGTCCAACCCTGGGTCCTGGCTTGGGAACCATTATCCAGAAACCCGTTATCCACAAAGCTCCAAATAAGACTCCGTGTTAGCCAAATAATGCAATTTGTTAAAAAAAATTCCTTTACATATTTCATTTAATATTTTCTCTGTAATAATAAAACAGTAGCTTGTACTTGATCCCAACTAAGATATAATTAATCCTTATTGGAAGCAAAACCAGCCTATTGGGTTTATTAATGTTGACATGATTTTCTAGTAGATTTAAGGTATGAAGATATAAATTTCAGAAAGGCCCATTACCTCTTGTCCTGGGCATTCTGGATAACAGGTCCTATACCTCAAATCCAGAGGTATAATAATTCAAACCAAAATTATAATTGGTGAACTAACGCAGCCTATCAGATGCTTGCTTTCATTATTTTACCAGCACCTAGCCATTAAAAGCTTACTGCTGATTGGTGGGCCCATCCAAACATTGCAAATAGGGGATCCGTTTTCTCTAAACCTGTTATCCAGAAATAGGGGATCCGAATTACAGAAAGGCTGTCTCCCATATACTCCATTATAATCAAATTATACCGATTTTTAAAATGTATTTGATTTCTCTGTAATAATAAAACGGTAGCTTGTGCTTGATCCCAACTAAGATATAATTAATCCTTATTGGAAGCAAAACCAGCCTATTTGGTTTATTTAACCTTACATGATTTTCTAGTAGACAAAGTATGAAGATCTAAATTACGGAAAGATCTGCCTGGAAAAGAGGTCCCATACCTGTACTTATAATCTCCACAGCCTATTTCCTTTATCCCCCTGTTACATAAAAGGGGGTGCATAAAAAAGCTAATTTTATTAGGCATTAGATACATAACAATTTTTTGATGTCATTACTAGTGAAAACAGTGTCTTTCTTTCCTTTGCTGCTCTCTGTATTGCTGTTTGTTTATGACTACAGGTACAGGTATGGGATCCATAATCCAGAAACCCATTATCCACAAAGCTCTGAATTATGGGCAGGCCATCTCCCATTTCATCCAAACAATCCTGGGGGGTTATTTATCAACATCGGACTAAATCTGCATGAAC
>CM044446.1:10968385-10994366 GCA_024363595.1 Xenopus borealis | reverse complement strand
TCTGTTATCTACTGTGTATCCTGTGCTTGAATGGCTGCCCCCATGTCTACACAACAGCTTATTTATATAAACAATAGTAGTGCTTGTGAAGCAAACACTGCTGTTTTACCAGTGCAGGGCAACATTTCTTTATATTTTTATTACCACTGGGAGCAACATCCAAGGAGTTGGAGAGCAACATGTACAAGCTGTACAAGACAGAACGACTTAGATCTGCCTATCATGACAAAGTATCTACTCTAGAAAACAGAAAAAATCTACTCTAGAAAACAGATAAAAAACATAAAAGGTATCGGTGGCAAGAGGATTATGTATCTGATTAACCTGACTGTAAAACAATGAAATGCACAGTTTAAGGGCAAGGCCAGACGGGGAGATTCGGGGGAGATCTGTCGACTTTTCGCCGCGACGAATCTCCCCCGAATCTCCCCGAATAGCTAGTCAGCGCTGTGCACTCACTAGGCGTAAAGTCGCCTGCACTTGTTCACACGCAGCGGCACGATTTTAAAAGTCGCTCAAAATTGCCTGCTGCGTGTGAACAAGCGCAGGCGACTTTACGTCTAGCGAGTGCGCGGCGCTGACTAGCTATTCGGGGAGATTCGTCGCGGCGAGAAGTCGCTAGGCGACAGATCTCCCCCGTATATTCCCCGTCGGGCCCTGCCCTTAAATGTCTCTAGTCAGCTGTCTCAATGTTAAGACATTAATCCTACCAATGGGAGGATTATGGTTAGAACAGCTAATGTAGAGATTTCCATGGTTCTCTTAGCAAAGGAGGTCTTTAAGTATCAGTCAGCATCTCTGTTAATCATTGTAGTGCCGTGAAATGGTTAAAGGGGTCAGTAAATGGAAGCTGCTGATTGGCCTCTTAGGGCAAGTAGACCTATAGCAGGCCTTGCTTCTTTTACAGGAATGGGACCTGTTATCTGGAATGGGCTTTCCGGCTAATGGATCTTTCCATAATGTGGGACTTAATACAGGTATGGGGCCTGTTATCCAGAATGCTTGGGACTTGGGGCTTTCTAGATAATTAATCTTTCTGTAATTTGGATCTTCATACATTTAGTCTACTAGAAAATCACGTAAACATTAAATAAACCCAATAGGCTGGTTTTGCTTCCAATATGGATTAATTAAATCTTAGTTTGGATCTACTTTTTTATTATTACAGAGATAAAGAAAATAATTTTTAAAACTTTGGATTATTTGGATAAAATGGGGTCTATGGGAGACGGCCATTCCGTAATTGGGAGCTTTCTGGATAACGGATTTCCAGATAATGAATCCCATACCTGAACCTCGAGTCTACTAGAAAATCATGTAAGCATTGAATAAACCCAATAGGCTGGGTTTGCTTCCAATAAGGATTAATTATATCTTAGTTGGGATCAAGTAAAAGCTACTGTTTTATTATTAATGGACAAGGAAAGTATAAAATAGAATAAGGGTAGAAATGCTATATTTTGTATACTAAACATAAACATGAACTTACTGCACCACAAGCCTAATCAAACAAATGATTTATGCTTTCAAAGTTGGCCACAGGGGGCTGTCATCTTGTAACTTTGTTATACATCTTTGTAAGACCAAGACTGTGCACTTGCTCAGTGTGATCTGGGCTAAGCTTAGGGATCGTTATTAATGATCAAAACAGCACAAGCAAATAATCAAAGAAGGCGATACAGCAAGACTGATTAATAATCAGAATATACAGACTGCACTGGGTCCGGTGTTGTCATGTAATCTAATATGGATTTTAAAGTTTTTGGATTGTTTAATACAAACTTTCTCCAACTCTGCAGAAACAGTGGCTGCAGCAAAATAATCCTCCAAATAGAATCCCAGTTTATCTGTTTAAATCTGGCTCCATGATCTTTGTCCCTGCAAATGGAGTTGGAAACATTAAAATGGATATAAAGGCAGAAATGAAATCCAATACAAATCTCTAAACAGTCGCCGACTGCTCTACAGGAAACAAAGTTGCTGGAGTTCTGCATGGCTGGGAAGTAAGGCGGGGACTCAACCTGCTGTTCATAAGTATGATTGTTTCCCTGCCCAGCATTTAGGGACAGTCTGAAAATTCCTATCCACATAGGGTTGCCACCTTTTCTAGAAAAAAATACCGGCCTTCCTATGTTCTTATGGGGATATATATACTTAACATTGTAATCATGCAACATTTTTACCCTCTATCCACAGCAGTAAACGAAGGGAGAATTTCACTGAATAGGTGTCAGGTTTCTTATAAAAACGATACACATTTTTAAATTAAAGTATATTGGAGATAGATTTCTTTTTGCCTTAAAAAAAAAACTATTTGCTTAAAGGGAAACTGTCATGGGAAAACATGTTGTTTTTATATTTTGGTTTTTTTTTAACACATCGGTTAATAGTGCTGCTCCAGTAGACTTCTGCACTGACATCCATACAGATTTTTTTATATTCAGTTTTGAAATCTGACATGGGGCTAGACATTTTGTCAATTTCCCAGCTGCCCCTGGTCATGTGACTTGTGCCAGCACTTTAGGAGGTAACTGCTTTCTGGCAGGCTGTTGTTTTTCCTTCTCAATGTAACTGAAGGGAATGCAGTGAGGCATGGGTTTTACTATTGAGTGTTGTTCTTAGATCTACCAGGCAGCTGTTTTCTTGTGTTAGGGAGGGGGGAAAGGGAGGGGGTGATATCACTCCAACTTGCAGTACAGCAGTTATTGAAGTTTATCAGCGCACAAGTCACATGACTTGGGGCAGCTGGGAAATTGACAAAATGTCTAGCTCCATGTCAGATTTCAAAAAGAAATATAAAAAAATCTGTTTGCTCTTTTGAGAAATGGATTTCAGTGCAGAATTCTTCTGGAACAGCACTATTAACTGATGCATTTTGAAAAAATTTTTTTAGGGATTTAAAGGTTACATTACTGTTATACTGAAGTACTGAAGGATAGTTAACCAAATTCACTAACTACATGGATCTTTGATCAGGTATGGGATCTGTTATGGGGAAACCTGTTATCCAGAAGGTTCTGAATTACAGAAAGGCCTATTTGGGCTACCAAACTTTTTTCATGCTTGTATTGCTCCCCAAATCTTTTTACTTCTGAATATTACTCATAGTTGCAAAAGGCTGGGGACCCATGCTCTAAAATTAGTCTGCAGCTTAGTGGCCTATGAGGCAATTCGAACAGTCTGGCCAACTGGTAATCAGCCTGACGATCATTCATATATCTATCTTACAGCTTAGAAAATCCCACTGTATTTGGACCGAATCAATGCATCAACAGGTCACCTTAGTCCCCCATATTGATTGTTGGACTGACTGCCAAATTAATTGATTATCCCAATTTAGCCCAACGTGTTAGGTGTCAAATTTCAAACATTGGGTCATAGTCAACCTCCTTTGGCAGTGTAATCCCAAAGGTATAGACGCACTCAATTATTTTCAATGGGACTGTACTCACACGAACGCATGTAGGCGCCAAACGCAGGAAAAATGCAGCATGTTGCGTCTGAACTTGCGTTCGGCGCTTACACGTGCCTCGTGGGTACAACCTCATTGAAAAGAATGAGGTGCGTCTAGACCTGCGCTCCCATGCGGCTGAACGCAGCCAAACGCAATGCAGGGGAGCGCAGGTCCAAAACGCCCGTGTGTAAGGGTTCTAAAGTTGAATTCTGGACTTTGTCCTGTCAGTGGCACGTACAGGTATAGGGCCTGTTATGGAGAATGCTTGGGACCTGGAGCTTTCCGGATAATGGATAACTTTCTTTAATTTGGATCTTCATACCTTAAGTCTACAAGAAAATCATGTAAACATTAAATAATACCCAATAGGCTGGTTTTGCTTCCAATAAGTATTAATTATATCTTAGTTGGGATCAAGTACAATCTACTGTTTTATTATTACAGAGAAAATGGAAATCAGTTAAAAAAATTTGGATTATTAGCATAAAACAGAGTCTATGGGAGAAGGCTGTTAAGTAATTTGGATCTTTCTGGATAACAGGTTTCCAATAACGGGTATTATACCTATACAGGCTTCCCCCCTTTGGTACCAAGAAAGTAGAAATGCTACAATAACAAGACACAAGTCCTACCAACAGCATCTAGCATTTTAACATACAGACATTTGCTGACATTTTTGCCTTTAGAATTGAGCTCTGCCCCCAGCAACCCAATACTCCTTCAGGCAAAATAACCGTTTTCTCAAGAAAACTACTGCTCGGGCATCACATATGTTTTTGAAAATAATCCGCAGAAAACTACCTCTGCAATAAGTCTAAACATGCATTTTAAAGCTTGGCTGTGTATTAAATAGTAGGAGTTTGCCTTTATTATATTATTTATAAACATTGTGCCTGAAATAAAACTATTATTTAGAACTCTAAATAAATAAAAAAATCCTTGGCTAAAGCATCACCCAGCTTGACGTAAACACAGCTACAGTATATATGTTTTTAATTCCCTGGGATTGCAGTTTGACTTACTGGGAGCGAGGCCATAGGCTTATTAAATGGCAGTGTTACTGGCTGAGAACGCAAGAGTCATTATGTGCATTCACTCATTACTGAGACTGAAGCAGAAATATTGTGTTCGATTTCAGTAGCTTGTAGTGTTTTTAAGCAACAATTGCATTGTCTTCAATGAAGGAGCACTCTCAGCTGCACAAAGCCATTGGGTTGTAAAGGGGTTTTGAAGCCCAAAATCAAATTTTGCTAAATAAAAGAAAATATAATTTGATGCAACTTTCCAAGTACATTCTTTACAAATGTGGCATCTCTCTTTCCATTTTGATTCCTCCAGTGCTGCTTCTGACTACTAAATCAGGGTACCAAATGCTAGCTGATTTACACACCCCCTAAGCACCTGCAAGGCAATCTGGGAAATGGAGTTTCAGCTGGAGGAGAGCTAAATGTCACATTATATGCTTGCTTTGGCATAGATACTTAGGGGCAGATTCAGGTCGGACGTGGGTGTCCACAGAAGGAGGTGGAATTGAAAATTCTAAATTTCCAACTTTTTTTGATGGCCTAGTCAAATTTGACTAGGGAATAGTTCTTTTGTAGTTTTTAAAGAAAAAAAAAATTAGAATTCGATTTTCTAGATTTAACATACACTGGCCCAAAGTGTCACAAACGGCACCCAATACCAGAACAATTGCCAAACACCTTTGTCTCAGCTCGGCTTCACCAGTTAAGTGACCGCCTTTGGCCTCGGGAGGAGCCCTCGGCTTACTCAGATGCCACCTGGACTCAACGAGAGGTGTAAAGCAAAGGTTCTGGCTAGCACAGGGGCACGATCGTCTCACCAAGGAATTGGATTGAAGAATACCACCAACCGGAGTAGGCAGGCCGGAACAGCACAAGCTGCGTAGAATAGTCAGACAGGCCAGGATCAGGATTAGAGAGTGTAGAGAGTAGTAAGGGGACAGGCAAAAGGTCAGGATACCAGAGGACAGAGATAATCAGACAAGCCAAAGGTCAGGATTGGAGAATAGCAGGATAGTCAGGCAAGGCAAGGGTCAAATACAGTAGATCAGTCAGGAATCAGATAGGAAACACACCCAGGAACTAGCTAATAGAACCTAACAACGGGCAATGCTCTGAACACTAAGATCCCTTTAAATAGTATTTGAATTTGGCGCCATTGCGCGTGACGTCATCACGCCGGCGCGCATGCGCTTACAAAAGGCGGAAGTGCGCGTGCGCCGCGCACTAGGGAACCGGCAGGGGAAGGGGAAGGATGCACGCGGTGAGCGTCCCCGCTGGAGGCATGGCGGGCGCTCCCGCGTGCATGGAGGTGAGCCACTAGACCACCAGGGATACGGTACGTTACACAAAGAACCTGCGGAATTACTGTTTTAGTCAATGGGAGACTCTTGGGATCAATTTGGAGTTGTTTGCAGCCTTCCCGACATTTTTTGTAGAAAAAACTCGAATTGAGTTCGATTCTAATTCAATTCAAGTTTTTGGGTCGATCCTATTCACCCAGGTTTATGAAATTAGATTTTTTAAATTAATTTCGATTTAGAGTTCATTGGAGTTTATGTGAGTTCTTAAAAACATTCAAAATTCAACCTTTGATAAATATCCATCCCCATGTATGAATATCCAGGATAGCAGGTCCCATACCTGAACTATGTGTGTATATATATATATATGTGTGTATATATATATATATATATATATATATATATATATATATATATATATATATATATATATTTATACAAAAAATATAACTTGCACATCCTCATACATTGTGGGTTATTTATTAAAGTCAGATTTTTTTTCTCATTGGCTTTTTAAATGGGAAAAACACAATTTTTTTTGTGGGAATAAACCTTGAATTATTCAGGATTAATTAAACCCCAAGGGTGTTAAAAGTCTGAATAAAAAAGTACTCCAGCTCAGACCTTGCCAAGTTGATGTAGAAGTCAATGGGAGATGTCCTGAAGATATCCTGATCTGCGCCAAGTTTTCGAAAAAGTTGCGGTATTCTGACGTCAAATCTGTAAAAGTCGTGGTATTTGGGCGTCAAATCTGAAAAAGTCGTGGTATTCTGACGTCAAATCTGTAAAAGTCGTGGTATTTCAGCGTCAAAGCTACCAAGTTCATGTAGAAGTCAATGGGAGCTGTCCCAACGATATCCTGATCTGCGCCAGGTTTTTGAAAAAATTGAGGTATTCTGGCGTTAAATCTGTAAAAGTCGTGGTATTTGGGCGTCAAATCTGAAAAAGTCGTGGTATTCTGACGTCAAATCTGTAAAAGTCGTGGTATTTCAGCATCAAAGCTGCCAAGTTCATGTAGAAGTCAATGGGAGCTGTCCCAACGATATCCTGATCTGCGCCAGGTTTTTGAAAAAGTTGAGGTATTCTGGCGTTAAATCTGTAAAAGTTGTGGTATTTGGGCGTCAAATCTGAAAAAGTTTCGGTATTCTGACATCAAATCCATAAAAGTCGTGGTATTTGGGCATCAAATCTGAAAAAGTTGCGGTAGTTTTCAGAAAATTCTGAGAAATTTTGTGGTTTTAGATAAATAACCCCCTAATGTGATAGCAAAAGCCACGTATATTTCTTAGAAAACAAATAAGTAGAACTCATAAGCAGTAGGTTGCCTAACAAACAAAACAACACTTTATAGGTCAGCGACACAAAATTAAATAAACAAAAACCGCACTACCCAATACTACTAAAAGAAATACAAAATGCACCAATCTCATCGCTTTGAATATCCCTGCTAAAGTCATGCATTGTTCTTGAGGGAGCGCAAGTAAAACACATTAGAAGTAATTTAAAGTTGCTATGAGCTTTCTTTATTTATCCCTCTACATAAAAGCCACAATTTTCTCTATGAAACAGGCTGGCCTTGATAAAGTGCTTATGTTAAATCACATCATCCCAGTTCAGCGGACAGACTCTCTAGGCGTATGTTGTATTTTCTGTTTTTAATATATAAGGAGCGAGACGCTGTTTTGTTACGAATGCGCCCTTTAAATCTCACCGCTCGTATAAATAATGAATGAACTTCAATTGTATCCCTAATATTATTCTCATGTCTTATTAAACTAATATTTCACATATAAAAATAGGTATGTGTATTTCTTTTTGGAGGTTTCCGAGAGGACAAGTTTGTTTGTTTGATTCTACAATAAATTTAATAAAATGGAACTGTTAAAGGACAAGGAAAGAAATGCTGTATTTTGTATACTAAACATGAACTTACTGCACCACAAGCCTAATCAAACAAATGATTTATGCTTTCAAAGTTGGCCACAGGGGGCTGTCATCTTGTAACTTTGTTATACATCTTTGCAAGACCAAGACTGTGCACATGCTCAGTGTGGTCTGTGCTGCTTAGGGATCATCATAAATGATCAAAACCGGTAAATAAAGCTGCTTGAGTTCTGTATGGCTGGGAAGTAAGGCAGGGGCTCCCCCTGCTGTTCATAAGTATGATTGTTTACCTGAGGGACCATCTGATAATTCCTATCCACAGAAGTAAATGAATGGAGAATTTCACTGCATACAGTTAGGTTTATTATAAAAAACGTTTTTTAATTGAAGTATATTGGAAATAGGTTTATTTTTCATTAAAGTAAAAATGGGATTTTTTTTTTTTTTTTGCCTTTCCTTGGCCTTTAAATAAAGATCCAACTGTACGGCTGCAAAACTGCTTTTAGCTATGGGAATGTTAATTATATTTTTGTATCAATGCTGTAAAGCTAATTTTCGTGGTTGTGTATTAAGGTGGATCCCACAGTTCCAGAAAATCGATTCTGCCACCTGCTTTATAGGTTATGTCTAAACTTTAATTGGTTAAAAATGTATCCAAACCATTAATTAAAGTTTAAAAAATTTAAAGCTCAGTTTATAATTGTTTTTAATTGAGTTTGTACCCAGATGCCAACAGTGAGGCTTTGTGGGGCAAAACTTGAATTTTTTGGGATTTCTTAAAGTCCGAAACCCAAAATCAGCCATCTTAATCCAGCTGAGGTTGTATATAATCAATGGGAGAGGTCCCTATCCTAATGTATATGGAAGTTTCTGTGATTTGCGCTGAAATTAGCCAGAAATTTTTTTTTCAGGGGAAAAAAATCGGGTTTTCGCTTGATTTTAGAGTTTTTCCCTGATCTGATTAAATCAAGCTTTTTTTTTTTATAACAAATAAGGTCAAGCAGTTGATTCTAGTTTGGCCAGACTTTTTTTAAAAAATTTGAAAAATTTAGATTTTGATAAATAACCCCCTGAATGTTGGTCTTGGTAAAGTACAGGTATGGGACCTGTTATCCAGAAAGCTCAGGACCTGTGGTTTTCCTGATAATGTATCTTTACATAATTTGGATCTTCATGCCGTTAAGTTTACTATAAAATCATGTCCCAATAGACTGGTTTTGCTTCCAATAATTATTAATTATATCTTAGTTTGGATCAAGTATTATTACAGAGAAAAAAAGTTTCTCTCCAATAGATAGCACTCCAATTATAATAAAACTGTCTTTAATTATAGGACAGCAGCTCAATGCATTGTTATTACAGAACAAAAGGAAATAATTTTAAAAATTTGGGTTATTTGGAGAAAATGTAGTCTGTGGGAGATGACCCCGTAATTTGGCACTTTGTGGATAATGGGTTTCCAGATAACGGATCCCATGCCTGTATAGAGAGCTACAGGGCAGAATGAGATCAGTTG
Organism: Xenopus borealis; assembly: GCA_024363595.1. Lineage (NCBI taxonomy): Eukaryota > Metazoa > Chordata > Amphibia > Anura > Pipidae > Xenopus > Xenopus borealis. Next base: position 10,985,186 of record CM044446.1, on the reverse strand, counting down.
TGCTGGACTTCATTCACTCTCAGGAGTACAACCAGGCAGAATATAATGGAATCAATTGGGGAATGCATTTATTTAAACGCGCGTTTAACTCAAAAACTTGCCTGTTTGTAGGAGTCTATTAGGTAGAGGGTGATGCTTATTTCAATACACCATCCAAATGCAATTTAAAGAGAAACTCCCTTACAGAGTTCATTATATAGAGGGGATAAACTCCTGGACAAAGCCCTTTCCCTTTCAACCAGCAGCGACTCCACAATTTGGTGAAGTCGGGTAAAAACAGATTTTATTTGAATTAAACAAGTTCGGTTTGGACTGTGAACATGTAATTTAAAAAAAAAAAAAAAAAACAGAGCCCTGAAGAGAATATTTTATCCTCCCTGCTGCGTTTGTATTCTTTTATGAAGCTAAAAGGAAGTTGTTCACCATGAAACATAATAGAAGGAATTAAATACACAGTACAACTGGCTGAATCCAGACGTATTAGGCTCTGTTTAGTGATGGGCGAATGTATTCACCTGCGGCGAATTCCCGCGATTCACCGCAGGCAAATTTGTGAAACGTCAGCGAAATTTCACCGGCGTCTGGATTTGGATGCGGGCGTCTGGTTATGGACGCCGGCATCCGTTTTTGGACGCTGGCGCCTATTGCTTCGATGCCGGCAGTGGACGCCCGTGTCCAAAAATGGAAGCTGGCGTCTAGAAGAGGCGCGGTGCCGTTTTGAGAATTTTTAGCCATTTCACGAATTTCTCTAGAAATTCACGAAACATTTGGCGAAACGCTGCCGATTCATCCATCATTAGCTCTTTGCTCTTTATAAAGGGATTTCTGTATTTACCTATTCTCTTGGATACTTCTCACTGCATAGGCTTGACCCTGAGGCACCCTGCCTATTTAAATATTCCATAAGAAATACGTTTTTGGAGAAAACTACATGAAGCAAAAGTGGTAACCCTGCACCCCAATTGTTTTCAGGAATATACAGCAATACAGTGATATTACTGATTCTACCCATTTTGCGTTTAGTACATTAAGAGGGTTATCATTTTTTTCAGATTTTTTTAAATAAAAAAGTCTGACCAAACTAGAATCCATGATGTGACCTTATTTATTATTAAGAAAATCACAATTCAATCGGATCGGGGACAAACTCGATAAAATCAGGGAAACTCAAATTCTGCGTTGAGTTTTTTCCCAAATCATGTGATTTTTTTTTGGGTTAATTCAGACTAAAAACACAAAACCTTTTCTTTCACTAATGGTTAGTGGTTGGCTGAAGCCATTTATTGTCAAACAACTGTGTTTACTCTTTTAAATCATAATCACTACACTAGCAGCTTGTTTATATAAACTATAGTAGTACTTATCTGTTATCTACTGTGTATCCTGTGCTTCAATGGCTACCCCCATTGCTGCACAGCAGCTTGTTTATATAAACTATAGTAGTACTTATCTGTTATCTACTGTGTATTATGTGCTTCTGAAGCAAACAGTGCAAGGCAACCGTACATTATATATTTCATTACTTTAAAGTGGACCTGTCACCCAGACACAAAAAGCTGTATAATAAAAGCCCTTTTCAAATTAGACATGATATCCAATTTCTATTTTTTATAAAGCATACATAGCTGTTGTAAACTTCTTTAAAAATCTCAGCTGTCAATCAAATATTGTCTGCCCCTCCTCGATGCCTGAGTCGGCAGCTTATTGGCCCGTGTGTGGGGCCATCCGATGGGCTTCCAAACGCATCAGTTAATGGTGCTGCTCCAGCAGAATTCTGCACTGAAATCCATTTCTCAAAAGAACAAATAGATTTTTTTTTATATTCAATTTTGAAATCTGACATGGGGCTAGAAATATTGTCAATTTCCCAGCTGCCCCTGGTCATGTGACTTGTGCCAGCACTTTAGGAGGGAACTGCTTTCTGGCAGGCTGTTGTTTTTCCTTCTCAATATAACTGAATGGAACGCAGTGGGACATGGGTTTTTACTATTGAGTGCTGTTGTTAGATCTAACAAGCAACTGTTATCTTGTGTTAGGGAGCGGTTATCTGGTTACCTTCCCATTGTTCTTTTGTTAGGCTGCTGGGGGGAAAAAAGGAGGGGGTGATATCACTCCAACTTGCAGTAAAGAGTGACTGAAGTTTATCAAAGCACAAGTCACATGACTTGGGGCAGCTGGGAAATTGACAATGTGTCTAGCCCCATGTTCGATTTCAAAATGAAATATAAATTCTGCTGGAGCAGCACTATTATGAAAAAAATCTCTCTTGCCTGCTTCCTATAATTATCAATTCCCAAACTGAAGGAAACAAGATTCAAATAATTTATATAGTGTAACTCAAGTTCATTTTGCTTCACTAATATGATAGAAATAGGGTTTTTAATCATTTTTGGGGTGACGGGTCCCCTTGAAATCACTTTCCTTTTTTTGATGTTACTATTCTCTTAAATTAAGCCACCTGAATATTTTCCTATTTGATCTGAAACACTGGAATGATTTTGGCCTGCCATGCTACAGATGACAGATTTTAGCTACAAGAATCAGGCAGGTAGGCTGTAGAATGCAGCAGATGGGCTCCCTGAATCAGTGGTGTGTGGATGGCATTTTCCATGGCATTAATTATCCACTTTAGCTAGCAGCTCTGTGACATATGAAGAGACGCCAGAGCAAACACAGGGCAAGCCTGACCATTTGGGACCCTCTGTGGCCAGCCAAAAACACCAGTCACAGTGTGCCGGCATCATTCACAAAGCTGTTTATAGAATCCGACCTGACAACATACGCTTCACCTGTATTTGTTCCTGTGTTAAAGGTATCCTTGCACACCGGGCATAATTTAAATGCAAATTGTCTAACAGACCTGTACAGCAGCCAATGCAGAGACGATGTTTAGGTAGCATAAAACAAAAGAAAACAAATAAGAAAAATATCAGAATGTATATTTTTACTCACTGCTACCATTTACATTTTAAGCGTATAAAAACAAAGTCCAACCTGTAGCACTTGAAAATCATCACAACTATAGGTAAATAGGGCAATACAGGTATGGGACCTGTTTTCCAGAATGCTTGGGACCTGCAGTTTTCCGGATAATGGATATTTCTGTAATCTTAAAGGGATACTGACGTAAAAAAAAATTGTTTTTTTTTCAACATGCATCAGTTAATAGTGCTGCTCCAGCACACTTCTGCACTGAAATCCATTTCTCAAAAGAGCAAACAGATTTTTTTATATTTCATTTTGAAATCTGACATGGGGGCTAGACATATTGTCAATTTCCTAGCTGCCCCAAGTCATGTGACTTGTGCTCTGCTAAACTGCAATCACTCTTTACTGCTGTACTGCAAGTTGGAGTGATATCACCCCTCCCCCCAACAGCCTAATGCTGGCCATAGACGTAGCAATTACGATCGTTCTCGGAAAAGATCTTTCCAAGAAAGATTGTTAGTTTCAACACACACGTATAGAGCTGAATCGTCATATATACAGGTAGAAACAATAGAATTCTATCTGTATCTGATGATTCAGCACTAACACCGGCCGATGTTAAAGCTGGCCATAGATGCAAAGATCTGCTCGTTTGGCGACATCGCCAAACGAGCGGATCTTTCCCCAAAATGCCACTAACTGGCCAGGCTATATCTGGGTAATCCAAACGATCGGATTACGAGAAGCGCAATGGACTTCGAATGGGTCAGTCGGAAGAAAATCCGACCTTCCTGATCGATACAATGTCCAGATATCGGTTGGGAAGACCCGTCGGAAGCCCCCATACAGGGGCAGATAAGCTGTTCTAAACAACCGATATCGGCAGCTTCATCTGCCCCTGTATGGCCAGCTTAATGGTGGCCTTCAAAGGCATCCAATCAAAATTTTCCATCCAGCCCGATCAACCAGCCAACCAATATCTAAATCTTCTGACGATATTGGTCGGCTCATTTCCCACCATACACGCACCGAATATTGTAAGGAAATTTGTTTCATAGGATATTATCTGTGCGTCTATGGCCACCTTAACAACAGAACAATGGGACGGTAACCAGATAATAGCTCCCTAACACAAGTTGCCTGGTAGATCTAAGAACAGCACTCAATAGTAAAACCCATGTCCCACTGCGTACTATTCAGTTACATTGAGAAGGAAAAACAACAGCCTGCCAGAAAGCAGTTCCCTCCTAAAGTGCTGGCACAAGTCACATGACCAGGGGCAGCTGGGAAATTGACAAAATGTCTAGCCCCATGTCAGATTTTAAAACTGAATGTAAAAAAAATCTGTTTGCTCTTTTGAGAAATGGATTTTAGTGCAGAAGTCTACTGGAGCAGCACTATTAACTGATGTGTTTTGAAAGAAACATGTTTTCCCCTGATGGTATCCCTTTAAGTCTACTATAAAATGATGCTGGGATCAAGTACAAGTCACTGTTGTTTTATTATTATTATTACTGAGAAAAAGGAAATCATTTCTAAAAACTTTAATTATTTCATTATAATGGAGTCTGTGGGAGACATCCTTTCTGGATAATGGGTTTCCGGATAATGGATCCCATACGTTTAGTAACAGCACAGGTTAGACTTATAAGTTCCTTGTGCAAAATCTAAAGTGAATACAATACTAACCAGCTCCCCTCCGCCTTCAAACAATTGCTTAGAGAGGCTTCCGCATGGACTCTTGCATGTCTCACACTCATCTTTCATTACACTGATAGCACTAAACCTCTCATATCACTCACAGGGCCGAGGGACATATAATATACGACCCCTTGTAAAAATCCAAGGATTTCCTGGCTGGCCAAGAAGTTGCTGTGCTCTGCACCAGAGATAACAGAAGTTGCATTTAATTGTTTAATGTAGTGCCAGGACTAGGGTTTAATAATTTCAGTCCTTCTGAGCCTTTTCCAGCAATCAGACTTTCAATTAAGATTCTATTGATGACAGACCGGCACGTCCCTTAATGAAAAGGAGCAGGATAATGGCGCGAGCATCTACATCTGGCTCATTTCATTTGCTAGAAATGAGAAGAATTCCACGATTATAGGGAGGGAGAATGTGGATTCTTGTTACAGGTTGACGAGGGGGATGCTTCAGTTTATTCATTTTACTACTGTATTATGCCTAAGGAATTAGTAAAGGTCAAATTAAAGGGACACTAAACTATAAAATTAATTAATCTGTAACGCATTGTGCTTAGTAGTGCGGTTCTGATGCTAGTTATTAAGGGGCAGATTTACTAAGGGTCGAATTCGAGGGTTAAAAAACCCTCAAATTCAACCATCGACTTTAGAGGGAATTAAAATGTCGAATTCGAAGGATTTTACCGCAATTCGATCGAATTAAGGGGCAGATTTACTAAATTCACATGAAGGATTCGAAATTCGAATTGAATTAAAAAATAAATAAATCGAATTTGAATTTTGAATATGCAAATGAGGTAACTTCGACCATCGAATTTAAAAATTCTACAGATTCGAATAATTTGAATTTAATTGTATTCGAATATTCGATGGTCGAAGAACTACCCCTTTCAAAAAAAATTCGATAGGCCAGTTCTCCAACTTCGACCTACCGAATTGCTTTAAAACCGCATGGGAAGCTCCCATAGGTGTTTTAAAGCTTTTTTTTAGATCGAATAAAAAAATTCGATCGAGGGGTTAAAATCGTTCCAATTGGACCACTTCCCCTTTAAATTCGAAACCCTCAAATTCGATTTTTTAGTAAATCTGCCCCTAAATATTCAATCGAATAATAAAATTGTTAGAATCGAACGATTTTAACCATTCGATCACATTTTTTTTATTCGATCAAAGATAGTTTCATCTGTAGATTTCATCTGGCGAACTAGGCAGTCAAATAAAAATTTAAAGGGCAAGTTATTCGACTGTCAAATATTCGCATAGAATTTTATTTGAATCATTCAATTCAATCAAATTTAAAAAATTCGATGGTCTTCAAAAATAATCGAAAATTTTAATACTTTGGAAAATCGAATTTCGAATCCTTCATGTGAATTTGATAAATCTGCCCCTAAGCATCATTTACCCAGGTGTAAAAATGTCTCCAAAATTCCAGTGGAATTGCAAGGGCAAGGTGGAGTTGCGATTAGTGTGTTTGGTGTCCGCTTTTCATACACATATCACGCTTATTTTTTTATAACGGCAGAGGCTAAAGCTGAAAATTTGACTATAATAAAAGGGGGTTGAGGCATTTGATTGAAAGGCAGCTGGAGAGACGGAATGGGAACTGGCATGAATCGGATAGTGGAGGTGACATGCTGAGCCGTGCAGATACTCCAGCGTGAAATGCAATCTCTCAGTGGCGGTGGGAGCTCGGGATACAGAAGCTGCCCAAGTGTGGGATTACATGTCATTATTGGCAGCCTCAACTGTCATACGCAGCTTTCTATGAAGATCTGAGATAAAGCTGTTCCAAAAGTTTGCTGAGTTTATATTTAAAGGGAAACTGTCACGGGAAAACGTTTTTTTAAAAAACACACCAGTTAATAGTGCTGCTCCAGTAGACCTCTGCACTGAAATCCATTTCTCAAAAGAGCAAACAGATTTTTTTATATTCAGTTTTGAAATCTGACATGGGGCTAGATATTTTGTCAATTTCCCAGCTGCCCCTGGTCATGTGACTTGTGCCAGCACTTTAGGAGGGAATTGCTTTCTGGCAGGCTGTTGTTTTTCCTTCTCAATGTAACTGAATAGTACGCAGTGGGACATGGGTTTTTATTAATGAATGCTGTTCTTAGATCTACCAGGCAGCTGCTATCTTGTGTTAGGGAGCTGTTATCTGGTTATCTTCTCATTGTTCCTTTGTTAGGCTGCTGGGTGGGGGAAAGGGAGGGGGTGATATCACTCCTTCTTGCAGTACAGCAGTAAAGCGTGATTGGGGCAGCTGGGAAATTGACAATATGTCTAGCCCCATGTCAGATTTCAACAATGAAATATTAAAAAATCTGTTTCCTTTTTTGAGAAATGGATTTCAGTGCAGAATTCTCCTGGAACAGCACTATTAACTGATGCATTTTGAAAATGTTTTTTTCCCATGACAGGATCCCTTTAAAGGAAAAATTCAACATCAGTTAAATGGTTCCAGGACTTCAGTACTAGGCAGCATTGGCTTTAGGTACCACTGCCCATACCCCCCCTCTTTTTTATGGTTTAATGACATGGCTTTAATCACATTTGCTGTAAATATCATTAATACTATTTCAAAATGTGGGATCCATGATCCGGAAACCCGTTATCCAGAAAGTTCCGAATGACAGAAGGGATGACTCCATTATGATGAAATAATCCAAATTTTGAAAAATGATTCCCTTTTTCTCTTTAATAATAAAACAGTAGCTTGTACTTGATCCAAATGAAGATATAATTAATCCTTATTGGAGGCAAATCCAACTTTTTGGGTTTATTTAATGTCTGCTTTAAAATAAGCTTTAAAAATTTTGATTATTTGGATAAATAAAAAATTATTTGGAGTCTATGGGAGACAGCCATTCCGTAATACCATGCTTTTTGGATAACAGATCCCATAACTGTACAAAAAAAGTCAAGGATATCATGAATATCCTGTATACTCCATATAAATATCCTGTATACTCCATAAATAAAGTGATTGTGCATTATAATTATATTGCACCCCCTTCTTCATGGTCATGGATCTCCTTGTGATTTCCAATAAGGCTACATATTACATTAGAGGTACATTATTCCCTGTATAATGTTGAATTTTAATAATAATAATAATAATAATAATAATAATAATATTCATGGGGGGACATGAACTGTGGACTTTAGGATTCTGATTTTGGGGATCGTTTGTTAAAAAAAAAAAAAGCAGGTATGATCTGGGTTATTAGAGGACTGGGGTTTTCTGGATAAGGAGTCTTTCAATAATTTGGATCACCATACCTTAAATCTGCTAAAATCATTTAAACATGAAATAAACCTAATAGGAATGTTTCTCCACCAATATGCATGAATGCAGTTTAGTTATCATCTAGATTATGAGTTTCTAGATAAGTGATCCCATACTATATCTAGCTCAAAAGAAAAAAATATTTCAAGAAATTTTCAAGAAACCATTTTCCAAGCTAAAGAAAAAGGGAATAAACATTAAAATAATAAACATTTGATTGTTTTCAATTTTGTATTTGGCACCCAGGGTGGTTGGTAATAGTAAAAGTAGTAGCGATTAGTAAAAATAGTAGTTAATAGTACAGTACATCATAGTACATGATTTTTTTAGTAGACTTAAGGTCTGAAGATCCAAATTATGGAAAGGTCCGTTATGCTGAGCGTTCTAGATAACAGGTCCCATACCTGTAATACTAAAATTGGTGATGGTATCACTGTGTTACCTCTGCTCCGAAACAAGACACCGTGTGTTGTCTTATATATAAAAAGTAGCTAGTGGCCATTCAGGCACATGGAGATACTAGTAGCAGCTACTTGTGGCTACAAAATGCCAAAATAAAAACCCTGCCATAGACAATACTGAGAATTGCCTCTGCTAAAACTCACGTTGGGGATTAATTATAAACAATGGGCAAAATTGCACCTGGGCAGTAACAGCCAATCAGATTCATGCTTTCATCATATATTATATATGCTACACATAAACTAGTTTCCCTTTAAAAAAGGCAATTCCTAGTGAAGTACATGGGCTTAAATTAAATATGTCCCTCTACCTACTGTTTAGGTGTTGCATGCAGAAGTAGACTGAAATAAGAATATCGTTAAATGAACTGCAATTCCCCCACCTTGTGGCAAAAATGCATAACTACATTTAACCTGCAACATATTGTAACAATGTTGCCAGTGCAAGGGGAGCAATACTGGGCTTTAAATTGCATGTTTCCTGGAAAGACATACTAGTTTCGCCAAATGCCGTGATTTATTTGGACCCTGACCAGCACCTGGCACCATAGATAATGCTAATAGCGCAAAGACATGCACTTAAATACATGTGCTGTATTAATGAGATGAATATACAACTGAAATGTGCAAGCTAGGGGTAGTCCATACTGACCTCATGGTATCCCAAGCCCCAAAACAAACCCCAAGGTCCCAACATTGGCTCATGCTTCTGCCTCTAACAACCAGGGCCGAATTTCCCCTTGCGGCACCCCTAGGCCAGAAAGGGTTCTACTGCCCCCCAGTGAGTTCACACTCTTCCCCTATTGGCACCAAGGTCCATTGCCAGATGGTGCGGCTGGGCGTCATGCTGCCCCTGAAATTATGCCACCCTAGGCGCAGGCCTTTGTGGCCTCGCCACAAATCCAGGCTTGATAACAGCTGCCTTTCCCTTTGGGAGGAGCCTTGACCTGTTTTTAGGGTCATATTTTCCTCCTCAGGGTCCTAGCACCTGCTGGCCTTGCACATCCCGCCCCCCCCCCCCATGTGAACGCACGCATGAACAATACTGCTACAGTTTAGCGGTGGGGCGGAATGCCAACCCTAATATTTCGCCTCCCGGGCCTGCATGTTTTACAAATATTTTTTTTGTATATGAATTAGGGTCTCATGGGGCCCCTATACCTCCTGGGGCCTCCTGCAGGGTCTGCTTTTTCTTTAGTTACACCCCTGACCAAGAGCATAGACGTGGACCAGACCGGGTCAGTACCAGTCGGACAGTCAGGGGCTTAACTACCGGGAGAGCAGGGGTAGCAGTCACGGATGGGGGGCTGCACGGCCCATCCCAGGGCCCGCCCCCACCTAGTTGCATTACTGTGGACAGTGTGGTACATGATCGGGAACCTGGAAAGTAATTAGGATAAGCAGACCAGGGTCAAAAGCAGTCTGTAACACGGTACAGATTCAGGATCCAAAAGGGTCCTCAATAACAAGCAAGGGTCGGTTTAGGCAGCAATACAAAGGTACAAAACAGGCAAGAGTCAGGAACAGATAATAAGACAAGAGTCACACCCAGGAACTATTGAGAATAGACCTACATTGGGCAATGAGTCGGTGCAGAGTAAGGGTTTTATTGCCAGACTAATGGCTTACACAGATCACCTGTGACCAGGTAACCGGAGAAACAAGTCATGCCTACCTGCAGTTACAAGGATAGTTATAGTAGTGAACCAGGGCCTTAGCTGTCTGCCCACATAGAGCAACAGCAATGCAGACACTGTGCTCATAAATGGGGGTGATCCTGGGGCTGCTGCCACCCTCCCCATCTCCCACACTGTGCTTAAAAATCAGTGGCAGAGCAGGCAAAGGGACAGCATCTCTTGTGCAATGAGCGCTATAACACTCTCTGCTCGAGCGGAGACGAATTTCTGAGTTAAAACCCGGAAATTCAGCTTCAGTGTCTTGTTGCCGCCCCTTGTAATTGGCCACTCGCTGCCACCTGAGGCAAGGGTCTCACCTTGTTATGGCAGGTGCTAGGGTCGGACTGGGAGGCCTAAGGGCTCTTACACACGAGCTTTTTTACCTGCGCTCCCCTGCGTTCCATTTTGCTGCATTCAGCCGCAGGGGAGCGCAAGTATAGATGCACTCAATTATTTTCAAGGGGACTGTACTCACACGAACGCATGTAGGTGCCAAACGCAGGTTCAGACGCAACATGCTGCATTTTTCCTGCGTTCGGCGCCTACATGTGTTCGTGTGAGTACAGTCCCCTTGAAAATAATTGAGTGCATCTATACCTGCGCTCCCCTGCGGCTGAATGCAGCAAAATGGAACGCAGGGGAGCGCAGGTTAAAACGCCCGTGTGTAAGGGCCCTAAGGCTGCTGTCCCAGGGGCCACGCTCCAGGCTTTCCAGCCCCTGGTCACTGCTGCAAGGCCTCCTTTGGGACCCAACCAGTGGTGTAAATAGATTTTACTGGGCCCCATAGCAAATTATTTTTCAGGCCCTCAAAATGCCTAGAGGTTGACCCGTTTTACCAATATTTATTGAAATGATATATGAATTAAGGCCTCATGGGGCATCTATACCTCGTTCCAAACTAAGAAATAATTCATCCTTATTGGAAGCAACACCGGCCTGTGGTGTTTATTTAATGTATGATTTTCTAGTAGATTAAAGGTATGAAGATCCAAATTACAGAAAGATACGTTTTCCAAAATACCCTAGGTCACGAGCATTCTGGATAACAGGTCCCATACCTATACAATGTAAGACAAGGTAGCCTGTTAACAGGCCTGTCTGTGCTGGGGAACGAACACGCTTGCAACATTGTTTAAAAAGTAACAACCAAGAGTTCGGGAAATTCTGCTTTCAGTAGCAATGGTTTTTACAAATAACTTTAAAAGCCCAGACATTTTTTTAAATAAACGTATTAGCATTATGTTTTCTTTAATTAGGCAAATTTTTATATTGGGTTGACTTGCCTTAGAAAAAGAAGATTTTTTTTTTTTAATTATACATTTCAGGTTGGAGAGGGGCAGGAAAAAATGCTAATAATTCAAAAACCAAAATTCTAAAACAGAAAAATAGTTGCAATCTGCTTCTCTTAACCACTGAAATATTGCCACTATATATTTATATATTATTCCGTTATCTGGAAACCCATTATCCAGAAAGCTCAAAATTACGGAAAGGCCGTTTCCCACAGAATCCATGTTATCCATATAATCTAACATTTTAAAAATGATTTCCCTTTTTCTCTGTAATAATAAAACAGTACATTGTACTTGATCCAAACTAAGATATAATGATGTGAAACCAGCCTATTTTCTTTATTTAATGTTTAAAATATTTTCTAGCAGACGTAAGGTAAGAGGATTCAAATTATGGAAAGATCCGTTATCTGGAAAACCCTAGGTCCTGAACATTCTGGATAACAGGTCCGACACCTGTAATTCACTCTACAATATAAAATTTCCTTCCTGAACCAGCAAGTGTATTTTTTTAGTTCTAATATTGGTGAGTAGGTGCATCTCAGGTCATTTTGCCTGGTCATGTGCTTTCAGAAAGAACCAGCAATTTACGCTGTTATTTTTCCTACTCAATGTAACTGAATGTGTCTCAGTTGGACCTGGATTTTACTATTGAGAGCTGTTCTTAGATCTACCAGGCAGCTGTTATCTTGTGTCAGCAAGCTGTTATCTGGTTACCTTCTCATTGTTCTGTTGTTAGGCTGCTGTGGGGAAAGGGAGAGGGTAATATCACTCCAACTTGTAGTACAGCAGTAAAGAGTGACTGAAGTTTATCATAACACAAGTCACATGACTGGGGGCTCCTGGGAAACTGACAATATGTCTAGCTCCATGTCAGATTTTAAAATTAAATATAAAAAATCATTTTGCTCTGTTGAGAAAAGGATTTCAGTGCATTCTGCTGGAGCAGCACTTTTATCTAGTGTGTTTTGAGAAAAAATATTTTTCCAATGACAGTATCCCTTTAAATCCAGTCTCAGTAGATATGTTTTGTGGGTGATGCCTGAGTTGTAAGTATTAAAAAAATGAGCACATGCTTAGGATTGGATTATTTGCTTATAATGGAGTCTATGGGCGGGGACGGATTTACATAGTGGGCGCCCCTACGCCCGCTGTCATTTGTCGCCCCTTTCCCCTCCTTTTTATTTGCTAAAATTTTCATCATCAGGACAGACCAATGGGAATTGGCACACAGGAAATTTAAATTTCTGAACCAATGTGGGTGTGGTTGGGCAGCATGCCGCCCCCTAAAATCCTCCCGCCCTAGGCCTGGGCCTAGGTGGCCTATCCACAAATCCGGGCCTGTCTATAGGAGACAGTGCCGGGCCAAGGTAGTTTGGCACCCTAGGCAAGGGTTCCAATCAGTGCAATACCTCCCCTATATTAGCATTTCCCACTTTACCATTATGGTTTTTAATATAAGAAAACTCTGTACCAGAAGCAATCATGGCTCCCAAGGCAGCCCCCCATCTGTACCAAGGCAGCCCCCCCATCTGTACCTATGTGCCAACACCCCAAGCCCCCATGATCGAGGGGGTTGGGGGCATGCTATTTCTTTACAATTATGCTTTTATACTAAAGGCCATGGGAACTCAATTTTAATAATAAAGAAAAAAAAAATTTCCCCCTGAGAAGTGCGCCCCCCCTCGAGTAATTGGGCCAAGACAGCTGCCTACCCCTTGTTCCTGCCCGGATAGGACACAACCTTTTTGTAATTCAGAGCTTTCTGGAAAACCGGTTTCCTGTATAAAAAATGGTAATATCCCATACCAATATAAGGCTTGTGGCACACTGGCAGATTAGGGGAGATTTAGTCGCCTGGTGACTAATAGCCTGTTCTTTTGGACGGCAATCTCCCCGAACTGTCTTCCCATCCACTATAATGAAAAGTCGCCTGCGCTAAAGCACAGGCGGCGCTTAGTTTTCCTTACGTTGCCTTACGAGGAAACCGTGGGCTACTATGGAAAACAAAGCACCATGTGTGCTTTAGCGAAGGCAACTTCATTATAGCGGATGGGAATGCAGTTCGGCGAGATTGTCGCCCAGAAGAAGAGGCGATTAGTCGCCAGGTGACGAAATCTCCCCAAGTCTCCCATGTGCCACAAGCCTTATATTACAGGTATGGAATCCAGAAACCAGTTACCCAGAAATCTCCAAATTACATTTTAGGCGCCTGTCATCCTCAGTTTTACAATAACTGGTGTACTGTTCCTTTTCCATTTTAAAAAAGTTGGATTATTTGATTATAATGGCGTCTATGGGAGACGGCCTTTTCGTAATTGGGAGCTTTCTGGATAACGGGTTTCCTGTATAAAAAATGGTAATATACCATACCAATATACCACAATTACGGGTATGGTATCCAGAAACCCCTTACCCAGAAATCTCCAAATTGCAGGATGGCAATCAGTTCAAGCAGCAAAAGTAATAATATCACTTCTGATATCCTCAGCCATAAAATATGGGACCTCAGTTCCCAGTTTAACTACATCCTAAATTTTGGGGTACAACTGTTGAGGGCAAGAGATACTTTTTCTTTTTTTGTTTTTACACACTAAGGAACTCCAAGTGGGTTACATACGGAGCTGAAACATCAGTACAGAAATTGCTTTTATAACTGTATGTGTGTTTACTAGACTACAGTTTCAGCTTTAGCTTTTGATTTTAAAAAGAGTTTTGGTAAACACAAATTTTACATACGACACCACAAGGGCACCCTGGACTTTGCATTTTAGAGGGGTGAATTCACGCACGAATTGAATTGATTAATTTTCCAGTTCTGTTTTTTTCCTTTTGTTCTCACAAATGATTCTCTATTGTGACTGCAATAACTCTTCTGGTGGTTCCTCTCTTCTTGGAAATTTGTAACAAATAATTTTAAGGTGGCCTTACCAGAGGCGGGCCTGGCTGCCTTGGCGCCCTAGGCAACCCAGCAGGCCAGCTCCCCCCCCCCCGTCACTTCCCCACCTCCCCTGTCGCTTACCCCCTAGTCTCATCCCCCGGTCGCATCCCCCCCTCCCCTGCCGCTTACCCCCCTTCCCCTGTAGCTTACCTTGCTGGCGTGCATGAAGCTCGCGGCGCGCACTCGGCCCTTTGGCTGGCACACATGGGCTCTGTAACGCTCGTTGCCCACATGCGCAGTGGCGCTCATGCGCCCCCTAGTCGTTGCGCCCTAGGCAGCTGCCTCTTCTGCCTACCCCTAGTTCCGGCCTTGCCCTTTACCCTTCCACTCCAAGATGCACTGCAAACAAATCATGACACTGCACCAATACCTTCCATTTTATATACGTTGCTACTACTCAGAGTTAAGGCCATGCATGAATTTTTTTTTCATTTCTCTTTCAAAGACTGAAAGCTTAACATAAGATGAGAAATCACAGTAAACAATGGGGCAGATTTTCTAAAAGGTGAAGTGGCCGTCGCCAGCAAAAATGCGCCAGAATTCCAATTCACAGGGGCATCGCCAATTTACTAACAGGAGTAGAGGACAATTCGCTAGGGAAAGAGACCAGCACTAGTGCAGTTTTGCAATTTTACATCAGGCACATTTTCACTCAGGCGAACTATCGTTACACTGCATATTCACTAAAGTGTGACTGTTCCATTACATTACCCCTTTCGCCAGTGTCCTTCACCAGGTGAAGATGCATCCTCCTCAACAGTGGTGGCACTACTGGGTGTGCAGTTGAGCCAGGGCCTGCACCACCTCGGGGCTCACTGCCGATTTCTGGCCGCATCGGCTGATTTCCAGCCCCATCTGCCGATTTTTCAGGAGTTTAATCTCTTACGGAGGGGGGCTGCCCCCCTCCAGTTACGTTACTGCTCCTCAATCCTAGTAGTAGCGTTTTTTCATATTTTAAAGAGGGATTGTCTTTATTAGTTGTAATTAATTTAAAATGTACCTTTTTTTTTTTTTAAACCATTTGAGGGGCCATGCCACATTTGTTTTAGGGTGGGCTCATGTCTAGGGCATTAGAGGATCTCTTCTGTCTTTATTTTGCTTCCTTGGACATGTGTAATAATAAGTGGCCACTTCAAGCATTTGCACCAACATCTCTAATAGAGACATATATATATATCTATATGTACCCATTAGTAGGGTTGCAACTGGCCTTCCTATATATTTATCTTTTTTTCTATTAATAACATTGGGATCAACCATCAAACCATCAGCCAGGTGGCAACTCTACCCACTAGTGATGTGTGGGTTGGGCTGGTTTGGCCCGACCTCGCACCCTATATGTGGGTGGCAGGGGGATCTGAATTGAGCTTCAGACTTCCTATTTTGTAGACCGCTCCTGCTTGCTCCGCCCCTTTTGTCATGTCTTTGGTGGGGCAGATTGGCGCATATCTATAAAAGAAAGCCAGTAGGAGGGTATGGGCGGACACAGGTGGAGGGAGGATGGGTAATACTCGACCCACATATCACCAGTACCCGCCCTATTCAAACTGACCTAAGTGTAAGAGTACTAACAGAGTTTCACTAGGCAGAAACGAACCTTAGCGAAAGTTCTCTATAAAAAAGCTCGCACTGACGAATTAAAACTAGTGAAATTTCCCCAGCATTCGGCTGCCCAAATGCAATTTTAGTGAATTAGCGTAGTGGTAGCGAATTTGCTCCAGCCAAAGAGGCGTGGAGTGTGGTGAAGCCCTAGCAGGCCATTCCGAGAATTTGTCCCTATGAATTGTATTCAGTTATTTACAGATTGTTGGAATTTGGTAATGTGGATTCAGCCACAGCTCTTGTGTCCTACTATTCCATCAAGGGGAGAAGGGAATATCCTGGCACTTTATAAATTAATAATAATAAATATACTGCTGGGTGAACTGTACAGGCTTATTTTCTAACTCTCTGACAAAGCATGTGTTGCCTATCAATGCAGGTCAGACATTTTTATTACGTTATTAGGAACAGGTATATTTAGTGTGACTGGCTAAGTTAGCTCGTCAGGAGCAGGGGCCAGAATTCCGAGATGACAGCACCTTGGGAGAAAGTGACAAATGCTGAATAGAAAATGATAGAAGCCCTGAATGATCCTGTTTTAGATGCATCCCCCGGAGCAGAGAGACAGACAGAGAGTTGGGAAGGCGGTGGAGGGGAAAAGAAGTTGAGACATCTTGTATCATCGATCTTCCTTAAATAGTCACAGCTGTGACAAAACGAGAAGAACAAAATGATGATGAATGAGTCCGGTATCTGATGTTTACCTGGGACGTTCCACGAACCCTTTCAATGCCAGGGGGCAAAGTAACGCTCAGCAGAGCACATCACTTCTAAAGAGCAATGACTAATTCCGTGCATGCCTTAATAAAAATTCCCTCTGGTTATCCCCAAATTAAACCACAGACCAGTGGCAAGCACATCATTTAGGGGTAAAGTGGATCATTTCAATAGGAAAAAAAAAAAAAAAAA
>CM044446.1:10941218-10968356 GCA_024363595.1 Xenopus borealis | reverse complement strand
AAAAAAAAAAAAAAAGACGGTATCATTTAGGGAATCTGTCTCATATGTATATGATGAATTTCCCTTGCTCTGTTTGCTTAGGAAGAGCAAAATAATTTCAGAACTGACAGTTTCTGCACAATTAATCAAACGTATATATATGAATTTCTTCATTTCACTCTCTCTCGCTGCCTGGATACAAGACGAGGGATCCGAGCAAACAATATGTTGTGCCAAGTTATATACGGATTATCAGATCTTGATATCTTGGCTACAGTGGTAATAAAGGGCCTTTAAAAAGAAAAAACCTTCACATTGTCGTTCATATAGGGTTGGACTGGTGGGTGGAGGGCCCATGGTGACCCCTTACCCTCCCCCCCCTGCAGAGGCCGTTACTGCCCACTCTACCCTCTGCCCCGAGCACACCTAAATTGAACTTACCTTCAGGACGTCAGGGGCGTGAGATCATTAGCACTGGTCCGGACTGGCAATCTGTGGGTTCTGGCAAATGCAAGAGGGGCTGCAATGAGATGCCATAGAAAGTGACTATTTAGTAGGCTGGTGGGGAGCTGATTGGGCTTCTCTGTACTTGAAATTCCTGGGCCTATTTTGACTCCCAGTCCAGACATGGGTCTGGGCCAGTGGGACCCAGCAGTGCCCACCATGATTTTTCTTGGTGTCCCTCCAGCGCAGGCGACCCTGCCTTCATATCAATGGCATCCGCACGTCCTATATTTTCTTATCATATATTTTCATATCATAACAATCTGTCTAGAGTTTTGGAGCTTCCCCATCATCCTCTGCAGCTGTAGACAAGAAATACTTCAGTCGTAGCTTAAAGGAACAGTTCAGGGTAAAATTAAAAACTGGTTAAATAGAAAGACTGTGCAAAATAAAAAATATTTCTAATATAGTTAGTCAGGGAAAAATGCAAACTATAAATTTGGAGTGACTGGATGTCAAATATAATAGCCAGAATCCAACATCCTGCTTTTCAGCTCTCTAAATCTGAGTAAGTCAGCGACTTGAAGGGGGGCCACATGGGACATAACTGTTCAGTGAGTTTGCAATTGATCCTCAGCATTCAGCTCAGATTCAAAAGCAACAGTTATGACCCATTTGGCCCTCCCTCAAGTCACTGATTGGTTACTGCCTGGTCACCAGGGTAACCATTCAGTGTAAACAAAAGAGAGCTGAAAAGCAAGTAGTAGTGTCCTGTTCTTTTAGGTTAGACTTACAGTCACTCCAGTCTTTATACATTACATTTTTGGCTAACTAACTATATTGAAAACATTTTTTATTTTGCACAGCCTATCTATTTACCCAGTTTTTATTTTTATACTGAACAATTCCTTTAAGTGCAACCCTCCATGTTTGTACCTGTTCTACTTACACATAGCATACTGGTCATATGTATATACATATATGGCAGAAAATGTGGTTATTACTATTCCTTATTTATATGGCACCAACATATTATGCATCACTTTACAGAGGTTTTACATCAGTCACTACCCAATGGAAATTATATTCTAAGGCAGTGATCCCCAACCAGTAGCTCGTGGGCAATATGTTGCTCTCCAACACCTTGGATGTTGCTCCCAGTGGCCCCAAAGCAGGTGCTTATTTTTGAATTCCAGGCTTGGAGACAAGTTTTGGTTGTATAAAACAAGGTGTACTGTCAAACAGAGCCTCTATGTAGGTTGACAATCCACATAGGGGCTACACAATGGCCAATCACAGCACTTATTTGGCACCCCAAGAACATTTTTCATGATAGTGTTGCTCCCCAACTCCTTTTACTTGTGAATGTTGCTCACAGGTTCAAAAGGTTGGGGATCCCTGATCTAAGGTGTCTGGCATACTATGATAGCTTTTAGCAGAAGCCAACATAACCTCCCTGTATGATTTTGGGTATATGAAGAAACCAGAGTACCCAGAGGAAAACCACAGAGAGAATATACAGATCAGTGAATATAGTGCCCTAGCCAAAAGCTGGAACCTGACTGCAAATTTAAAGGGAACTATTGCAAAAATTATAATTTAACTCAAGTATCTGTTATCTGGAAGCCAAAAAGCTCCAAATTACAGAAATGCCGTCTCTCATAGACCTAGAAGCTCTGCAGCCTGTATAATTCAGCTTAGGGTCTTGTTTCTTTTATGATCATAGAACTTTTCAGCAGTTAATAACCCCAGAGTTTACAGCAGACCTATATAATGCAATATGTCAGCAGCATCCATTGGTTATAATTATATCTGCAGCCAGATACATCTTCATGATATATTTGTATCATATTATATCTTTATAACTCTGTCACTCACAGTCTATCTCATACAGCCATAATTTATTCATTAATAGTCTGGGACTTACAAATCTTTCAAATAATAATAGTCCCCTATTATAGGATTATCATTCTGCAAACTGATAGGTGTACCCAACTACTCTTCTGCACCTTTATAATTCTGCGCCCTTTTACATCCTTATAAATCACTGCTTCTTGCGTTCCGTTATACCTTTATAATGCTGTCACCGATGCTTGTACTCTGCTATGCCTTTACATAATTCTGTCACTGTAGGCCGCACGCTTTCACATTTTTAGAAATCTGTAAATCTTTACAAACCTGTAACCGTGCTTACAATCTGATATTGCCTAATAATTCTCCCAGCTTTAACTTATAATGTAATATCTGCAGCAGAGAATATACAAACACAGACAAATGAATCAAAAGCTGAATTATTTTCAGTTTGTGTGGTTATATACATCAGTATAGTATAGTGCGGTATTTGGATGCAATCTAACATCCGTAGCATCTTATAAGGGGAAGACCCCTTAAAAATGAATGGCAGCCTTACATGTAAAGATATTCTCACTGCATACAAAGTTTTGTCCAGTAACTTGTGTATGTTAATCAAAGAATCTGGACAATATATTTTGCCAAAGATATAAACTGTTTGTGTGATTGGACAGGTTAGAAAATATATGCTGCACCCCAGGACTGGACTGAGAATTAAAATAGGCCCTGGCATTTCAGGTACACAGAGGCCCAATCAGCTCACATAGAGGTCCAAACAGTCCCCACCAGCCCACTAAATACTGACTTTCTATGGGACCTTATAGCAGCCCATCTGGCATTTGCCCTAACCCACAGATTGCCAGTCCGGGCCTGCTGCACCCCTTTGTTTGTACAGTGTCGGACTGGCCCGGCGGAACACCGGGAAAAAACCAGGTGGGCGTCTACCCTTAATGGGCCCCCACTGGGCCAGACCCCTCTCCCAATCAAATTGTAAAAAAAAAGTTTTTGTTAGGCGCCACGCGCAGTGCCATGTGCGCATGTGCACTGCGCTATTCGTGCAGGTGCACGGCACCTCTCAAGCAGGTGCACGCATGTCGCCTTTCGGGCAGTCGCAGGAGTGGTGCCCTCAGTTGGCGTATCACTGTAGGGGGGCAGAAGAGTCGGAAGGGGCCTTGGGCAGTAGTCCCGGTGGGCCCCGGTCCCCCCATTCCGACCCTGTGTTTAAATAGAATAAGGCTAGAAATGCTGTATTTTGTATACTAAACATAAACATGAACTTACTGCAACACAAGCCTAATCAAACAAATGATTTATGCTTTCAAAGTTGGTTACAGGGGGCTGTCATCTTGTAACCTTGTTATACATCTTTGCAAGACCAAGACTCTGCACATGCTCAGTGTGATCTGGGCTGCTTAGGGATCATCATAAATGATCAAAACATGGAAACAAACAAAGCTGCATGGCTGGGAAGTAAGGCAGGGGCTCCCCTGATGGTTTCCCTTAGTGGCCAAATTAACTACAGACATGGGGCAAATTCACTAAGCGGTGAAAATTCGCTAGCGTTGCCTTCACTAACGTTCGCCGCACTTTGCCATGCGAATTTTTGCCAGCGCTACGCAAATTCACAAAAGTGCTCAGGTCAGCGAACAGTAGCGTAGTTGCACTAGTGTTACTTTGCCAGGTCTTATTGTATTGAACTTCGCCAGGTCTGACCTGGCGAAGTAATGTCTAGCTTAAGTGGTAAAGTTCAGTAAAATGGTCATCTTAGTGAATTTTGTGTAATTACGATCCTTCGTCAGTGCGCAACTTCGCCTGGTGTAAGGGTGCAAAGTTGCCCTAGTCTTCTTCGCTAGAGAAAATTCGCCAGAGTCGGTGCTAGTGAATTTGCGAAGTTACCAATTGACGTTAGGCTGGTGAATTAGCGCTAGCGTTATACGCTTCACGCTTTAGTGAATTTCCCCCATAGAGAGAAAGAGGAGAGCTTGATTAATGCACATTCCCTGGTTCCCTGCCACATAAGTAATCTATGCAGATGCATGTATACAAAGACGGGTTTTTTTTGTTACAAAATTATGCTCATAAGATTGATAAGCCACCATCCCACGTCAAGGTAAAACCCATATGGCGGTCCCTAACTATTTATCTCTGGTCATAATACTGAAATGCTAAAGCCTCCCGGCATAAATACATTACCTGAAATAAAGGTCTCCTAATCTGGCCATTGGTTTCAATCATAGGGCTTAAGATGGCCATACACGGGCAGATAAAGCTGCTCATATCAGTCGTTTAGACCAATTTGACAGCTTATCTGCCCGTGTATGGGGTCTTCCCGACCAATATCTGGACACGATATTGATCAGGAAGGTCGGATTACCCCGATATAGCCCTGCCAGATAGTGATGTCACCAAACGAGCAGATCTTTGCATTTATGGCCAGCTTTACTGGAAATATCGATTCACCGGAAAATCTCAGGTCCTGAGCATTCTGGATAATATGTCCCATACCTGTATCACCTAAAATTAGGGATGCACCGAATCCACTATTTTGGATTCGGCCGAACCCCCCAATCCTTTGCAAAAGATTTGGCCGAATACCGAACCGAATCCGAAGAAGGATTCGGCCGGGAAGAAGGATTCGGCTGAATCCTGCTGAAAAAGGCAGAATCCCGGCCAAATCCCAAACCGAATCCTGGATTCGGTGCATCCCTACCTAAAATCCTTTTATATAGTATTGGTTCCATCCTATTGGGAGTGAGCCAGCACTATATCTGCATGTGTTAGCTGTACATTGAAGTACTTTGTGAGTTATGTGTTGAATTGGTTATTACTTTTTACTTTCCACCAATATTTCACTTGGCTTTAATTGTTTTGTTCTTGGACTGAAATAAGATGTTGGCAATACAGATGTTTATTCGTCGCCCGCCACCTTGATGTACTGTTTAAATCACCGTGAAGAATTGCACAATGCCTGGTAGGAAATGTAGTGAAATAAAAAAAAAAAAAGATTGAATTCTACAAAAATATTTCAGCCCACTGCCAGACTGAATTCTGTAATCTCATGTTTATAAGACGTTTAACTGCCGGCCAGTGAAACAGCGTCCACAGGCTATTTACCTTATGCACAGTTACGGTATATAAATTGCAGGGTATAATGCAATAATCTTAGTTATTTTATAAAGGGGTGGTACACCTTTAAGTTAACTTTTAGTGTGTTATAGAATAACCAATTCTAGACAGCTTCTCAACTGGCCTTCATGGTTTATTTTCTAAAGTTTTTAAATGATTTTCCTTCTTCTTCTGACTCTTCCCAACGTTCAAATGGGGTTCACTGACCCCATTAAAGGACAAGGAAAGGCAAAAAAATAAAATCCCATTAACTTTCTGTAATGAAAAAGAAACCTATCTCCAATATACTTTAATAAAAAAAGTCTATCGTTTTTATAAGAAACCCGACTGTATGCAGTGAAATTCTCCCTTCATTTACTGCTGTGGATAGTAATAATCAGATGGTCCCTAACTGCTGGGCAGGGAAGCAATCATAATTATGAACAGCAGGGGAGCCCTTGCCTTACTTCACAGCCATGCAGAACTCAAGCAGTTTTGTTTGTCTCCCTGTTTTGATCATTAATGACGATCCCTAAGCAGCCCAGATCACACTGAGCATGTGCACAGTCTTGGTCTTGCAAAGATGTAATAACACAGTAACAAGATGACAGCCCCCTGTGGCCAACTTTGACAGCATAAATCATTTGTTTGATTAGGCTTGTGGTGCAGTAAGTTCATGTTTATGTTTAGTATACAAAATACAGCATTTCTAGCCCTATTCTATTTTACACTTTCCTTTCCCTTTAAGAAAGAAATCCTCTGTAAGACTACACATTTTTTGTTATTTCTACTTTGTATTACTTCTCTTTCTAGTCAGACCCTCTCCAGTCTCTTATTCATATCAATGCATGGTTGTTAGGGTAATTTGGACCCTAGCAACTGAATGCTGAATAAAAAACTAATTAACTCAAAAACCACAAATGATAAAAAATTAAAACCAATTGCAAATTGGCTCAGAATATCACTTTCTGTATCAAACTAAGGGGCAGATTCACTGACAGGTGAATTTTCGCCAGCATCAGTTTCACACCACTTCGCGAGGCGCAAATGCGCTACAAATACGTTAATTCGTTAAATGCGAAGTTTCGTCCCTAGCATCGAGCGCTGGTTGACTTTTCGCTAGGATTACTTCAGCAGTGCGAGCACTGGCATTCATTTGTGGCTAGTGATCTTGCACTGAGGTCAATTTGCATAAGAAATTTAAAGTTGTATGGACGTCTTTCTTATAAATGTTCCTGCAAATGGTTTACGTTACCACTTTTAATTACATGTCCAGGGAACCTTAATAAAGACAAAAGAGTTAATATAATGCTCTACACATGAGCCCACTATAAAAATGAATGTTCCATATGTTATAAAATTTCTTGAGAAAATCAGTTACCCAAAAAAAGTCTGTTAGGACATTTTTATTATAAATGTTGCTGCAAATGAAAAGTTGCCAGCGTTTTTTGAACTTTAATGTATTTTCGGCAGACAGGATATGATGTAAGTGTTCAGGGTTGCACTGGGGGGCGAGGGGGCCCACTGGGACTGCTGTCCAGGGCGCCAGATGCATGCATCTCCGCAGTCTGCCCCCTGCATCTCTGACCGGCGCTCATGCGTGGATGCTGCTGGCCAGTGCAGCACGTCGCGGCACATGCATGCTCGGCGCACACGTTGCTGTGCATGAGTGCCAGATGTCGATCGCTGCTATGCATGCGTGCCCGGCGCTGGAATTTTTTTTTTTTTTCAAATTTAAACATTGTGAGAGGAGGTCTATCCCTTCAGACCAGTCCAACCCTGTAAGTGACTGAAGATTGAGGAAGATCTAGCTTCTTTATAGCACTTTACCTGGTCCTAAGGGACGAAGTGAACTCTGGTGAAAGAGGCTATGGTCAATAAAATCTGCACTTTAGTGAATTTGCGGAGTAACGATCATTCACCACAGCAAAAAGTTGCTTGTGAATGAACATTTTTTTTGGCCGCCATCGGTGAAAACAATGATCGGTCAGAAATTTTCATTGTTCACAGTAAAATGTATCCATTGTTCAACTGTCTGTAGGGCCAAGCAGGCAGCTACGTATGGTTTTCCTGGCTTCAATTAGACAGGGGAATAGTCCTTATTCTAATCGAAGGATTAGCGAATTTTCATGGAATTCGATTTTGATTTAAAGGATTTGCCCCAAAGTCCTCCAAAACACTCCTATTAAGTTCTAGGAGCTCCCCCATAGCCTAAAACAGCAATTCAGCAGGTTTAAGATGGCAAAGGGTTAAAGTCAAAGTTTTTAAAGAGACCGTACATGATACATTTTGATGTTCGATTAGTCTAATTTTTTTAAAAATTTGAATCGAATGTTTGCCTATTTGATAGTCGAAGTACCCGTAAGCGCCCCTAAGTGTTTGTAACACGAAATGCGTAAAGCTGGCCATAGATCCAACAATCTACCTGCAATATCGGACGACCGATCGTACTTCCACATCTCCAGACCTGCCACTAACCATTAGATCAAATAAAGTAGTAAAAGAACAGATCAATTGATATTCTGCCCATAACAGCAATCGTATAAAAGTTTATGTCCAACAAAGCTGACAGTGACAGTCTCCCACTGAAAATCATCACATTGGCAATACATGCAGAGATATCATCGGCAGCCAACAGAAATCTTCTAACCTGTCCGATCGACTGAATGATCGATCTCCATTAGTGATGGGCGGAACTCCTGCGTTTCGCTTCGCCGAAAAATTAGCGAATTTCCAGAGAAATTCGCGAATTGGCGAAAAATTTGCGAAATGAGTTGCGCGTCAAATGCGTTGCGTCGTTTCCGACGCGCAACTCGTTTTTGTTGGTGAATTTTTCGGCGCCGAATTTTTGCTGCCGTTTCGCGAATTTATTCGCCAGCGGCAAATCACGGGAATTCGACGCGAATTCGCCCCTGGCGAATAGATTCGCCCATCACTAATCTCCATGGCACAACAAATGTCAGGACGAAGAACGGATCTTTGCATCTATGGCCAGCTTTAGGCTGTAGATACAATAAACTTCTTCACTTTGGTTTACTACCTGGTGGATTACTTTCATTTGAGTGCCTACTCCACAGTATATTCACATACCTCCCAACATTTTGGAAACCGAAAGAGGGACAAAAAGTTTTGCAGCACTGAGCATAGCAACATTTTTTGACCACGCCCCTCTAATTACCATGTCCATTTTACAAAATTTGTCAGGTTATAAAAGTTTGAGCACATTTCTGTGGTTTTTCTGGGGTGTTATTACAGTTTTGCTAATGAAGGTGAATTGCCCTTTAAGCTGCAAATCAGTTTCCCCAAGAGTCCTCCTTATTTAAAGCTGTCACAAAGCTATCTTAAGTATCTATACTGGGCTCTCAGCCAAAAGCCAAATGGTTTTGAAACTTTGTATGTTTTTCTGGCTGTTCAGTGCAGGGGATAAAAGAGAAAGTCGGGACATTTCAGTACAAATTCCGGACTTGGGTTGAACTGTCAAAAGTGGGACTGTCCTGCTCAAAACGGGACAGTTGAGGTTACTACTTTTCCTTTTTGTAATTTACATTACTTAATGGAGAATTAAATCTTTAGTTAGTTTAGCCTGTTTTCCTTGAAACAGAGGGACCTCCTTAGCTGGTAAACTGTATGCCCCCCTCACTCCTCCGCCATGACCCCTTAATAATCCCACTAGCCCCTCTACCCTAGTTTCCCCATAATTATTTATCTCACCCACCCCACCTTGCCTCCATTCTCTTAACCATTCTTTCCCTTAACACAGTGGACCCCCCTTCCAGACCCCCCTTCCATTGAGGTGCAAGCATCATGACTATATAGGTTGTGCCCCAAGGTACCCCCAGTGCTCTAGGAACCCAAACCCTTCCTATACGTTTTTACGTACAGGTATGGGCTCCATTATACAGAAAGCTTAGTAGCTTCTATATGTTTTTACGTACAGGCATAGGATCCATTATCCAGAAAGCTCTGGAGCTTCTATGTGTTTTTACATACAAGTATGGGATCCATTATCCAGAAATCTGTTAACCATAAAGCTCGGAATTATGGAAAGGCCGTCTCTCATAGTCTCCATTTCAATCAAATAATCCAAATGTGTAAAACTGCTTTCCTTTTTCTCTGTAATAATGAAACCATAGCACCTCATTACCTACCTTGTATCCGCCATGCTAACATCCAGTGTCATTGGATATGGACATTGATTTACAGCTTTAATTTGCCATAACCATATAGGGAAAATATACAGGTATGATGTAGTAAAGTAATTACATTAGCAATATGTGAACACAAAACACTTGCAATGTGTACTGATGAATTTAGATGAAAAGTTGCCAGGAAAATATGCCTGACAATTTGTTGCAAACTTCGGTAGAGTTAGAAGGGAAGAAGATTTGCTCTACAATGCATATGCCCCATTGAGCTGAATGTGTCAAGCCACATGGTCAGTTCCTGGTAACCAGGAAAACTCCCGGAGGGCCCAGGTATCAGTGGTCCCTCACGCTGCTAAACATTTGGCCTATATCATGGCCATTCCCTATTTCTATGAGAACAAAGAGGCTAAATACATGGAGTAATAGATTTAAGTATGTAGAGAATAGAGACTAGGACAATAGAGGTTGAGTTGGGAGCGGAAGAATAATAGTACATGTGTGGGCTCCTTTATCCGGAAACCTGTTATCCAGAAAGGTCTGAATTGCAGAAATGCCATCTCCCTTAGACTCCATTTTAACCAATTTTTTTTTCAAAAATGACCTTTTTCTCTGTATATATGTAACAGAACCTTGTACTTGATCCCAACTAAGATATAATTAATCCTTTACTGGAGGCAAAACCAGCCTATTGGGTTTATTTAACAATTACATGATTTTCTAGGAGACGCATGAAGGAAAGATTCATTACCCTAGGTCCCAAGCATTCTGGATAACAGGTCCCATACCTATACGGAGAGTGGGATCCTGGTCTAAGGTTTTTTGTTGGGCCTCCAGTGTCCCAGTTGCACACAGCACATGGTGAAGCTGGCAAGCGTGCTGGTTAAATTGGTGGTTTGGGTAAATGTCACGGTACAATATATACCTGATGAAGGATCATGTGATTCAAAGCATGCTGTGCACTGAACTGCAATAAAAATGTCATCACTTGAAACTTCTATATCTGACTCTCCATGATTTGGTAGGGAGTCTGACTGTGCACATATCTCTGTATGAGAGCCATTACGCTTGAGTATGTGAGGGACAGACTACAGCATTTTTGGAAATTTGTCTTTCATTTTTAAAGTCATAGCAAAGCCTACAAAACAAGGTTCTCCAGCAAAGATGCCTTCTGTTCTGTTTTTCAGTTGTTGCTACAGATAGCTAAGCTGCTGGAGGGCCACAAGCAACACATTTCTGCTCTAAAGGCACAAAGCCAATGAGCTCACACAAATAGTAATAGAATTATCTACTCACTTCTAAATAAAAAAAGTGGGTTTGCTGCACCAAGATATGATGATTACTCTCAGTGCTGACTTCTTGGTTGGATTAATGGGCAGGGATTCAGTCTGCGGCTGCGCCCCAAAGCAGCCCAGCTAATTATTTATTTCCCTTTATTGCACCACAATAAATTGAAGCCTATTAATATGACTCCTGCTTTGCTAAATCAGAATAATGTATTATTCTCAGGGTGCTGTTATAAATAGTGATGGACTTTATTTTCCCCATATCACAAATCCTTTTCTTTTTTTATTATGGGATGATCTGAATTAAAAGCGCAATAAAAAAAAAAACACTATAAATATGGCTCTGTATGTTTTACTGCAGAATCAGAATTTGGGGGGGTTGAGATTCTGCGGCCTCCTTCAAGGGAACAATTATTTTACCTAAAGCAAACATATCTGGTCATTTTAAAAGGTACGAGATAAAAATAGTTTTTTTTGTAAACGTTCAGGCCCTCCAGAGTTTTTTTTTTTTTTCAAAGTAGTCAATATTCAACAGTTAAATTCTAAGATTTGCAAAAAAAAATGTGTTTTTTTTTTAACTCTTTATTTTTTTTGGTTTTATCACAAGTAATTGAAGAGTTACACAAGGTGCAGTAATACAATACTTTGTCTCGTGGAGTCAGGGGTAAAACTCCATGGACAGGACCTGTGCTGAGGGGGTAAGTAGCAACTTAGGGGTATTTGCCTGGGGTGGGAGGTAGGCCGCTTAGTGAATTTGCCCCTCTGTGTTTCAAGTGAATCCTGCCTAACATCTAATTTCATATATTTATGAGCAGCGGGGTTAGAAATAAAGAGGAAAAACGGTAGAAAGTGCAAAAGGCACTGTCCATACCTTAAGTCTCCTAGAAAATCATGTACTGTTTTACTATTACACAGAAAAAGGGATTCATTTTTTAAGAATTTGGATTGTTTGAATAAAATGGAGTCGATGGTAGACAGCCTTTCTGTAATTCAGAGCTTTCTGGATAACAGGTTTCCAGACAACTGGTCCTATACTGTACCTGTAAGCTCTCCAGAACCTCTTTTTTCAACTATGGTATTTTCGGGGGCTTCTTGCTGATAGCTTGGTTTCACATAAGTGCCTTCTAATTGTAACAGTATCACAGGTAACTTCTTTACACCTTTGATCTTCCTGGAGCTGATTCTCCACCAAATACAGAAACTTTAAAGGGAAACTGTCACGGGAAAACATGTTTTTTTTAAATGCATCAGTTAATAGTGCTGCTCCAATAGACTTCTGCACTGAAATCCATTTCTCAAAAGAGCAAACAGATTTTTTTATATTCAGTTTTGAAATCTGACATGGGGCTAGCCATTTTGTCAATTTCCCAGCTGCCCCAGTCATGTGACTTGTGCCAGCACTTCAGGAGGGAACTGCTTTCTGGCAGGCTGTTGTTTTTCCTTCTCAATGTAACTGAATAGTACGCAGTGGGACATGGGTTTTATTATTCAGTGCTGTTCTTAGATGTACCAGGCAGCTGTTATCTTGTGTTAGGGAGCTGTTACCTGTTTACCTTCCCATTGTTCTTTTGTTAGGCTGCTGGGTGGGGGAAAGGGAGGGGGTGATTTCACTCCAACTTGCAGTACAGCAGTAAAGACTGATTGAAGTTTATCAGAGCACAAGTCACATGACTTGGGGCAGCTGCGAAATTGACAATATGTCTTGCCCAATGTCAGATTTCAAAATGAAATATAAAAAAATCTGTTTGCTCTTTTGAAAAATGGATTTCAATGTAGAATTGTTCTGGAACAGCACTATTAACTCATACATTTTGAAAAAATTTTTTTTCCCATGACAGGATCCCTTTAAACTTCATTTTTGGACAAACTGTAAAAAAGTAAAAGATGGAAAGCAACTGAGTAAAGTATGTGTTTCTGGTGAACAATCTGAAAACAGCTCTTCTGTACAAAGGTGTTTGGAAGTTGAACAACCCCTTTAAAGGAAAACCAATACGCATCTGCTTTATCGACTCATCAACCTTACAGGTAAAAGCCTCAACAGATTGTAAAGTCCAACAGATAAACTTTATTTATACATAATGATAAAGATTATAAAGATGAACAACCTTGTAGGAAGTCATTGAGAAGCCATGAGATTTATATTGTTACTTTACACCACAGGATCTTTTTAAAGAGAGAGTAACTGAAACGGCTTATATGCTTGTGCAGAGCAGAAAATCCAAAGGGTAAATAATTAAAGAATTGCATTCATTCATTGTTCTATTGCATTTAAAGGAACAGTAACACCAAAAAATGAAAGTGTTTTAAAGTAAAGAAAATATCATGTAGTGTTGCCCTGTGCTGTTAAAACGGATCTGTTTGCTTCAGAAACACTACTATAGTTCATATAAACAAGCTGCTAAGTAGCAATGGCGGAAATTGAAAAACGGCTACATGGCACAGGATAGGTAATGGATAACAGATAACATTATGTTCTACAGAGCTTATCTGCTGTCTGATGTGTAACTTGAGCCTTCTGTCCTTTGAATGGCTGAACTAATGGCTACACAACAGCTTATTTATATAAACAATAGTAGTGCTTCTGAAGCAAACACAGCAGTTTTACCAGTGCAGGGCAACACTGCGTTATATTTTGATTATTTTAAAACAATTTCATTTTTTGATGTTACTGGTCCTTTAACCACCCTCCAGTGGTAAACTAGCTGATTAAGATCTCCCAATGAAATATCATCCCTCTCCCTACTCTCAACCTTCAACATCACCCATCAAACTTCTTGTGTCTTGAAGGAAAGGTAAAACCAAAAAATGAAAGTGATTTAAAGTAATGGCAGTGCAATGTAGTGGTGCCCTGTACTGGTGAAACTGTTGTGTTTACTTCAGAATCTGTACGATAGTTTATATAAACAAGCTGCTGTGTAGGCATGGGGGCGGCCATTAAATCTCCCATATACCTCTGCCTCATCAGCCTTGGATCACAGCGTCCCATCTCACCCTTTCCCATCAGCTCATGTTGGACTCACCTCTCCCCTCTCACTTCACACATCTGGCGGCTGCTGCTCCAAGTAGATACGGTAGTAGAGATTTGCAGCCTGGTGCAAAGAACATACCCATAACTGATGCAATACCACAACTGATGGCACTACTAATGTAATTAATTAAATATTATTAGGACCCAGCTGCTGCAGCAGATGGCACCCGGATGGCACTTCTGGTTAGGGAGTCCCACACAAGGGCAAGAGGAAAGCAGCTCGTGCTCCTGTACATCAATTCATGTTTCCAATGGTTTTCTTTGTTTTGTGTGCCTCAAGGAAATAAAAGGGACATGAATGCCGGAAAACACAGGAATATAATACACAAATGTACCCTGGATATCAGACTGGATATTTAACTGCCCCCCTTGATTAGATAATCAGAATTATTTATGCTGGAAGCAGATTCCATAAACCTCAAACTGTCATATGGTTTGTGACGTCCAGAAGGTGACATGGTATAGGAGTGGGGGGGCAGAGAAAACAGAGTTTTTCCCATCAGAACATTTAAATGAATCATAAACTATTATACAGTGAACCCCGATGCATGTACAGTGTTTACTTCTATTTGCACCGAATGTCACATACATCCAGGTCCAGACTGTCAATTCTGGCAAGTTCCAGGACGGCAGCCATAGAAAATCACTATTTTTTTGAGGCTGTGGTTTTTGGTCTCTGTATTTAAAATGCCAGGGCATCTTTAGAATCTTAACCCAGACATGCAAACATCTGCCTAAATGGGACACAAATAAAAGGCACCTCATGAAACTTGTTTATTCATTTCTAATTCTTTTCAGCTGAGACGGGGGATCCTGGGGCTAGGCACCAACCCTGACACTGCCCCCCTCTACCGATAGCGCTCAATAGCGCTCTTTGCATTAGAGGAGCCAGATTTCCAGGTTAGAAACCCAGAAATTCGGCTCTTAAAGTTACAAGAGTTGTCCAAAAGGATATAAACGAGTTTAAAAGCCAAAACTTGGTAATCAGAGGAGGCAGTGGTGGACTTACCTCCTCCAAGCAGACACAAAACGACTGTAATTAAGCAGTCAAAATTTATTAACAAACTCCAATCAGTACAACGAGTTTCACGGGCTAAGACCCGCTTCTTCAGGCAATAAACATAGGAGTTACAGCATCTGGCAGTAGTATACACACTCAGCACCTCTGTTATGAGTGTGTATACTACTGCCAGATGCTGTAACTCCTATGTTTATTGCCTGAAGAAGCGGGTCTTAGCCCATGAAACGCGTTGTACTGATTGGAGTTTGTTAATAAATTTTGACTGCTTAATTACAGTCGTTTTGTGTCTGCTTGGAGGAGGTAAGTGCACCACTGCCTCCTCTGATTACCAAGTTTTGGCTTTTAAACTCGTTTATATCCCTTTGGCGCCTCTGTTCTTTCTATACAATAATAAGTCCACCCTGGGTGGAGGGTTGATACCCTTTTTCTATCTACAGAGAGCGACTTCTTAATCCTGAGTGGGGTCAGGACAATCTCCCCACCTGCCTTTACAGTGGTTGCCTATTGGTAACCCTGGTTTGTGAGTATATGCTATTTACTCTTATTTCATTATCCCTTATCAATACATATTACACTATTGGGGCTCTTGGTGTTCCTTTTGTTTACAAGAGGTGGCGTTTTGCTGCCCATTGTAACGGGCAGCTCCAGTGAAACCCTGAAAAAACAAATCTTCAGAGGGCCCGGATCACTCTGATCCCCATCCTCCAGCTCAATTCCTGTCCACCCCTCCACCCAAGCACTCCCACTCAGTGCCAACTTGCATCCCCCTTCCTCATCGAGGGAAGAGAGTAGTTTGTGTCAGAAAATTTGCTGATATACAGTAACTTACAGTTGTGCTCATATGTTTACATACCCTGGCAGAATTTATGATTTCTTAACCATTTTTCAGAGAATATGAATGATAACACAAAAACTTTTCTTTCACTCGTGGTTAGTGGTTGGCTGAAGCCATTTATTGTCAAACAACCGTGTTTACTCTTTTTAAATCATAATCACTACACAAACTGCCCAAATGACCCTGATCAAAAGTTTACATACCCCAGTTCTTAATACCGTGTATTGCTCCCTTTAATATCAATGACAGCTTGAAGTCTTTTGTGGTAGTTGTGGATGAGGCTCTTCTCAGACAAAGGTAAAGCTGCCCATTCTTCCTGGCAAAAAGACTCCAGTTCCCATAAATTCTTGGGCTGTCTTGTATGAACTGCACGTTTGAGTTCTCCCCAGAGTGGCTCAATGATATTGAGGTCAGGAGACTGAGATGGCCACTCCAGAACCTTCACTTTATTTTGCTGTAGCCAATGACAGGTCGACTTGGCCTTGTGTTTTGGATCATTGTCATGTTGGAATGTCCAAGTACGTCCCATGAGCAGCTTCCTGGCTGATGCAAATTTTCCTCCAGTATTTTTGATAACTTGCTGCATTCATTTTGCCATCAATTCTGACCACATTTCCTGTGCCTTTGTAGCTCACACATCCCCAAAATATCAGCGATCCACCACCATGTTTCACAGTAGGAATGGTGTATCTTTCATCATACGCCTTGTTGACTCCTCTCCAAATGTAGCGTTTATGGTTGAGGCCAAAAAGTAAAATTTCAGTCTCATCACTCCAAGTGACTTTGTGCCAGAAGGTTTGAGGCTTGTCTCTGTGCTGTTTGGCATATTGTAAGTGGGGTAATTTGTGGCATTTGTGTAGTAATGGCTTTCTTCTGGCAACTCGACCATGCAGCCCATCTTTCTTCAAGCGCCTCCTTATTGGGCATCTTGAAACAGTCACACCACATTTTTTCAGAGAGTCCTGTATTTCACCTGAAGTTATTTGTGGCTTTTTCCTTGCATTCCAAACAATTTTTCTGGCAGTTGTGGCTGAAATTTTAGTTTCATTTGGTTTGGTTTCAACAGAACCCTGAATTTTCCACTTCTTTATTAGAGTTTGAACACTCTTGATTGGCATTCTCAATTCCTTTGATATTTTCTTATATCCCTTTTCTGTTTTATAGAGTTCATCTACCTTTTCCCGCAGATCCTTTGACAATTCTTTTGCTTTCCCCATGACTTAGAATCCAAAAAACATGAGTGCAGCACTGGATGAAAGATGCAAGAGTCTGTCAGGAGTCCAGAAAGTCATTGACCTTTTATACACACCCACTAATTACAAGCAAACAGATCAGAGGTGAAGATGGTTACCTTTAATAGCCATTCTAACCCTTTTGTGTTAAGTTGTGTGCATGTTATCAGGCCAAATCACCAGGGTATGTAAACTTTTGATCAGGGTCATTTGGGCAGTTTGTGTAGTGATTATGATTTAAAAGAGTAAACACGGTTGTTTGACAATAAATGGCTTCAGCCAACCACTAACCATGAGTGAAAGAAAAGTTTTTGTGTTATCATTCATATTCTCTGAAAAATGGTTAAGAAATCACAATTCTGCCATGGTATATAAACTTATGAGCACAACTGTACTTGTCTTTTAAAAGGTGTAGGAGATTATTATCATTCCCCAAATGTACAGTATGTCACTTTAAAGTTTTAAAGCTCATAATGTTTTTGCCAATAAACCCCGGGAGGTGGGAATTCCCAAGTCAAAGGAGGAAACTGTAAGGCTCTAAGGTAAACACAGGATTTCCATTTCAGTTTGCGAGAGTGATTACAGTTGCTTCATTCACAAAAGAAACTTTTAATTATAGTATAAAGTCAAATATATATATATTTATATATAAAGAAATATTTTGTTAAACTTGTCACCTGCTAGGACGGACCAAAAAAAACTAGGCATCTCTTCAAAACTGAATCTGAATGGCCTGGCCTGCTATTGATTCCATGTTCATATAATGTATGTAAAAAGGGGAAAAAAAATCTTTATTTGCATTTGCTTTTCATGGGAGAAGACAAATGGCACATGTTATAAATTGCCTATTAAAGGAGAACTGTATAAAAATCAGCTTGTTTAGTAAGGGCAGCATCTGTTTTCCACCACGGTTCATCAGTAAACTACCTTCCAACCCCCGACCCTATTCAGTATTCAGTATCCTAAAAAGTTTATCTGATAGATGGAGTCCCAGTACCCTACAGCAGGGGCAATGTAGGGTTCAGATCAAGCTGATTTGGGCGATAGCTGGGAGTCAGGTGATAGCCAGTGAGTACTGTTACTCGTCTGCAAGGAGCAGGCTGTGTGACATTCCTCCCTCCCAAATAAATCTTTTTATTGTGACAGTTGAGGGTTTGGTAAAATATAAGCTAAGGAGAAAGTGTTTAGGCTACGACAGGCTTTTAGCTGGCAGATGGCATAAGTGAGCTGCATGATGGTTAGCTTTAAAGGGGAACCAAAGGTAAAATCAGTGGTTCTAGTTGCTACCTGCTACCGTGGGATGACTCTCCTTTTATACCAAAAACTGTTACTGCCTTGCGGTATCTTTTTCTCATGCCACATTGTCATCTTCTTTGCTGTTTCCAGCCATCTCCTCTAGTGAATTGTGGGTTGAAAAAAGACTCAACCAGCACCCGACCCTAACCCATGCCCACCCGCATCCTGCTTCCTTCCTCTTGTTGTAGATATATCTATAAACCCAGAAGCTGGAAGTCAGAAGCTAACAGTTTAAATTCGCTGGTGGAGATAGCAGGCAGAAAGCTCAACCCAAACCCACCAGTGACCTGCAAGTGGTGTGCCGAGGTCAGCCCATCATACCAGACCCAGGGCTGTATTTATGTCCGATGCTGCCCTAGACACTGGACCTAAACATTCCCCCCTACGCAATGTAAGTGACGTCACTTCCACCAAACAGCCTGGCCCCCCCACTCCTCACCACCCCCCAGCTTTTTCACTGAATTTCCTAAGGAAATCCATAGAAGAGGCTGGGCGATTTTTTTATTTAAAAAAATTTTTTTTAGGCCAACCCCCAAAACCTGCCGCTGTAGGCACAGGCCCTCGGCTGCCTTAATATAAGTACGTCCCTGACTCGACCCATGGGTATTGGGCCGACCCACACATCGCTAATCCCCTCTATCACTTACAGCTAGGGTTGCCACCTTTTCCTGAAATAAATACCGGCCTTCCTATATATTTATCTTGGTTTCCTATTAATAACATTGGGATCAACCATAAAAAATACCGGCCAGGCCGGTAAAATACCGGCCAGGTGGCAACCCTACTTACAGCTGGTCCCATGCACAATACAAGGGAAGTTATCAGCCAGGCAATGTCTTATGGTGGCCATACATGGGCTGATAAAAGATGCCAAGTCAGCAGCTTATCGGCCCGTGTGTGTAGTCCTCCGACAGTCGGCCAGATGTTGATCGGACGGGACTAAAAATCCCATTAGATTGCAGCCGTATCTGTTCATTGATGCGGTCCTGTGATCTGACTGCCCGTACCTCCTCCGTTGTGATCCCTAGGGCCCAATGATCAGATCAGCCCGATATCACCCACCTCAAGGTGGGCATATCAGGGAGAGATCCGCTCGTTTGGCAACAACGAGCTGATCTCACTGTGTATGGCCACCTTTAAAAAGATAAAAACCTGTACTCAGTGACAGTATAAGGCACTTGCACCACCTACGGGCTTTCCTCATCTTGGTAGGAGCTTATAAAAGTGTATAAAAAACGTTAACTTGGCATCTATCGAAATCTTTAGCCCCCTTAAGGAACTTAAATGAAAACCATGCATTACATCTCTTTCTAGTGTCAGACTGGGATGCCAGGGACCCACCAGAAAACCTTAGACCGTGGGCCCACTTTCCAAACTATTTCTCCTCATTTCACTCAACCTTTTTGATTCTCCTGGTCTTTTATTTCTACTTACTTTATTCTATTATTCCATTAAGTCCCTTAAAGAAATAGGGAATGACCATGAAATAGGCCAAATGGTTAGAAGAAAGTGGGACCCCTGGGAATTTTCCTGGTATCTTGGTGGTTGTGGACTTATTATCCTGTGAACTGTATGTTTAGGGGCTAATAAAATCACATTATCATGATGGAGCTGTTAGGCAAGGGTGGGCCATGATGAGACACACTTGATAAACTCCAGACCTCTCACTGTCCAACTAAAGGCATAAGAGGGCAAGTTACATTGGAATATACATGATAACATTAACTAACTATGTATTGCTTTTAAGTTCTTAAAATATCAGTTTGGAAATTCAAATCCTCTAGGCATGTAGGTAAAAACTGGAGTGAGTGGGCACAGAGAGGCCTAGCTGCGTAGGCGTGAAGAGCATTCCATAGGGGGGTCTCATCTTGCTTTGTTGCCATGATGTCAGTGGTGTTGCCGACTTGGAACAATGAAGACTCTAGCCTCAGGGTGCAGAATGTTTGCCGTGAATAGAATTTCACATACAGGCCCAGCCCCCCACATATGGTCCTATAATCACCCAAGCCATTTCCTTGTGTTCAGCCAACATGAATGGGTGCCTTTAACTGCTCCTGCGCCGGGGCATGTCTTTGTGTCAGTGACCGGGACACTTTTTTTTTCACTTTATTCACTTTCTAGCTGAGCTGTTGATCAGCAGTGACATGTTAGATCGGCACGGGACAGTTCTCAGAACCTTGCACAGTGGGACACCGATTGCTTTCTTACATGTAAGGATGAAGTTAATGGCTTAAAGATAAACAAGAGAGTTTTTGTGAGTGCACAGAGAGAGAGAACAGAAAAGAGACAGCAGACAGAACGCCATAGGCAAGAATTAAGGTAAGGGGGATTTTTCTCACCCTGACCAAAAAAAACAATAAACCGCACAAGAACTGTTTCAGTTGCACCAGGGATTTCCTTCATTAATGTTGCTGTAGTGGTTCTGCAAACTACAACTCCCAGCATGCCTATTCAGACCTGGTGCAAGTCATTGTGATTCAATAACCTTTTTCCTTTCGCTTATTGATTTGCAAACCATTTGCCATAGTCAGTTTTTCTTTTGACCAATAGCTTGGCATGGCAGCCTTTGTATTTAGTCTAAAAATGATATCAGAACTGATAGTTTTGTTATAACTATTACATTTTCAATACATTCACAGTACAGGGCATCTAGTCTCTGTTTTGTGAGGTCAGACTTTTGTCTAATCTGGAGCATCAATATAATGCAAGATTTTATAGGACATAAAGCACAAGTTTTTATTTCACCTGCGGTATAGGTTCCCCTACACTGTAGAGCTGACAAAGTCATTATTATTATTAACATGTATTTCTATAGCGCCAACTTATTTCGTAGCGCTGTTTATAGGAGAAGGAAAGGCAGAATTGACTTGGGGGTGCCAAACGTAAGACACCCCCAAGTGATTAAACTGATGTACCTCAAACCCGGGGCCGGTGCTCCTATCAGGCGAAATCTGCACCGGCCCCGGGTTATAGAAGCGAGCACCACGGATATCAGTACCTCCGGATGCGGGCTGATGCGCGTTAGAACAAAAAGCCGAACTTTAACTTTAAAACCGGCTTTTTCTAATGCGCATGCGTCAGTCCGAGGAAATGCGCATCCGGAAGTAGTGATCACCGTGGTGCTTGCTTCTATAACCCGGGGCCGGTGCAGTTTTTGTATTAAGAAGAAACAGCTGCCATGACCAGTCTCTAAGTGGTCACGGGCTCCTCAAAGTACAAGCCCCCAGTCCACAAGGGCACATGCACAAATTTCAAAAAGATTAAGCTCCAAAGAGTCCCATTTGGAATGTTTTAAAAAATTTCAATATTTATTCATCATATAAATCAGTAAAAAAATTCATATACAGACCCCTTGATCCTTCGCCTTACGCGTTTCGTACCCCCTGGTACTTAATCATAGGCTTCAGTTTTTGCACCTGCCCCGGGTTTGAAGTACATTGGTTTAAACACTTGGTGGTGCCTTACGTTTGGTACCCCCAAGTCTGTCTGCCTTGTCCTCTATCGCCACAAATTAACAACTTGTCAGTTTATTCACGCATGTATTTTCCTTTTGCACATCTTGTGCTTCTGAAAATACAGAATCAGGTTGCCACCTGTGCAGTTTTGACCCTGTTGATTTTTATCCCTGTGAAACTCGAACAATAACCTGGCTAATAAATAAAAAAATTAAATACTAAGATACTCACCTTAACATAGCTTGGTTATTAGCAAGTGCAGGTCATTTCTTATTGTTAGCGACAAATTTGAGGAAACAGTGAAAAAATTGTGAAATACAGTGAAGTCAATCAACGTTTTTACGCACAACTTTTTTTTTTTTTTTTACATGAGCAACAATTTTTTACGCAAAATGCATTAGGGTAAGGCCACACGGGAAGCTTTCGGGGAGATTTGTCGCCTGGCGACTAATTGCCACAACTAATCTCCCCGAATGGCTTGCTAGTCTCTTGCACCCGAAAGCGCTAATGTCGCCGGTGCCTATTCACACGCGGCGATGCGTTTTTTAAAGTCGCTCAAAATTGCGTTGCCGCATGTGAATAGGTGCAGGCGACTTTAGTGCAAGAGACTAGCAAGCCATTCGGGGAGATTAGTCGTGGCGATTAGTTGCCAGGCGACAAATCTCCCCGAAATCTTCCCGTGTGGCCTTACCCTAAAAGTCAACTGGCGCTTTTTCTTATGACAACTTTTTTGTCCAAATACATTAAAGGGGTTGTTCACCTTCAAACAACTACTTGTTTTCAGATAGATCACCATAAATAACAACTTTTTCCAATTACTGTCTATTTTCTATTTGTAACCGTTTTTCTAATATTGAAGTGTAAAGTGTTATTTTTCACCTTCTAAGGCTGGGGACAGACAGGGAGATTCGGGGAGAGTCTGTCGCCTGGCGTTTTTAGCAGGCGACAATCTCCCCGAATTTCCTTCTCCCTGTCTGCCGCTAGTATTAATGACAAAGCACCTGTGCACACACAGCGCGGCGATTTCCGGAATCGCCCGAAGATACTTCGTGAGGAAACTTCGGGCGATTCCGGAAATCGCCGCGCCGCGTGTGCACAGGCGCTGGCACTTTGTCATTAATACTAGCGGCAGACAGGGAGAAGGAAATTCGGGGAGATTGTCGCCTGCTATTAAACACCAGGCGACAGAATCTCCCCAAATCTCCCTGTCTGTACCCAGCCTAAAGCAGCTCTGGGAGGGGGGGTTGCTGACTCCACAACTGT
The DNA here is from genome assembly GCA_024363595.1 of Xenopus borealis. NCBI lineage: Eukaryota > Metazoa > Chordata > Amphibia > Anura > Pipidae > Xenopus > Xenopus borealis. The sequence goes on along the minus strand of CM044446.1, from coordinate 10,945,419 downwards.
TCTAAACTGATACATTTAATGGATACATTTCTTATCTTTGTCCCTGCTGAGCAGAATCCCTGGGTTTCATTACAGGCAGCTGTTAGAATTGATACAATAGTTGCTAATACTCCAGAGATGTGCTGTGAAATGGATCAATTAAATGTTGCAAAATTGTAACAGTTTAGAGTCTGCGCCTGAATTACTGAGCTGCCAGAGACACTAATGTTTAACTTTAAACTTAGATTTTGTAAAAACAGTAAAAGATAAATAATAGAAAGTAATTGAAAAAAGTCTTTATTTATGGAGAACAATATGAAAACCACTGAACAGAAAAAAGTGTTTGGAAGGTGAACATCCCGTTTAAAGTCAATGGTCTCCTGGGCTTTTTCCCTGCAAATTATTTTCTGCTGCAAATTTTCGCCACAGTTTCATGAAAGCGCTTGGACTTGGCAAAATTCAGAATTTCGCTGTGAATCCATGGCTGTTGAATAAATTCACTCATCACTACAAAATTACAGTACATATAACATACCTCCCTACCGGGGGAGCAGGGGGTGCAACTGGGCCAGGGCCCGCACCCCCGTAGGGCCCCCCCGGCAGTCTTGCGCCGCTGCAGCCGGCTGGAATCGGCTGCAACGGCGCGTCAATCACACGGACTAGGGTGGGGGGGCACGGCCCGCCCCCACCTAGTTCCGTTACTACCTCCAAACTGTCCCTTTTTTTGACAGCTCAACCTGCAGTCCCTCATTTGTACTGGAAAGTCCCTCTTTTCTCTGCACTGAACAGCCACAAACATGAACAGAGTTTCTAACTTAATTGGCTTTTGGCAGAGAGCCCAGAACAGCTAACAGGTGCAAATAAGATACTTTGTAACACTTTTGAGATAAGAAAATAAGTAATTGTAACAGGAGAAATATTTTCAAACTTTAATAATCTGCAAAATTTCTTAAAATTAATATGGTAATTAGGGGGTGTGGTCACAGAAATGGGCGTGGTCATATTTAGCCATGCTACTTGCGTAAAAAAAACATTTGTCCCTCTAAAATGTTGTGAGGTATATATACAATGGTTAAGAAGTAAGAAATTGAGCAGTAAATGAGCATTTCTGTATTTCAGAGCTTTCTTGATAACCGATTTCTGTATAATAGATCCCATACTTGTAATTACAGGTTTGGGTTTACTCATCAGGCAAACTATAGATAGACATAGGGTTGCAACCTTTAACTTTTGTTTATCCCTCAACCATTGTTTATTAAATATAAGGATAACCTCTGTTTGTTATAAATCATTATAAAGTGCTGAGTAACTTGCTGGGCCTTTATAAATAAATGATACATTCTATTTCTCCAATGATTCCTCAGTAGCAGTTATGGAATGCTGGGATTTGTAGTTTGCAACAGCTGCAGACCTAGTTTGACATCCAATTGTAGCTTTTAGGGTGTTGCAGAATGTCCTATTCGTATTTTTCTATTGCTTTTTATTTATATTTTCTCTTCTGCCTCTTTTTTGCCAGTCAAATTGAGCTCCTTGATCCTGACAGCCAAAAATCTATGACCCTGCAAGGCTCCTATTTTATTGTTACTTTTTATTATTTGTCTTTCTATTCAGGATTTCTCTGCCACCTATCTTGCAGTCTCTCATTCAATTCATGCCCTGGTTGCCAGGGTAAATTGGAGCCTAGCAACTGGAGAGCGGATAAAAATCCAAACTAGTGAAACTCTAAAGACAAATACACACCATGGGGCAGATTTACTAATGGTCGAATTTCGAATTAAATTAAAATAAAAATTAAAAATTAAAATTGGAAATTCGACCATGGGAATAGTGGGGAACTAAAATCCTTTGAATTCGAAAGTCGAATTCGAAGGATTTTACCGCAATTCGATAGATCGAATGATCGAATATAAAAAATTTGATTGAATATTCTAATTGAATTCGAATCGTATATTCGAACGATTTTAAGCGATCGATCAAATTTTTTATATTCGATCAAAGATAATGATACCCAATTTCGGTAGCATTGATCTGGCGAAGTAGGTGGTCGAATGAAAATTTCAAGGGGAAGTTATTCGACCATCGAATATTCGAGTAAAATTTTACTCGAATATTTGAATCATTCGAATTCGAATATTCGATGGTCGAATTTGCCTAATTTGCATATTTGAAGATTCAAATTCAAATTTAATACAAAATCGATCGACGTTCGAATTATTCACGTGAATTTAGTAAATCTGCCCCCAAATGTTTGTACGTTTGTAGAATCTTTCAGCTTTATAATACAGGCATGGGACCTGTTATCCAGAATATAATGGATCTTTCCGTAATTTGGATCTTCATACCTTAAGTCTACTAGAAAATCATGTAAACATTAAATAAACCCAATAGGCTGGTTTTGCTTCCAATAAGGATTAATTATATCTTAGTTGGGATCAGGTACAAGCTACTGTTTTATTGTTACACAGAAAAAGGAAATCATTTTTAAATATTTGGATTATTTATATAAATGGGGTCTATGGGAGACAGTCTTTCCATAATGCCGAGTTTTCTGGATAATAGGTTTCCAGATAACAGATCCCATACTTGTAGTTAGGAGGAAAATGTGAACTACTGCTTTAAACACTCTACTTTTTGACGCTTGAGGTCCACCCTGGTCACAGGGAAGTAGACAGGAATGTAATCCAGGCTTCCCAGGGGCACTGGAATGTCTTGGCCAAGTTCATATGGAGGTAACAAAGGAATGTAAGGAAATATTTCTGGAGGAGAGGAATAACATGGCCAAGGTCACAAGGATTTAACACAGTTATGTCATTAATTATGGACTTCCCTTAGTTACATTCTGTCACTATTTGGAACCTTAGAGGAGAATCGCCTGCAATAATGCACTTGCAGCGCTTTGATTTCCGAATTCGCCCGAAGTTGCCTCACAAGGAAACTTTGGGCGACTTCGCAAATCGAAGCAGCTCGAGTGCATTAGCACAGGCGATTCTTCATTCAAGCAGACGGAAGGCAGTTCAGGGAGATTGTCGCCGCGCAGAAGAGTCGATTAGTCCCCAGGCGACTAAATCTCCCCGAATCTGCCCCTCTGCCCCATCCCTTATATGGATATTCATAGTAAGTGAGGTTGCCAAAGTGAAACCCGCAGAACTGCTAGCTGGCCCAAAAGGTAAAAACCTGCATCTGAAAGAGGGGTTGTTCACCTTCCAAAACACTTTTCAGCTGTTTTTTAGATTGTTCACCAGCAATAATGACTTTTCAATTGCTTTTCATCTTTTATTTTTTTTACTGTTTTAAAACGTTGTAGAGAGTTATATTCTGTGATATTCTTTTTTAAGTTATTAAGTTTCTTATTCAGCAGTAGTAATGTGTGGGTCGGTATTTCCCCGATGCCCACCTAACACCCGCTTGCCCGCCACCCGCGGCCACCTAAGCTAGTCTTCTGGGACCCGCCCCACCAATGACATCACAAAAGGGGAGTGGCAAGCAGGCACAGCATCTAAAAAGGAAGAACCCAGAAGTTGGAAGCCGGCATTTGAAGGTGGCGGGGAGAGCAGGAGAAGAGCTCAACCCGCAATCGTCCACCACCCGCAAAGAAGAGTGCAAGGTCGGGCCAGCCCACACATCACTATTCAGCAGCTCTCCAGTTTGCAATTTGATCAATCTGGTTGTTAGGGTCCAGTATACATTAGCAACCATGCACTGATTTGAATAACAGACTGGAATATGAATAGGAAAGGCTTGTGTAGCCTTACTGAGCATTTGTTTTTTTTTAGACAGGGGCAGAAGATACATCATTCAAAAACTATGAAAAATAAAAAATGAAGACCAATTGAAAAGTTGTTTAAAATTAGCCATACTATAACATGCTAAAGGTTAATTTAAAGGCATGCAGATTATAAACTGTTACAATTTGCTACATTTAGTTGATACATTTCTCAGCAAACTCTGTGGGATTTTAGCAACTATTTTATCAGTTCTAACAGCTGCCTTTAATAAAGCTCAGGCATTAGGCTCAGCTCAGCAGAGCCAAAGCTATGAAATGTATAAACCAGTGGCGAAAATTGATATAATTTTTCAGGCCCCCAAAATGTCTAGAGATTGACCTGTTTTACCAATATTTATTGAAATTGTGTATAAATTAGGGCTTCATAGAGCCTCTTTACCTCCTGGTGCCTCCTATTCCTCCAGGGGCCTTCTATTCCTCCTGGTGAATCCTATTCCT
>CM044446.1:10899606-10934070 GCA_024363595.1 Xenopus borealis | reverse complement strand
TGGCTGCATGACCTGCTAATAAAGCACTGTTATACCCTCCTCATCCTCAGCTACCAAACAGAAGTAGCTTGTTTATATAAACTATAGTAGTACTTATCTAGCTATTGTGTATCCTGTTTAATTGGCCATGGCTACATAGCAGCTTATTTATATAAACTATAGTAGTACTTATCTGCTATTTATTGTGTATCCTGTGCTTGAATGGGTGCCCCCATGGCTACACAGCAGCTTGTTTATATAAACTAAAGTAGTGTTTTTAAAGCAAACACACCAGTTTTACCAGTGCAGCACGGCAGTAAATTATATTTTTATTAGTTTAACACACTTACATTTTTTGTGTTTTCCTTTAGGGAGCATTTTATCTTAAAGGGGATGTTTGGTCAAAGAATTGAAATCCTGGCTTTGGGGAGAGAATAGAAGTATTTCAAATTGCAAATAATTATATATTTTTTTGATGTCTTTTAGCTGCTCGCTGCACAAACATACCTCCCCCCCCCCCATGCACCTGCCCATGCTGCAACAGCATGCAAAACCTTCACGGCCATGGTCGTCTCTTCTTCCAGGCCTGCGTCTTCTTCGCTATAGTCTTGCCCACCTACCAATGGAATACTTCTATTCACTCCCCAAAGCCAAAGGGGGTTAAAAATTTTGACCATACATCCCCTTTAACCTATAATATTCCAGCTTTTCACTGTACTGCACAAGTGCACAGTGCACATCCACTGCACTCTGTCACTCTGTGACAAAAAGGCTGAGTGCTTGCCAGTGCTGGCCCAAATCACTCACTCCTCATGCGAGCATGTACTCAGATGAGCACACGTACTGAACATGCACCACAGGTGGGGGACTTATGGGTCCAAACTAGGGGTAGGCAGTATAGGTTTGTGTCTGGTGCCCCTCTACCTCTGCGCCCTAGGCATATGCTTCATCTGCCTACCCCTTGTTCTGGCCCTATCACTTGCTCAGTAGGAGTAAAGCTGCTGCTAGGCCGTACTTTGCTTATGCAGGCAGTGCCGGACTGGGACACCAGGGTAGGGTTGCCACCTGGCCGGTATAGGAAGGCCGGTATTTTTTTTCAAGAAAAGGTGGCAACCCTACACCAGGGGCCCACCCCAAAACCTTAGACCAAGGGCCCACTCTCAGTACGAATATTCTTCATCTCCTCAATCAACCTCTTTTCTCCTAGTTTGTTTTCTTTACATACTATAATCAATTATTCCATCTATTTAGCCTCTTTGTTCTTATAGAAATAAGGAATGGCATGAAATAGACCAAAAGTTTAGCAGCATGAGGGCCCACTGACACCTTGGCCCACCGGGAGTTTTCCTGGTATTCTGGTGGGCCAGTCTAACGCTGTGTGTGTGCAGGATTTAGTTTTCATGATGTTGTCCCATTAGGATCTACAGCTATTAAAGCATTGTTAGCATTCTGTTCCATGGAAAAAAAATACTTAAATATTGTTTTATGTAATATCTGAATAAAAAGAATGAAACAGGAGGGTGTCCTAGACAAACTGTTTGTTGACAGTGTCTTGAGATCTACTGATCACCAGCTAAAGGTCTACTGGTAGATCCCCCATCTACCTTTTGGGCACCCCTGAAATAATGTATCAAGTTTTAACAGTACGTGATATTTGCTGCTACTGAAAAAACATGACTGAAATGAAAATAATTCATGTTTAAAACATTTTAGAACAGAGAATAGAAAATAGCAACTTAAAAAAACTTTATTTGTGCGTACAAGTATGGGCTCCGATATCCGGAAACCCGTTCTCCATAAACTCCGAATTATGGATAGGCCATCTCCCGTAGACTCCATTTTATCAAATAATCCAAATTTTAAAAAATTATTTCCTTTTTCTGCGTAATAATAAAACAGTAGCTTGTACTTGATCCCAGCTTATATATAATTAATCCTTAAAACCAGCCTATTGGGTTTATTTAATTGTGTTGATAATTGTTGATGTTGATAATGTTTTAATGTTCATGATTTTCTAGTAGACTTAAAGGGCACCAATCACAGCCAAAATCAAACACATATTAACAACCTGACCAGTACAACCTAAACATGTTTAATCAAAGTACATATACAGTTTTTTGGAAAAAAAACAGCAGTTTTTAAAAGATCCCATACTTTGTCAAATGTTCTCTCACTGAGGGAATCCATACTGTGACTCCAACATGCAAATGAGTTCACGAGCATGCTCAGATTGTAGCACTGCCCTGAGTATTCTACCCACAATGCCTAGCTTTAGTAAACTCAAGAAGTATGCACACACCAAATTCCACAAGGTGGCAGCACTAACACACAAGTTTGGCAGATTTCAAAATAGCTTAGAAGGTTTATTAGGCAAGCAAGGGATTTCAACTGAGCATGTGCGAGATTTCAGAGCTGCAGTTGGCTGTGAAGATATAGGTAGGAGGAGTCAGTGAAATCCAAGATGGCTGCCTCAGCTAGAACTGCAGTGGAGATAGGGGAGATTTTGCAGAAGGTACAGTGAGCTGAGGATTTACATTATACAAACAATTCTAACTGTTTTAAAAATCGGATTTCTTGAACTTTCACATAGTGTATTTACTTAGTAAATCATTTTAGTTATGATTGGTGCCCTTTAAGGTATGAAGATCCAAATTAGGAAAAATGCGTTATCCGGAAAACCCTAGTTCTCGAGCATTCTGGATAACACTTCCTATACCTGTACTGATTGAAAATATGTTTTGTGAAGACATATTGCTATTACATTGAAATAATTTGTAGTACAGTTATGGGACCTATTATCCAGAATGCTCAGGACCTGGGCTTTCTGGAATTTGGATTTTCATACCTGAAGTCGACTAGAAAATCATGTAAACATTAAATAAACCCAATAGGCTGGTTTTGCCTCCAATAAGGATTAATTATATCTTAGTTGGGATCAAGTACAAGTTACTGTTTCATTATTACAGAGAAAAAGGATTTTTTTTTTTTTTAATTTTGAATACCAGGAAAACTCCATCTCTTGATTTCTGTTCAGTTCTTCTGATTTGTTTCTGGTTTTAAAACCAGACAGCTGGTTATTTGCATCTAAGTGATGCACTTGACCCTACCCAGTGTCATAACTCCACTGACAACATTGGGCCTTCCTCTGATGTCATCAAGCCACTTAGCCACTGGCAAAGGTGGCAACCCTAACCCTTCTCGTGCTCTGCACTAAAAACATTCGCATCAGAGCCAGATGTAGACTGGGAGACACAAATGTTCCTTGCATTCCAAGCTGTACGAGGCCCAAATAGCCCCCACTGGCCCACTAAAAAGGGAATTTCTATGGCATCTTACAGAAGCCTCTCTGGCATTTGCAGTAACCAATAGGATATTTGCTTTTAGACAGGTGATCACTATATGCTAGTTGCTGATTGGTTGCTATAGGTTACTGCTCCTGGGCAAATTTAGTGACTTTTGTTGTCCTCTATATGACATACCCATGATTTTTATGGTGTTGTTTTATTTCAAAATTACAGTTTACATTATAATTCCCTCTACCATGTAACATTTCATTCCTAACCCAACAAGTGTATTTTTTTATGTGTGGCAGCGATACCTTCGATGCTTCTATTTTTAACATTTCAGTTTATCTCCGCATCCTGCAGGATCACCCTAATATGCCTGAAGTGCGGGATCTTTCTGACGCACTGACAGATTTGTCAATGGATCCCATCACTGGCGTCGGGGTAGTGGCATCTCGGAATCGAGCACCCACAGGGTATGATGTGGTAAGTTCAGAGATGTTTTTAGGCATCCCATTCTAATTTGCTACATTAATATACAGGATGGTAAACAGTCCATTTAATAGATTTTCATGTTTTTAGGCAGAATTTCATACCTCCCAACTGTCCCTTTTTGGATGGACAGTCCCTCTTTTGACAGCTCAAGCCACAGTCCCTCATTTGTACTGGAAAGTCCCTATTTTCTCTGCACTGCACAGGCAGAAAAAGAAACAAAGTTTCTAACTTAATTGGCTTTTGGCAGAGAGCCCAGAACAGCTAACAGGTGCAACTAAGATACTTTGTGTAGCACATAATTGAGTGCACTTTAGCTGTGGTTTTGTGGAATGTGTGTGACCCGGCTAACTGCTTGGCTTGTGCCCAGGACCCCTTGTGTACCCGTGCAACTCCCGGTACCTGGTGTTGTTCAGTGCAGCAGGAGATTCAGTCAGACAGTTCTTTGTAGCAAACTTGAACTGATTTATTGAACTGACAGCGTAGTAGGATACTTTGATAACCCCTCCAATGGAGTGATACAGACAATATGCAATACAAATAGCCCGCAGCAATGATTCACATTTCAAAAGGATAATTACCCTCTCACTAGGTAATGTCTCCTCTCAGGTGGCTAACACTAGGTCCTGGATTTCACAGCCTGGGTTCTTATTTCTTGGAACCCTATGAGGTCCTCAACTCACCCACTGTAATCCCTGATCTAGTGGTATACATACAACGGTGTCCGAACCCCACTAGTTCTCCTTGGTGGAGCCACAGCTTCTCTATAGCTACCCTGAACTGCATTTCACCCCTAGAGTGACTACTACTAACTTTCCAGGAAAACAGAGCCCTGGTCCTGTAACACCTCTCTAGGAGGCACGGTCCCAGGAGTAAGACCCTGAGCACATGGTGCCACCTGGTGGCCAAATCCCTTGAACTGATCTGGACCCAGGAAGAGGGACATAGCTGCCTAAGTTACTTAAAGGGATCCTGTCATGGGAAAAAACATTTTTTTCAAAATGCATCAGTTAATAGTGCTGTTCCAGAAGAATTCTGCTCTGCAATCCTTTTCTCAAAAGAGCAAACTGATTTTTTTTACATTTCATTTTGTGACTTGTGCTCTGATAAACTTCAGTCACTCTTTACTGCTGTACTGCAAATTGGAGTGCTATCACCCCCTCCCTTTCCCCACCCAGCAGCCTAACAACAAAACAATGGGTAACCAGATAACAGCTCCCTAACACAAGATAACCGCTGCTAGGTAGATCTAAGAACAGCACTCACAAGTAAAAACCCATGTCCCACTGCGTTCCATTCAATTACATTGAGAAGGAAAAACAACAGCCTGCCAGAAAGCAGTTCCCTTCTAAAGTGCTGGCACAAGTCACATGACATGGGGCAGCTGGGAAATTGACAAAATGTCTAGCCCCATGTCAGATTTCAAAACTGAATATAAAAAAATCTGTTTGCTCTTTTGAGAAATGGATTTCAGCGCAGAAGTCTGCCAGAGCAGCACTATTAAAAAAATAGTTAAATGTGTTTGATGATCAGAAACATTTTGTGTGACAAACATGCAAAAGAATAAGAAATCAGGAAGGGGGCAAATAGTTTTTCACACCACTGTATTTTCAAACTTTCATGACCTGCCAAATTGTGTAGAATGAACATGGTAATTAGGGGTGTGTGGCCACATAAATGGGCGTGGTCAACACAAATTAGCCCCTCTTTTTACTTCCAAAATGTTGGGAGGTATGGAATTTGGTCTTCTATTGGCATTTTATGAAGGTTTTTAAAATGATACCATTCATCACATATCATGGGCCAGGGCCCCAAATCTTTGGTTATTGTTGATAATCAACCAACCTTATTAAACTACAAGTAAAGTTTATTGGATTTTATACAGCTATGGGACATGTTACCCAGAATGCTCAGGATCCAGGATAATGGATCTTTCTGTAATTTGGTTCCCTATACTTTAAATCTGATAAAAATCATGTAAATATTAAATAAACCCAATAGGCTGGCTTTGCTTCCAATAAGGATTAATTATATCTTAGTTTAGATCAAGTACAAGCTACTGTTTTATTATTTAATTTTTTATAAATTTAAATTCCTTTGGGAGGTAGCCTTTCTGTAATTCTGAGCTTTCTGGATAACGGTTTTCCAGATCACTCATTCCATACCTGTACAATATTCATTTTACCACAAAAAAAAGAAACTCAAAAATAAAAAAACATTTCTAGAGGAAATGAATCTACTTTGTTGACAAGTGCAGAATAATTCTGTCATTTTGAGATTCTTTTTTGTTTGGGAGATTTGGGGGCATTTTGTCTCCTGGCGACTTCTCGCCGCGACTTGTAGCCCCCGAACCTCCCCGAATAGCCACGTACCCAAGCGCACCGGCGTTGCTTGAAAACGCCGGCGCGTATCCACACGGAGCAGCGCGCTTTTTGAAATCGCTCCAAATTGCCTCGCCAGGCAGTTCAGTTTTCAGATATAAACTGCCCTTTTCTAACCCACAATGCGGCATTTTGGACAGAATTCCAGAGTGGTTGCATAAAGCTCCATTTTGGTAAATCACATGCCAGTTGCCGCGCATGTTAAGCCTTTCATTGCGCTCACTGCACTAGAATAACTGAATTTTCGGTTTAAAAAAATGGAAATTCGGCTCTTATAGTTACCAGAGGAGGCTTTTTGCCAAGTTGCCAAGAAGTATGTCAGGATAAAGTATTACAATCTCAGTGCAAAGTTGTCATTATATAGAGAGCCTCATTATAATCATGGTCACTTGGTATTAGGGTTGCCACCTTTTCGTATGGCTGATCCCGGACAGGGGGCGGGCCCATGAGGTCAGTGGGCGGGCCTGTGATGCCAATGGGCGGATCCATGACATAAGTGGGCGGACCCATTGTCATTGGGCGGGGCTATGACTAAGCGATTGGCTGATCGCTGTGTCAATCAAGCTAATCCCGCCCGGTTTTCCTTATTTGGAAAACCGGCAGGAAGTATTGACCCGGGCAGCCCTTCAAAATACCGGGCTGTCCGGGTCAAAACTGGACAAGTGGCAACCCTACGTGGTATAGTTTTTGCTTGTTTGTCAAGAGTAATTACCTCTCAATAAGCAACGTTGGTGCTGCAGTGTATAACATACCATACATTACATGATTTTATTGCCTTGAAGCTTAGCCTTATCTGCAATGTGCCATACAGAAACGAAACACCAAAAAGTGAATCGCTTTATTTAACATTTTAAAAAGGTCTAAGGCTGCTAATAAAGTTCCTTTATGAGTGGTTTATCTTTAAAATACACTTTGTATATTTTACTGTTAAGTTCCCTTTTTTTAAAGCTTGAAAGAGGAGGAGATTTGTGCAAAGTAATTGGACAATGCAAGTGCAGCATCTGAGTGTGAGTTTTTGTTTCTACAGCTTACATTGTAAAGATGTTATACAGATACAGGATCCATTATCTGGAAATCCATTATCCAAAAAGCTCCAAATTACAGAAAGGTTGTCTTAAATTATAATCAAATAATCCTGATTTTGAAAATAGATTTCCCTTTTCTCTGTAATAATAAAACAGTAGCTTGTACTTGATCCAAACTAAGATATAATTAATCCTTATTGGAAGCAAAACCAGCCTATTGGGTTTATTTAATGTTTACATGATTTTCTAGTAGACTTAAGGGTATGCGTATTGCAGAGTTAGTTGGCCACCCCCCCAAATCGTAGCTGCCTCTTCTGCCTACACCTAGTTCTAGGCCTGGTTTTGGGTATCAAACTATTCAGAAGATACCTAAATCCGGGATGCACAGAATCCAGGATTCAGTTCTCGTTTTCGGCCAGGATTCTGCCTTTTTCAGCAGGATTCAGATTTGCCCGAATCCTTCAGACCGGCCGAACGGAATCCGAATCCTAATTTGCATATGATAATTTGGATCTTCATACCTTAAGTCTACTAAATTTATGTAAACATTAAATAAACCCAATAGACTTGCTTTGCTTCCAGTAAGGATTAATTATATCTTAGTTGGGATCAAGTACAAGCTACTGTTTTATCATTACAGAGTAAAGGAAATCCTTTTTTAGAATTTGGATATAATGGAGTCTATTGGAGATGACCTTTCTGTAATTTGGAGCTTTCTGGATAATGGGTTTCTGAAAACTGATCCCATACCTGTACTGTAAATTAGTTTTTATTTTATCTGTATTAACTAGTATATCATTAGTATTTTTGACGTGTACATCCCAATGTTATGTAGTGTCGGTGAATTTGTTGGATCTTTAATAATAATGCAAAGCTGTACACTAAATAGTTCTCCCTGATGATCAATGAATTTGCACCTTTCTTGTCTCACTAGCTTTCTTTTACATTGCCTGACACTTTTTGCTGTTTTTCAGCTGTGTTCTCTTGCTTTGTTTCCTATCGTAACTGGTTTACAGGGTCCCTTTACTTTTTCTTTCCCCATTGTTAAAGTTGACAACATCTGTTCATTGCCATTAATCTCCGGCCCTTGGAGGCTTGGCTACAAAAAGAAATATTCCACACTTAATCCTGCAAAATTGTACTTGGCTGACGCCTTGCCATTCTTCCATTTACTTAATCGTTAATCATTCTCCTTGTAGAATGACAACTATGTTGTCAAGAGCGAAAACAAATTGTGGTTTTCCTCGGGTCTGCATCACTAAACACAGGAGGATTAAAGATGCTGATATTGGTCCGTCCGGCAGCTTATCTGCCAGTGTATGAGGGCTTCCGATGGGCCTCCCCAATCGATATCTGGCCAATATATTGATTGTGGAGGTTTGTTTTCTGGCAATGGAGGACCACATCAGGACCACATCAGCTAGTTGATGAGATCCTTGTCACATTGGTACCCAGTCTCTTAGTTGCAATCCATTCGTTTGGCTTTAAAGGAGAAGTCTACCCTCCCTGCGCTAAACCCTTCCCCCATGGCCTACACCCCCACCAGGCAAATGCCCCTAAATTGCTACCCCCTCAGCACAGGTCCTGTCCATGGAGTTTGCAGGCTCCATCTTCTCTCGTGCTGTCTTCTTCCTGGATCCATCGGCGTTTGGCAGCACATGCGCAGTAGGAGGCATTTGCCAGTTCAGCTCTACTTCATCTGCCAAAAGTCACAAAGTTTTCCGATTGAAACTTCACGACTTTCGGCGCATGCGCAGTAGAGCTTATCTGGTAAATGCTCCGACTGCGCATGCACCGCCAAGCGCCACAGAATCCAGGAAGAAGATGACTGGAGAGAAGATGATGCCTGCAAACTCCATGGACAGGACCGGCGCTGAAGGGTAAGTAGCAGCTTAGGGGCATTTGCCCAGGGAGGTAGGCCGGGGGGGGGGGATTGAGCGCAGGCAGGGTAGACTTCTCCTTTAAGGCTGAACTTTCGGATTAACTTGATATTGCCCTGCTGCTGGTCATATTGGGGAAAGATACTCTTGTTTGGCAAGGTGGACAAACTAGCTTATCTTATAGTGTATGGCCAATTTTTGGCCATGATTCCTTTGAATATTGTCAGAATGTTTGGGGCAGGTTCATAATTACTTAGCAGCATATCCGTTCCAAATATAGCTACCTGCTAACTGGTCGTTATTACACTATACCAGTCATATTCCATAGGACAATTTATTCTTGGACTCTTTGCAAAATCCACTTCAGATGGTATTTATTTATATACACACATGTAGAGCTGAATATTCATACATATACTAGTAGAAACCATAGAATTCTACCTGTATCTGACGATTCAGCACTAACAATGGCCGATGTTAAGGGTGGCCTTCAAAGGCATCCGATCAAAATTTTCCCTCCAGCGCGATCAACCAGCCGATGTATAAATCTTCTGACGATATCAGTCGGCTCATTTCCCACCATACACGCACCGAATATCGTACAAAAATGCGTTTGGTACAATGTTATCTGTGCGTCTATGGCCACCATAAGCCATTTTTAGCAGCTTAAATGTCTCAATGTACTTAATATATTGACAATGGTTTGAGCACAGAGGACCTCTTGTATTTGTCTGTGGGAAGTTTGTGGTTACAGCCTCTGTATTCCTTCGTAAAAATAAATAATATAATAATTTATAATTAAAAATTATTGGTGAGCTTTCCCTTGTATGTTATACTTAACCAGCCTAGCCAGTAAAACACAATTCTTGGTTCAGGACTGTTATTACAAAGATACTGGTAAATCCTCTTGTTCTGCCCCTGGCCTACCTGCTTAAGCCCTGCCTGAACCACAGCAATTCCAGCTCCATTTTCTCTGGTCCTATCCACCTAGAATCTGCCCTCCTTAACCCACTTACCTACATGATCATCCTGCTCCCTTAGATATCCTGGCCAATTTTATTGTTTTTAAAATGTGGTAACCCTAACCCTAACACTAACAATTTTAATCAGGTGCCAGTTAATCTGCCTGCCAGCGGCGTAACTACAGAGGAAGCAGACCCTGCAGCTACAGGGGGGGGGGGGGGGGGGGGGGCAGGAGGTACAAGGGCCCAATTGGACCCTAAATAGGATTGCCACCTGGTCGGTATTTTACCAGCCTGGCCGGTATTTTACCAGCCTGGCCAGTATTTTTGATGGTTTATCCCAATGTTATTAATAGGGAAAAAACGATAAATATATAGGAAGGCCGGTATTTTTTTCAAGAAAAGGTGACAACCCCAGGGCCGGATTTACATAGCGAGCGCCCCTAGGAACGCTGTCATTTGTCACCCCTGTCCCCTCCCTTTTATTTGCTCAAATTTTCATCATCAGGACAGAGCAATGGGAATTGGCACACAGGAAATTTAAATTTCTGAACCAATGTGGGTGTTGTTGGGCAGCATGCCGCCCCTAAAATCCTGCCGCCCTAGGCCCGGCCTAGGTGGCCTCTCCACAAATCCGGGCCTGGGCAACCCTAAATAATGTGCCATATCAATATATACTGGTAAAACAAAAAATTTTAGGGGGGCCCTAAAATTAATTTGCTGTTGGGCATAGTAACTTCTTCTTACGCTGCTGCTGCATGTTTTTTTTTTTTTTGTAGTTTGTTCATGGTGGAATTCCACCTGTTTAATTTTATGTAGGTGTATATATCTTTAATTATATAGCGCTACTGCCTATGCTGCTCTGTACATTTTTCAAATACAATAAATGAGTGTATTCATTACCTACAATCACAAAACAACAACGTGTTAGCCAGTGGCAAAAATAATAAAAGACAGGCCGCCAATACAAGAGTTAAATAAGACACTGCCTAGAGGACATCTATTGAAAATAAAGTAATTCTATTTTAAAAATGTGTTTACTAGAAACACACCAAATCAGTCCTTTTTGGATTCAGCGAATACAGAATCTACAAAAAAATCCATTGACTTTATTTAAAAAAAAAAAAAAGGGATTTTATTATAATTTCTTTCAATTTCTCCTATACTACTTAGATCAGTGATCCCCAACCATTAGCTTGTGAGCAGCATGTTTCTCTCCAACCCCTTGGATGTTGCTCCCAGTGGCCACAAAGTAGGTGCTTATTTTTAAATTCCAGGCTTGGAGACAAAACAGAGCCTCAGTGTAGGTTGGCAAGCCACATAGGGGCCAATCACAGCACTTATTTGGCACCCAAAGAACATTTTTTATGCTTGTGTTGCTCCCCAACTCCTTTTACTTATGAATGTTGCTCGTTTGTTCAAAAGGTTGGGGATCCCTGACTTAGAGTAATGTAGGACACATTATTTCAGTAGCCAATATGGCTTTATAGTATATTTTGAGTTAATGGCTGAGCTGTTTCTGAGTGTGAGACCAGTCTTTGGAATGAATACAAATGTTGTCTAAAGCCACTTTCCAAACCAAAACCAATTCGCTGCTTGTTTAAGGTTTTATTCTCTCTTGGGGGAATTGCGGATCGTTTTCTGAGGTTTCAAACACTGTTTGACTATTTTGTAAAGTACATGGAATTATGAAAGTGTATCATTTGCTAAACAAGTTGGGCAATCGCTGGACCTCAAGGGATTCGGTAGCTTGGTCAACGTTTTTTTCCCCTAGCTGTAGGGGTAATATATTTTGTGCAAAACTTTTTTTCCCACTTGGTATATAGGTATGGGATCCGTTATCCAGAAACCCATTATCCACAAAGCTCTGAATTACTGCAAGACTGTCTCCATAGACTCCATTTTATCCAAATAATCCAGATTTTAAAAAAAATTTCCTTTTTCTCTGTAATAATAATAATAATAAAACAGTAGTTTGTATTTGATCCCAATTAAGATGTTATTAATCCTTATTGGAAGCAAAACCAGCCTATTGGGTTTATTTAATGTTTACAAGATTTTCTAGTAGACTTGCGGTATAAAGATCCAAATTACGGAAAGATCCGTTATCCCTAGCAGGAACCCCAACAGATCCCATACTTGTATTACAACAATGACCGTGTTTGCGGCATCGTAATTGTGATCACTATAGCCACTCTTTATTTTCTAAGTTAAAAATAGTAACTCCATTTTAGTCACAATCCTGTGTTCTGAGTTGCCTACACTTTTACACTCTACCTGTCCCTGTAATTAACACCGGAGTGTTCATTTGGCTAAATGCACAACTGTTTGTATTAAGAATTAACCTTATTATTAGGTTTCTGTGTTATCAGCAGCTTGTTTCCTCTTCTTCCTGGTGCAGAGTGAAGCCCCGCCCCATAGTTTACTGAGCTGACCTTATCTCTGTGACTAGTCCTGGAGATCATTTGCATACTATGACATAGCAGAGACCAGTGTGTGTAGCACCTTTTGCTTGGGGAAACTAGCTTACTAATGAAACACTGGCTCCCTCTTCCTCTCTATTGTGGAACAGCAGCAAATGGACTGCTCAGTAAACTAAGGGGCGGGGCTTCACTCTGCACCAGGAAGAAGGGGAAACAAGCTGCTGATAACACAGAAACCAGAGCAGACTTGCAGCAGGGACTAAGGTACATTAATCTGGGGGGCTGTTTAGAGCAAATTTACAGAAAGAAAAAGAAAAACATTTACTTTTCCTTTAATGGCTTTCTGTGTTAAGATATGTTCAGGCTGGGAATTATTACTTCAGAAATAATGTTTTTAAAGGGGAAGCAGCACTAGCTTCTGAAGCAGATGTGCTGGAGGTCGCTTCCTTCTGATTTTTAAGAGGGGTCTGCTGATAACCTTCTGCAAGGTCTGCTGTGAATAACTTTCAGCATTAAGTATCTCCCTAAGGACTAGTCCACACAGGAAAATTCGGGGGGCTTCTTCTTTGGGGCGACTCATCTCCCTGAACCGCTTCCCCCTGCCTTCCAGCTGCTTTAATGAAGAATCGCCAGGCGACAAATTTCCACGAATCTTCTCTTGTGGACTAGCCCTTAAAGGAACAGTAACACCTAATAAAAGTTTAAGTAAAATATAATGTAGTTAGGTAAAAGTTATGTGTTGATTTAGAAAATAGTTTATATAAAACAGGCTTTTTATTTCTCTCTTGTCCTGGCAGATCTCTCAAACAACAGATGGCCTGGATGCTGACCTGTGGAAAGATGGCCTGTTTAAATCCAAAGTGACGAGATACCTCTGCTTCACCAGGGTTTTCTCCCGAGAGAATGTGAGTTTTGCTCCGTGATGTAAAGGAGACATCTGCTCACCTCTGGCCACAAACAATGAGTATTTAAACTAGGGATGCACCGAATCCTGGATTCGGTTCGGTATTCAGCCCGGATTCGGCCATTTTCAGCAGGATTTTCCCTCCCCCTCGCTAATGTGCATATGCAAATTAGGGTTCAGATTTGGTTCTGTATTCGTCCAAATCTTTCACAATGGATTCGGGGGTAGCTGAGCTCATAGGTATAATACAGTAGAACCCCCAATTTACGTTTTTCAAGGGACCAGAAAAAAATGGTGCAAAAGGAAAATGTAAAATCAGGGAAATTAATTAAACATAATATATAGGTGGGACCACAAGTAAAATGAGGGAAAACTTAAAATCAGGGGATGTAAAATTGAGGTTCCACTGTAGTTGATAAAAGGCAAAATTCTGAAATAAGTTGGCATTTAGCAATTCTACAGAAAGGTGCAAAGAAATATTTAACAGAAGTATATAAACACCCACAATTGGTCTAATGTAAGACACATTGTTGTGGAACAGTACTGTCAGATTGTAGGGGAATATGAGATTAAAATCCAAACTAGAGTAATTTTTTAAAGAAAAAAGCTAATTTTCTTATTATTTGGTTACATAAGTCTCTGTTTTCTTTTTCTAATTATCTCATGTGAAGACATTATACTGTCATGGGAAAAAAAAAAATTTCAAAACACATGAGTTAATAGTGCTGTACCAGCAGAATTCTGCATTGAAATCCATTTCACAAAAGAGCAAACCGTTTTTTTTATATTTCATTTTGAAATCTGACATGGGGCTAGACATATTGTCAATTTCCCAGCTGCCCCAAGTCATGTGACTTCTGCTCTGATAAACTTCAGTCACTCTTTACTGCTGTACTGCAAGTTGGAGTGATATCACCCCCTCTCTTTCCCCCCAGCAGCCTAACAACAGAACAATGGGAAGGTAACCAGATAACAGCTCCCTAACACAAGATAGCAGCTGCCTGGTAGATCTAAGAACAGCACTCAATAGTTAAAACCCATCTCCCACTGCATTCCATTCAGTTACATTGAGAAGGAAAAACAACAGCCTGCCAGAAAGCAGTTCCTTCCTGGCACAAGTCACATGACCAGGGGCAGCTGGGAAATTAACAAAATGTCTAGCCCTACGTCAGATTTCAAAACTGAATATAAAAAAATCTGTTTGCTCTTTTGAGAAATGGATTTCAGTGCAGAAGTCTACTGGAGCAGCACTATTAACTGATGCATTTTGAAAACATGTTTTCCCATGACAGTATCACTTTAAGGCTAATGCCACATGGAGCTTATCTCAGCCTGAGGAAACCACCGTCATTTGTTTTCTTCTTTGCCTGCACCTTGTATACAGGTGTGTGGCATAACTAGATATTACTGGGCCTCTCATCAGATTCTTTTTCAGGCCCCCAGGTTGACCATTTTAACAAAATGTGTGAATTAGGACCTCATCGGGCCCCTTTATACCTCCTGGGCCCCCTGCAGCTGCAGGGTCTGCTTCCTCTATAGTTACACACCTGTTTGGGGGGAAAAAGATTCAACAACAGGTTTCCTTTAAGTAAACATGCCCTTATGGATATGGTTAAGAAAAATAAATGAGGAAAAGCAAATGAAATTAGAATAAAGAAAAAAAAGAATGAAATTTGAAAGAACAAAGCTTTTTCCAGTTTTCTGGAATCGGACGTCATTGTTGCCAACTCTGTGCCCACGTGGACTCCCTTTGCATTTTGTAGATTAATTTTTAATCCGCATCAGTCTAATGTTTTGCCGTCTTGTTTTTTTTTTTTCCCAGAGCCATTTAGGAAATGTGTTGGTGGACATGAAACTGATCGACATAAAAGACACATTACCGGTTGGCTTTATTCCCATTCAGGAGACAGTGGACACACGTGAGTTATGAAACGTGATTTTGTGTTTGGATCACGGCTTATGTTATCCAGGGAGGCTGTACGTGGTCCTTCTTGTACCTGTCTATAATCAGGGGTGATATTTCCTTTGGGGAAAGAATTTAGTTTTGCCCAGTACAAAAGATTTTTGGGGGAATGTAATATTGGTTTCTAAGGCAGGAAAAATAATTAGTTAAAATGCAAATGACCGTAGGATAGCGATTATGAATGTTATAGTGCCAAGCGGATGCAATAAAATTTCTTAATGAAAAACTTGTTACATTCGCTCCAAAAGTTTACGCCACCTTCAAGTAGATGTTAAAGGCTCGCAATGCACAAATAGGATTTGCAATTCAATAAACGCCTAATGAAGATTACATTGCAACATGCAAATGTGAGAGACACTCACCCTGGTGGTCTAGTGGTGTGACAGGGAACTCCTGCCACGCTGCTCCTTTTCGTCTATTGTGCGGCACTTCCTTTTTGATTCGCGCGAAAACTCAAGGGTATTTAAAGGGACCCTTGCCTTATGATCATTAGGTTTTCCTCCTTGCAAGTTTCCTTGTGCCTTGTGCTGTTTATGATTCTGATTCCTGTTGTGACCCCTGCCTGTTTGTGACAAATCCTGACTTCTGAAATCCTGGTAAACCGACTCTTCTATATCCGTATCCCTTCTGACTGATCTCCTGGTTCGACCTTTGCCTGCCTGACTCCGCTTGTATACTGCCTGCACTGACCCAACCTGATTTGACAGACAGTGCTTTATGTCTACGCCTTGTACCGTGACCTTCTGCCCAAAAGAATTTGCTTTACCGTTGTGCCGATTTGCTCGTCCAGAACCCTCTGCTTGCACCTCTCTTAATAAGACCTGGTGGCATCCGATTAACCGAGGGCTCCTCCCGAGGTGAAAAGCGGCTGTTATAGGCAGAAGCAAGAGCCGTGATCAGGGTTCTTAGCGTTGGTTCTGGATTTAGGGAGCCGACCGTGACAGCAAATTTTTATTAGCAAATTCGTTCTCTTCGCAGGTTTTCCCACTTTAACATTTGTTGCTAGCCAGATATTAGTGGATGTTTTATTTTTATCTGCCCAGTAATGGTACAAGTAGATGGCCTGCACCTGGGCCCCCCATCCAGATTAGGGTCCAGATTTCACCCTTACCTGGTTTTTGGAAGGGCTGTCTGGGTGAAAACTGCCTCCAAATTAGGAAATCTGGACAGGCCATTGAAATTAATGACATGGCAATCAATCAATCACTGATCGCCACATCATCAGTGCTGCCCCTGATGTCATCTGCCCCAACCATGATATCATCTTTCCCTTGTCCATTTTCCCCAATTGGAAAAGATGGCAACGCTAATCCAGATGCTCTAGTACGACCGTCCTGTAGGCCTTGGTGCAATGACACCCACCTCACCCCCAGTAGTTACGCCCCTGTTTCTGCCAGTATGATGTAAGCTTGACATGCCATGCTGTGTGACATGATGTCACTGAAACAAGATCATGAACAATTTAACATTCTGCTGGTGCTTGTTCCCCCTACAGAAGAAGTCGCATTTAGAAAAAAACGTCTCTGTATTAAGTTTATCCCGCGGGATTCCACGGAAGCTGCCATTAGTGATATCCGGATTCTGAGCCGTTCCAAGCAGGCCCCACCTCAGTATACTTTTATAGGGTGAGTATATAATGGGGGCATTGCATTTTGAGCAAAGGTTCATATGTAGGAAAAGTGATGCTTGCGCATTCTGAAGTTCAAAAAGGATGGGGTCATGCAAAACTTTATGCTTCTTGTGTTATGTTAACCCCCAAATTTGAAGGGGTTGTTCACCTTTAGATTCGTTTTTAATATGATGTTAGTGTTACCACCTTTCTGTCCTGGCGAGACTGGGCAGGGGGGCGGGGTTGTGACATCAGTGGGTGGGACCTTGACATAGAGGGGGTGGCTATGATGTCAGGGGGCAGTGTGATTGTCAGGGGGTGGGGCAATGGTGCGTGATTGGATTGAAATCCTTCCAGTTTGCCTTATTTGGAAATCCGGGCAGGTGTTTTTAACATAGACAGCCCTTCAAAATACCGGGCTGTCCAGGTTAAAACCGGACAGGTTGCAACCCTATATGATACTGAGTCAATTTTAAATAAGAGACTGGAATATGAATAGGAGAGGCTTGAATAGAAAGATGAGTAATACAAAGTAGCAGTAACAATACATTGTATCCTTTCAAATAATTAATTTTTTTTGTAGATGGGGTCAATGACCTCCTATTTCAAAGCTGGAAAAAGTCAGAAGAAGGCAAATCATTCAAAAATTATATAAAAAAAACCGAAGACCAATTGAAAAGTTTATATAATTGGTCGCTCTATAACATACAGATATCGGATCTATTATCCAGAATGCTCGGGATCAGGGGGTTTCCAGATAATGGGTCTTTCCATACTTTCGATCTTCATACCTTGTCTGCTTGAAAATCATGCAAACATTAAATAAACCCAATAGACTGGTTTTGCTTCCAATAATGATTTATTGTATCTTAGTTGGCATCAAGTACAAGCTACTGTTTTATTATTACAGAGAAAAAAGAAAATAATTTTTTACAATTTGTATTAATTGGATAAAATTGAGTCTATGGGAGATGGCCTTTGCGTAATTCTGAGCTTTCTGGATAATGGGTTTCCAGATGATTCATCCTGTACTTGCACGGGATACCTTATTCCGAAACCTGTATTCAGAACGCTCCGAATATATTCAAAGTTTAAAAAATAATTTCCTTTTACTCTGTAATAATAATAATAAAACAGGATCTTGGCTTTGCTTAATTGGTGTCAGAACAATACTAATGGGTTTTATCTGTTAGTTATTTTTAGTAGACTTCAATATGGTGATTCAGATTAGAGAAAGACCCCTTATCAGGAAAACGCCAGCATTCCGGATTACCGCCCCCTGAGCATTGGGTATAAGAGGTCTCATACCTGTATTCTATTCACGTTATATGCCTCTTTCTGCCATATAGGACAATGCTTAGCTATAGGATTTTCCAAAAACTCATGATTTATGTGTTTTTAGGGTTTTTTTTTGTATTTTCCCTGTCCTAAAAAGTGAAACAGCAAAGCAAATAAACTGCTGGTATGTTAGGGGCCTATACATTAATTACAGTGCAGTTTTGTAGCACCTGTACCTGTATTTTATGTAAATGTTTTCTCTTCTTGTAGAGAGCTGAACAATATGGGAATTTGGTACAGAATGGGAAGAGTCCCTCGGGCCCCTGATTCACCTGAGCCATCTACACCCTCCTCTCCTTCAGCCGTTGTTACCTCTGCATCTGCACCAAACCTCCCACGGTAAGTTTACTGGTTGGTTCACCACCACCCATGGGAAAAAGCAGGTATTATCTTACAAAGAAATTTAGCAGTTGTTTTATGACCACAAGAGGGGCTGAATGTATGACAGTAGCATCTAGTAAGGACCTGTACCCCTCAGCTCCCTCCCTTCTGCCGGCACCAGCTCCATCTGATCATACACTCGCAGGCACAAGGAGTAGGGGGTAACAGTAACCCAACTCAAAAACTTTGCAGGGGGGTTTAGGTAAGACAAGTAATGTCACTGATGGTACGGACAAATGATTTGGATGATTCGATTACACTACAAAAAAGCCATGAATGTCCTGTAAATGATATCCTTTATAATTGGCTCTTAGTGATATCATCAGTTGTAAACTGAGCTTAGTGATGACGCCATGAATGTCCTGTAAATGATATCCTTTATAATTGGCTCTTAGTGATATCATCAGTTGTAAACTGAGCTTAGTGATGACGCCATGAATGTCCTGTAAATGATATCCTTTATAATTGGGTCTTAGTGGTGTCATGAAACTCCTCGGTAACTTATAATATCATTATAAATTACAAGAGGGGGTACTTTATTCACTATATAATACACAAAAGCCGTAAATATCTTGTAAATTATATCCTTATAAACGGTGAGTTCTGATGTCATTTCTGTCACATGACTCCCTGAAACGTGTGTATTATAATAAATAAAGTACCCCCAGTTGCAAAATATGAGGATATTAGAAGTTACCTCAGAGTTCCATGACTGCCTTCGGCCTCGTGTTTTTATATGGTCATGAAACTCCTCGGTAACTTATAATATCCTTATATTTTACAAGAGGGGGTACTTTATTCACTATATATTTTATAATAGGGGATACTTTATCTGCTATATAATGGAGACTAAGGGAGATTGCTTTTGCATAATTCAGAGCTTTCTAGATAACAGGTTTCCCGATAACAGATCCCATAACAGTTCATGTTAAGTATGGGCTTACAAGGTCCCTATTGCATGAACACACACTAAAGCTGTCAACAGACCAAGTCGGCAGCTTATTATTGGCCTGTGTGTGGGGCCCTCCGACTGGCTACCCCAATCGATATCTGGCCAGATGTAGATCAGGCAGGGTTAAAAATCCAGATGGATCGCAGCCACATCCGTTCATTGATGCAGTCCTGCAATCTGGCCGCCTGTATTGGCTGGATTATGATCCGATTGTTGGACGATCAAGTCAGCCTGATATCGCCTACCTCAATGTGGGCATATCGGAGAAAGATCTGCTCATTCTGTGAAATCGCCAAATGAGCGGATCTCTACGTGTATGGCCACCTTGGTCAGTTTACCAATGGTCAGTTTAATTGATTGATTGTGCTCCATCCATCATAGAATGCAGTGTCGGACTGGGATGCCAGGGGCCCACCAGAAAACCTTAGACCAGAGGCCAAAGTTTCCAAACTAGTTTTCCTTCTCTCCTCACTTAACCTCTTTATTCTCCTATTCTTTTAGATCTACTTACTATACTCTATTCTTCCATTATTAAGCCTCTTTTTTCCACTTAAAGAAATAGGGATTGAACATGAAATAGGTCAAATTGTTAGAAGCAAGAGGGCCCAGTTACACCTGAGCCCACCGGGAGTTTTCCTGGTATCCCTGTGGGCCAGTCCAACACTGATAGAACATGAAACTGTCATTTGGGTATGTCAGCACTGTGGCTTCTGTTGTCTATGTTACAGAAGCATGGTTTTAACACATTTTGCTTGCATTGCAAACTTGTATATTAGTCACATATAATTGCACAGACACATGAATAAGCCATCTTTATGGATCAGTTTAGAAACCGTTGTGTAGTCTATAAGAAAGACCTGCTGATCTCAGCTGGATTAGATTGCCATATGTTCTTTATTTTTTCCTTGTTCTTTTTCTATAAAAAATAACTGAAGGTTCTTTTCTGAACTTGCGTCTCTGCAGTTTATGGCTTTGTAGGGAAATGGAACCCGTTTTATTTTACTCGTCAAATAAAACAAGCGTCCAAATAAAATGTATTGTAATCTGGTTGAGTTAAAACGTGCTGTGTTCTCTGGAATAACTGAAAGTTCTATTAATGGCTTACAGTAAAAGCCAGCTGTCTGTCTGCAGATGTATGACCGAGCTCCCTTTGCTTGTAATGAGCGGCCGGTTTCTCTGACGAAATGTTTATGTCTCTCCCAAACTTATCATGGTTTTACGGCCTGTGTGTGAGAGAGATGTTCCCTGCCACTTATCATGTTTGAGCATTCATTGCAAGCTAGGAATATTTACTGTGGAAAAGTAGCAAGGGTTTGGTGAGGATATGAATTCCGACATAATATGAATTCTATGTGCACGGTGGTCTCTGTATCAAATCTTTATAGTATACACTGGGGCCTCTTTCTTGTATACTGTCTTTTTTGAACGCCTTAGAAAGTCTTTTCCTGGATTTAGTATCATGTTAAAGGCAAATTTCTTTTATATACAAAAGAAAAAGCTATTTTTTTCCAACAGCATTCCAGAAACATAGAGATATTAAACCCCACTGGTCAGTATCACTAAGAATTGTGGCTCAAAGGAGAACTAAACCTTAAAAATAAATATGGCTAATAATGCCATGTTTTATATAGTGAACATATTGCACCAACTTAAAGTTTCAGCTTGTCAATAGCAGCAATGATCCAGGACTTCAAACTTGTCACAGGGGGTCACCATCTTGGAAAGTGTCTGTGACACTCACATGATCAGTGGGCTCTGAGCAGCTGTTGAGAAGCTAAGCTTAGGGGTCGTCACTAATTATCCAGCAGAAAATGAGGTTGGCCTGTAATATAAGCTGATGCTACAGGGCTGATTATTAAATTCTGAGGCGAATTGCACTGGTGTCTGTTGTGCCATGTAGTAATTATCTGTATTAATGACTAATCAGCCTTATATTGTGACTATATTTCTTTGACACTATGTGTACTGTATATTGTGAGTGGGTCCCTAAGCTCAGTAAGTGACAGCAGCACAGAGCATGTGAATCAGTGAATCAGTAGAAAAGAAGATGGGGAGCTACTGGGGCATCTACTGGGGAGACACAGATCTTTACTGCTAAAGGGCTGTGGTTGCCTTGGGCTGGTACACAAGCACACAACATCATGTACAACATTTATACACACTTCTTTAATATATGAATATATATTAGAATAATACAAGCATCTTCATTCCTTTCCTGGAACCCAGCAGGCCCCATAAAGGGTGCAGGGGTTCGGACCCTGGTGCAGCTGCATATCATGAATACTGTATATTCATGAATGATGTATAACCTTTGTAAGGTTTTGCAGAATATGTTGTTGGTATAACACCATATATAACACCATATATAATACATAAGAGCCATAAATATCAGTGGCGGAACTACCAGGGGTGCAGTGGGTGCATCTGCACCAGGGTCTACACCCTTTAAGGGTCCCGTCCCTCTGACTTATATACAACCTCGGCAGGTCTGAGATGGAAGATTTTGTTTTTCAACTAAATATTCTGATTTTATAGTAGAAAAACCTCAAAGTTTTTGGCATTTGCACTTGCACAATAAATGGTAATCAAAATGTGTAGTGCATCAAGTGATACAGGAGGAAGAAGATCCCTGTCCCACTTATTTGCTGTGCAGTTTGCCTCTCCCCATGGCAGACACTACCCTGTGCCGATAGCCACAATAAATAATCCGTTTTACCATTCTCTTAATATTCCTCTTTGGAAGATGCTGCCAAGCAGAACTAGACAACCTTTTAAGGGGTTAATGCATTGGCGTGTTTCAACCTTTCTTGCTCTGTGCTTAATTTGATGAAGTTTGTTCTAATTACACAAAGTGGATGTTTGTCAGCACGGGTTTCAGACATGATGATTAATTGGAAAGACTGTGAATGGAGATGTGTCCCATAATATTTCCAGTTTGCTAAAAGGGCCACGTGAGGGCGTGTAAAATTATTTCATTTGATCTGCCATATGTTCCTGTGCTATTCACAGCAGAGATGGCTCTGGATCCAGGATTAAATAGATTTAACAGTAATACTTTGTCCTGTAGTTGAAATAACGATTCCAGGATTCGGTTCGGGATTTGGCCAGGATTCCGCCTTTTTCAGCAGGTTTCGGACGTATCTTTCTGCCTGGCAGAACCTAATCCGAATATGCAAATTAGGGCTAGGGAGGGAAATAATTAGACTTTTTGGCACAAAACAAGGAAGTAAAAAATGTTTTTAGGGTTCGGATTCTGTTCGGTATTCGGCCGAATCTTTCGGGAAGGATTCGGGGGTTCGGCCGAATCCAAAATAGTGTATACTGTGCATCCCTAAAATATAGTGCCCCCTACCCCCTGAAAAATATCAATTTATTTCCAATATCCAAGTATGGAACTTATCAAGAATGCTTGGGACCTGGGATATTCTGGATAGTAGATCTTATCGTAATCTGGATCTTCATACCTTAAGTCTACTAGAAAATCATGTCAACATTAAATAAACCCAATTCAAGCACATGATATAAAAAAGATAACAGTTCTATTATAGTTTATATCAGTGATCCCCAACCAGTAGCTCGCGAGCAACATGTTTCTCTCCAACCCCTTGGATGTTGCTCCCAGTGGCCTCAAAGCAGGTGCATAACTTTTAGGTCCCAAGTTTTGGTTGCATAAAAAACAGATGTCCTGCCAAACATACAAAACAAAGACTAAGAGAACTGTACTGGTGGCCAGCAATGGATGCTGATGTAGTAACTGCCATTCATTCATCATGACAAAACAGCTATCACACACACACCACCACTTCAGCCAGTACAATTCCCTGATACAGCATGGGAAAAACTTGCTATTGATATTGTGGGACCTTTTGCAGACGCTCCTATAGACTGCAGATTTGCTATAACTCTTATACTATTACAGTAAATGGCCAGAAATTGCATTTGTTTCTCATGTAACATCAGCTACAGGAATAACATTTCTGTCTACAGTCTTCAGCAGAGAAGGAAATCCAAAAGAGTTAATATCAGACAACGGACCACAGTTTGTCTCATATGATATGAGTTTCCTTTCTGAGAGAGAGGAATATTGTGCATAGGAAATCTTCAGTGTATTACCCACAAGCAAATGGATTAATCGAGCGATTCAACAGAAGTCTGAAAGAAGCACTACAGACAGCAAATCTTACTGGGAAATCTTGGAAAGTATTTACAACAGAGTTCCTACATAACTACTGAGCAACATGCCATGCAACAACCCAATCATCTCCAGCTGAATTATTACATGGCAGACAGATGCGCACTAAGTTACATGTTGCAGACGTCAAACTTCCACCAAATACTGTTCCTACAAACTCATCTACTGCTGACATTGTCAAACATCACCAAGCCAAATGCAAGTCTTATACTGACAGAAAATGTGGTGCAAGAGAAGTGCACTTATAGCCTGGATCTTTAGTCAGAATTAAGAAACCAGGAATACTGAAACTAGGACAATCTAAATTTACTGTACCACTTGGAATGCATATGGAATGCAAGTCGTCTTGCTCCTGCTAGATATGACTTTGGAGATGTTCTATTTGATGAAGGACATTTTCCTACTCCTAATGCCAACTGCAACAGGCCTGAAGAAAATTAACCTATAAGGCGTAGTGAGAGAATCAGAATCAGAACGTATATATTGCTTTAGGAAACATACTGTTTAATTGTTACTGTTTATTATATTTGTCCAAATGCTTTCCTACTATAGGGGGAATATGTGGTGTTTATGCAAATGGCCTGCAGGTGTCACTGTGCATACATAGGACTTTCTGTACAGCTTGAAAGTGAAAGTAAGACTTACTGCTGTTATGTAATGGCTGCATAAACCTGCTAATAAAGCACTGTTATACTCTCCTCATCCTCGGCTACCAAACACAACAACTTTTCAGTTTACTTGTTGGCCTTTATTAAAAGCACTATAAATTTGCATGTCCCAACCCCCTCTGGGGTTTGTTTTAGCCTGGTGAATCTGTACATGCTCTCCCACCCTGGAGCGTGACTTGGCACCTTCCAGTTCCATGCTGGTACGTTTCGTTGACGCTCTGATGTGTATGCGTAGTAGGCTGCAGGGCCGGCACAAGACGTCGGTCATTACAAAAGCTGGCTCGGTTGTGCAGAGAGGACCTGCTGTGTGCACTAGAGGGGAGCAGTAATGCATCTCGCTGAAGAGACCTGTCTGCTCTTTCCTGCATTATTAATGGATATAGGCCCTCATACACGGGCCGATAAAAGCTGCCGGCAGACTAAGTCGGCAGCTTATTGGCCCGCGTGTGGGGCCATCCAATGGGCTTCTCCGATTGATATCTGGCCGAAAGATTGCCAGATCTCGATCGGGATTTTTTAACCTGCCTGGTCTCGATCAGGCAGGTTAAAAAAATCCCGTCTGATATCAGCCGCATGTGTGAGTGTATGCGGTTCTGCAATCCGACCTCCCGTTTCGGATCCATTATGATCTGATCGTTGGGCCCTAGGGCCCACAATCGGATCAGCCCGATATCGCCCACTTCAATGTGGGCATATCGGGGAGAGATCTGCTTGTTTGGTGACATCGCCAAGTGACCAGATCTCTGCATCTGTGGCCACCTTAAGGCTGGGCCTGGGCCCATTGTTGGCTGATGGCCTTCCAGTGGCACAGGTACAGATCATGGGGGCATGGGTTGGGCACAGCACAGGTACAGGTGGGGGTGTGGACTGCTTGCATTAATAATGATGGATATGGCGGGGCCTGGATGGTGGGGGGGGGGCGCTGATTGGAACCCTTGCCTAGGGTTCCAAACTACCTTGGCCCGGCCATGCTTGTGAGTTAACAAAAAGCCACTCTCCTGAGTGAGATTATTCAACATTACTTGATTTGTATTCTTTTCCTTTGCAGTCATCTAGGGCAAATATTAGCATTAAGATTTACTGTATCCTGTTGAATGCCTTTCCTTTCACCTTTTCCCAACACTCCCTAACTACTCTAAAACCTTTTAGGACTTCAGTTATAGTCTTGTGCAATAGAAATTGTTATATGTGAGCTGCACTGGTCTTTTCACACTTTCATATCACTGTGTTTTGCTTTTTCATGGACCTGGCCCTCTGCTACACTCTTTTTGTATGGCACTTTTTGTATTATTACTATTATTATTATTATTATTATTATTATTAATAATAATAATAATAATAATAATAATAATAATGTATTTATAAGGCATCAACATGTTCTGCAGCTCTGTACAATAAATAGCTAAACATACAGAATTACATATAAAACAACAAATAGAAGAGGGTCCTGCCTAGAAGAGCTTACAATCTAAAAAGGACACAAGATGTGGAAGTGGGCAAGATCAGAATAAACAAGTTTAGAGGTGTAACATAGGGATTGCAATGAGCAGCACCCTGAAATTATACTAAATGAGGATAAGCAGGGTTAGACTGGGCCAGCAAGACACCGGGAAAAAACCCAGTGGGCCTCAACGGCCCAGTCCCGCTCCCTACGCAAAACTGCGAGTACGGCTCCCAACCTCCCTCTGTACACCTGCAAGAAGGAGAAGGTAGGTGCGGGCAGACCCGGACTGGCAATCTGTGGGTTCTGGCAAATGCCAGAGGGGCTGCTATAAGGTCCCATAGACATTCTGTATTTAGTGGGCTGGTGGGGGCTGTTTGGGCCTCTTTGTGGGCTGATTGGGCCTCTGTGTACCTGAAATGCCAGGGCCTATTTTGACTTATTCCAGGCCTGGTTGCGGGGGTGCCAGAGGCTCTGGGTGGTGCTTTGTGACTGGGGCCTCCCAGTCCAACGCTGAGGGTAAGTGTCCTCTATATAGATGTGTTTTAAAGGAGAACTAAAGAAGTAGCTAGAAATGTTGTACATGATGATATGTGCTTGCGTACCAGCCCAAGGCAACCACAAACCTTGTGTCTCCCCAGTAGATGCCCCAGTAGCTCCCCATCTTCTTTTCTGCTGATTCACATGCTATATATAAAATATAGCATTTTTAGCCATATTCACTTTAAGGTTTTTTTTTTCTCCTTTAAGAGATATATTGAAGGCAGGGGGAAAGTCAGACAGGCCATGGGAGTGCATTACATAGAAGGGTTACAGCTCTTGCAAAGATTGCAGGGTCCTTGCTGCACAGTAGGCTCTATTGCAGAAAGGTCTCACTATAAGAAAAAGAAGCTGCTTTGCTAGGTAGTTATGTTAATATTATAAAATGCCATTCAAGCCCCTGGACTTTTGGTCCAGGAGATATGAAAGCAAATACAAATAAAAAATATTTTCTAATATTAGTGCCAATGTATCTTATATTTTAAGGACAAGGAAAGTGTAAAATAGAATAAGGCTAGAATTGCTGAATTTTGTATACTAAACATAAACATGAACTTACTGCACCACAAGCCTAATCAAACAAATTATTTATGCTTTCAAAGTTGGCCACAGGGGGCTGTCATCTTGTAACTTTGTTATACATCTTTGTCTGACACTGGCACTGCACATGCTCAGTATGGTCTGCTTGAGTTCTGCATGGCTGGTAAGTAAGGCAGGGGCTCCCCCTGCTGTTCATAAGTGATTGTTTCCCTGCCAGAAGCACTAAATGAAGGGAGAATTTCACTGCATACAGTCAGGTTTCTTATAAAAACAATACACATTTTAAAATTAAAGTATATTGGAGATATATTTCTTTTTCATTAAAGAAAGTAAAAATGGGATTTTATTTCTTTGCCTTTCCTTGCCCTTTAAGATTATGGTGGCATAAAATCTTGTTTGTTTCCTCTTTGTCCTCTTTTAATCAACTTGTACCTGTGCTGTCCATTTTTGGATCCTTCTTTCCTCCAAGTACATACCTTCTAAAGAGAATATAAATCTCTAGATCAGCAGGGCCATGTAGGAAACTCATGGTACTCTGCCTAGGGTGGTACCTTTAGTGGGGGGCAGCCTATGGTGCGTATAAATAGAAAAGAAATTGTATACTTCTCTCCAGAGTGGGAGGTGGGGTACCTGTTTCATACGTGAGAAAGAAAAACAACTCTATAAATAAGAGGTTCTGCTAGATTTGGGTGAACAGATATTTGAAAATGTACAGATACATGGAATAAATGCATTTTGCTGGATTTCACTGATGTGGAGGCCCTACCCATGGTGCTACAAAATAGTGGGATTTACCCTTTGCTAGTTTTCTGTTTTTCCTGGAAGGTCTCTTTATAGTACAGGTATTGGATCCCTTATCCGGAAACCAGTTATTCAGAAAGCTCCGATTTACGGAATGGCCGTCTCCCATAGACTCCATTATAATGAAATACTTTTTAAAAATGATTCCCTTTTCTCTGTAATAATAAAACAGCACCTTGTACTTTTTCCCAACTAAGATATAATTAATCCTTATTGGAAGGAAAACCAGCCTGTTGGGTTTATTTAATGTTTACAATGATTTTCTAGTAGACTTAAGGTATGAAGATCCAAATCATGGAAAGATCTGTTATCTGGAAAACCCCATGACCCGAGCAAACTAGACAATAGGTCCCATTTAGTTTTAAATGCTTTTCAGCCCCAGAGTTACCATTTTATAGAGGAATGCACTGTACTGTACCTATTACTATAGACTGTACTCCCCCGCGTTATGTCTTTGGGTTTTATTTATTTATTATTTTTTTATCTATTTAGACACATCTCCCTCACGTTACCTGCCACATTCCGGGGAAGAAATAACACAAGGCCGGATTTTGAAAATCAGCAGTCTAATTTATATGCAATATCAGGTGAGAATTTTTATGTTGATGCTTTACCCCAAACTTCTTTCTTCGGCAAATTAACTTATTTCAGTCCAAAATGCATACAAGCTAATCTCATGACTAGCCAAAACTACCTGAATAAGAATTAGAGATCACCAATGCATTTTCTTGAGCCCCATAGATTACTCCACCGCATCCCTTTTAATAATGTGAAGCAAGCTCTAAATTGGTGCAGGGAACCAAAGCTGTCCTTAGTGTGGATCCTTGGTAAGGCCTGGCGGATCCTCGGTAAGGCCTGGCGGATCCTCGGTAAGGCCTGGCACAAAGCCAAAAATACCAGTAGAGGTGGCAGAACCCCATAGCCTGTCACTCCTGCCCTGTATAAACCTTTGGTCTCCAACTATCGGGTTAGAGCAATAATCACAATAAGGAGCAAAGCATTTTCCCTTTTAATAACAAGATCTGAATTTAAAGGGACACTAAACCCCAGAGTCCAATGAATAGGACTCCAGCTGAACATGGCTAGTCTGTTTAATCATGTAATATGTGTGGGGGGTTTTTTCTTTATTTCTTGAGCTAAAGATTGAAGCTCCACCATGTTTAGTTCTTGTGAGGTTGAAAATTAGATTGTCCGTATAAAACCCCCCTTCTTTCAGCCTGTGTTGTCACTGTTTTGTTAGGAGGAGTCCATTATACAGAAGATTTATCAGTGTACCTACAGTAATTATTTACCCCACAAGAGGCAAACACTGAGTATCCTCAATCTCAGTGTAAAAAAATAAAAAGTATGTTTGGCAGAAGCCCTGTTCATTGCACTCGTTAAAAATGGGCTACACTGGATATTATAAGTGCTAAGCAGTAGCCCGTGGCTTTGTTCCCACCTCGCTGCCTCATTTGCAGGATGCAGAGAAGGGGAGAGCAGGCTGAAGAGTCGAACCCAACCTGCTCATCTGCCTGCTCTTCCCTCCTGTGACCTTACACTGCCGGCTTCCGGTTTTATAGGCGCTCACCTACCCATCCTGCCCCTTTTGGGACATCATCGGGCGGCACAATTAAAAAAAAAAGGAAGGTGCAAGTGGGCATGGATCGGGGGCTCACAGTTGCGGGTCCAGTTTTTCTTTAAATGCAATGCTAGCAGGGTCAAACTTTGCAGACTGGTGTTTACATACTATATCATTGCTTCGTTTTGCTTTTTATGGCTGTGTTGTACTGGATGGAGAACATTAATGTGTATCCATGAGAGATGGAGGATGTGCCTAAGGCCTTTCTGTTTCTCCATCATTATATATCATATAAGACAGCTCTGTAGATGTAGGAGAAAGAAAGAGGTGCAAAAGTTGTTCATTCCTCTAGGCAAGTGAGTACCGTAACCAGCAGCAATCTCTGAAATGCTCTTATTTTTATTTACTTACTTTTGTGGGAGTTGTAGAAAGCTAAATAATGTCTTTTGTGTGCGTTATATTTTTTTGGGAAAAAACCACAATACTTGTGAATTTTATGACTAACATGCATATCTACTGTATGTCATCTGCTTTTTTTTTTTTTATAGTCTTTATTTTGTTTTTGCAAGTTAAGTAATTACACAACAACAAAAAATAAAACAAACTTGGCTCGCAATTTAAAATTTAGCATTTGATGTCTCTTCGGGAATATGCATCCAGGTAGGTTTACAGACAGGTTTATATTTCAGTTTACATACATGTACTCATACAAGTTTCTTACCATCCCAACCCATTCCTTCCACCAACCCCTTGTGGGTTACACAGGTCTTTATTCGGGTAGTTCTATTAGATTCAAGTCTAACCATGGGCCCCAAATCTTATCAAATTTGCCTGGGTGTCCCCGGGCCAGGTATGTAAGCTTGATAGCGGGAAGAGCTTTGTTAATAAGATTTATCCATTGTGTAATTGTAGGGGAATTTGTGCTCATCCATTTCATTATGACCAGTTTTTTCCCAAAATACAGGGTTGTCCGCATAAGTGACCTAGTTTTGTTCAGATGTACTAGATCCTCTACCAGACCTAACAAGCAGGACTCTGGGGAGCACACATTGGGAAGGGCCAGGTTTTCGGCTAGGTAGGTCGTGACTTGCTGCCAGAAGCTTTGTACTGGGGGGCACTGCCATGCTAAATGTAGGAAGGATGCCCCTGGTGTCTGACATTTCGGACACTCAGCTTCTGGGTGTCTGCCCATTCTTTGGAGCTTTTTAGGGGTATGTCATCTGCTTTTAATAAAAATGGACTCTGTGTGCCGTAGGGCTGAATTGCTAAACTAAAATGTGATTCATGTGTGATAAGTAGCGTTGGACTGGGGGGCCCAGGGCTCCACCACCAGCCTCCGCACCCCAGATGCAAGGTGCCCTCTAGCCACCCTGGCCCTGGGAGAGAGGATGGAAGCCACTTCCATTTTCCACTCAAGGACAGGGTCTGGCCAGGCGGGGCCCACCACATTTTTCCCTGGTGTCCTGCTGGCCCAGTCCGACACTAATGTCTGAGGTCTGCACCCAACTGTGTTTATGCTATTGTGGTCTTTGATGTTGGTGTTAAACGCACAAGAGCAGTGATCCCCAACCAGTAGCTCGTGAGCAACATGTTGCTCTCCAACCCCTTGGATGTTGCTCCCAGTGGCCACAAGCCAAGTGCTTATTTTTGAATTCCAGGCTTGGAAGCAAGTTTTAATTGCATAAAAAGTATAATGCCAAGCAAAGCCTCTTGTAAGCTGCCAGTTCACATAGGGGGCTACCAAATGGCCAATCACTTATGTGGCACTCAAGGGACCTTTTCATGCTTGTGTTGCTCCCCAATTCTTTTTACATTTGAATGTGGCTCACGGGTAAAAAAGGTTGGGGATCCCTGCACAAGAGTGTTGGATCATTTCTGAAATTTGGATCTCCATACATGAAGTCTACCTGAAATTAATTTCACTATTAAATCAAACCAATAGGATTGTTTTGCCTCTAATAAATATATCATTATAGTTAGGAACAAGTACAAAGTATATTTATTACAGAGAAAAAAGGAAATCTTTTTAACCTAATAATTCAAAATTTGAATTAGGATTCCCCTTTTCTCTGTAATAATATACATTACCCCCATACAAGCACAGGTATGGGATCCCTTAATCCGGAACACCTTTCTTTATGAGTATAAATCAGTCTGTAAATGAACTGTGTGTCATTTAAAGGGCTTAAACTAGCATCAACACTAATCACCCCTGCTGATGGAACCAGCAATGATGAAGTACCGCTGGCAGAGTTACCGCACATATTAAAACCACTGCAAGTAGAGTCCTGCGTCGGGTCGGGTACCCACAAAAACTGGCGGTACCCTGCGGGTTGCAGGTAGAAGTTTCAGGAGCGGGTATGGACGCGGGTCGGTTTTTCTTCTGGTTTGCAGGTGGCGGATTTTACTGTTTTTTTCTGACGACGTCTACTTCCGCCTACTCCCGATGATGTCACTTCTGGGTTTATGGCAGCACTTCCTCCTTTTTTTTCTGAGCATGCCTACTTCCGCCCACTTCTGATGATGTCATTTCCGGGTTACAACTACAGCACAGCGGGTCGGGTAGCGGGTCCAAGCGGGTCGGAATACGGGTGTGGATTGCGGGTACGGGTCCTGAAAAATGGACCCGTGCAGGACTCTAGCTCCAAGCACAGC
Source organism: Xenopus borealis (assembly GCA_024363595.1). NCBI lineage: Eukaryota > Metazoa > Chordata > Amphibia > Anura > Pipidae > Xenopus > Xenopus borealis. Next base: position 10,902,099 of record CM044446.1, on the reverse strand, counting down.
TGTCCTGCTTCCAAACTTTCAAGTCCTGCTGATTTCCAACACAGATCAGTTCCAAGAGATGGCGTTTGTGTCAGAACTGTTTATTTTTTTTTTGTATTTGCATAATACACACACAAGTTTTGTTTTCGGTGGATGGGTCATCTTTAACCTCTTTATTCTTGAGTGGGCACCGAGAGCTGTAAGTGTATTAGGGCTAGTCCAGACGAGAAGATTCGGGGAGTTTCGCGCGGTGCTGCAACTCTGAGCTACTTCGGAAAACGCAGCGCCGCGTGTGAATAGGCGCAGGCGATTCTTCATTGAAGCAGCTGGAAGGCAAGGGGAAGCGGTTCAGGGAGATAGTCGCCAGGCGACAAAACTCCCCGAATCTTCTCGTCTGACTAGCCCTTAGAGGGAGAGAACCTTCAGAATGTTAAGGTTTATTTTATTGCCAGGCCCATGGTGGGAAGATGGACTGTCTGTCATGGAGTGTCTTGTGCCCATATATCTATATTGTGCTAATGGACCGGAATTGGTGTGAGCCGAGGGATAAGGGTTGCCTTTTTATTCTTTATGAATCTTGAGAAATGATTGGAGGGAAGAGAGGAAAGATAATTATCTGCAGAATTGTTACAAAAAATGCTGCAGGTTTTATGGTTCTCTTTATAGGTGAACATGTATTACAGCATTCAGTTGCTAAATGGGCATAAGACTAAAATGTACCCTTTGAATGTTGCTTTGGACTGAGGAATAGTTATGCTGGCATTTAGGAGAAGTGCTGCTGTAGTCACTGGACCTCTGCTGAGTTGAGCCCTTCCTAATTTGCTGATCAGCACATGTGCAGTGGGAAAACACAATTGTACCTTTGGTGCCGGGCTGTCAGCTGGACAGGGATAATTTTTGTTTTAAGAATTTGTTTCTTCTGTAAAGGTACCTGAGGGCATATCCCCCAACTGTCCTGTTTTTCTAATGGCAGTCCTGATTTTGACAGCTCAACCCACAGCCCTGGATTGTTACTAAAATGTCCTGGCTTTCTCTTTGATCTCCTGCACTGAACAGCCATAAAAAAATGTTTCTAAAACTGGATTGGCTTTTGGCAGAGAGCCCAGAATACTTGGCAGGTGCACTTAGATACTTTTGTAACAATGTAAGATAAGGAAAGAAACCACTGAAACAATTTAAGATTGACAAAGAAACAATTGTATCCATTTAAAATAAGCAGGCCTCTTGGGGAAACCGAGACTTGCAGCTTAAGGGGCAATTCACCTTCATTAGCACAACTTTAATAACATAAAAACCACAGAAATGTGTTTAAACTTTAATAACCTGCCAACATTTGTAAAATGAAAATCGTAATTAGGGGGTGTGACCACATAAACAGGCATGGTCAAAAAAATTTCACTGAGCGTTCCTTCTATCTATTTCCAAAATGTTGGGAGGTATGCCTAAGGCCTCTGCTGCTGGGGGTCCTTTAATTGTATCCTTGACTTTGGCTTGCCATTGTCTAAATGAAGCCTTTGTTCAAGTAACTGCAACTGCATGCTTAAAGGAACAGTAACAACAAAATAGAAAGTGTAATGACAATATAATTTACTGTTGTCCTGTACTGGTGCATTTGCTTCAGAAACACAACTGCAGTTTATATGAACAAACTGCTGTTTAGACATGGGGGCAGCCATTCAAGCACAGGATACACAGTAGATAACAGATAAGTACTACTATAGTTTATATGAACAAACTGCTGTTTAGACATGGGGGCAGCCATTCAAGCACAGGATACACAGTAGATAACAGATAAGTACTACTATAATTTATATGAACAAACTGTTGTTTAGACATGGGGGCAGCCATTCAAGCACAGGATACACAGTAGATAACAGATAAGTACTACTATTGTTTATATAAACAAGCTGCTGTGTAGTCATGGGGGTAGTCATTCAAGCACAGGATACACAGTAGATAAGGGATAAGTACTACTATAGTTTATATAAACAAGCTGTTGTGTAACCATGGGGGCAGCCATTCAAGCATAGGATACACAGTAGATATCAAATAAGTACTACTATAGTTTATATAAACAAGCTGCTGTGTAGTCATGGGGGCAGTCATTCAAGCACAGGATACACAGTAGATAACATATAAGTACTACTATAGTTTATATAAACAAGCTGATGTGTAGCAATGGGGGCAGCCATTCAAGCACAGGATACACAGTAGATAACAGATAAGTACTACTATAGTTTATATGAACAAACTGCTGTTTAGACATGGGGCAGCCATTCAAGGTGGAAAAGGAGAAATATACAGAATATAACAGATTAAACACCATTGTATTGTATTGTACAGAGCTTATCTGTTATCCGCTGTGTATCCAGTGCCTTTTCTCCAATTAATATGACTGCCCCCATAGCTTCACAGTAGTTTGTTTTATAAACTACACCAGTTGCAACATCCCTAGACTGCAACATGCAAATGAGTTCATGAGCATGCTCAGATTGTAGCACTGCCCTGAGTATT
>CM044446.1:10872422-10898420 GCA_024363595.1 Xenopus borealis | reverse complement strand
TAACGGATCTTTCTGTAATTTGGATCTTCATACCTTAAGTCTACTAGAAAATCATGTACAAGTAAAGGATCTGTTATGCAGAATGCTTGGGACCTGGGGCAATCTGGACAATGGATCTTTCTATTATTTGGATCTTCATACCTTAAGTCTACTTGAAAACCAGGTAAATATTACATACAGCCAACAGGCTGTTTTTGCCTCCAATAAGGATTAATTATATCTTAGTTGGGATCAATTACAAGCTACTGTTTTATTATTGAAGGGAAATTGCAAAGTTACCAAGTTGCAGTCAAAAACATTGTGTCCCTCTTCCACCAAAGTCTGCTGCCATTTCAGAGGGTCCTCCAAAAGCTTTCGCATTTGCTAAAATTTACCCTCGGGGGTAGATTTACTAAATTCGTGTGAAGGATTCGAATGGAAAAAAATTAAAATTTTGACAAATTCAATAGTCAAAGTACTGGCCCTTTAAAAAAAATTCGATGTAACAATTGCGCAGATTAAACCTACCGAATTGCTATATAACCCTATGGGAAGCTCCCATTGGATTTTCCAAAGTTTTTTTTTGATCGAATAATAAAAAAAATTGATCGAATGGTTAAAATCGTTTGATCAAATTTTTCATATTCGATCGTTCGATAAATCGAATTGCGTTAAATCCCCTCAAATTCGAGGGGGTTTTAATTTGATACCTTAGAAATCGACCCTTAGTAAATCGCGTACATTTGGGAACAATCATTTTCCATGTTCCACTTCTAAATGATGTTCCAGTTCATCACTGGTTAATTTATGCTTGGAATATCTTGATTTTTTTTTGGCTATTCCTAAGGGCACTTACACCTGGGAGTTTGTTCCTGCGCTCCTCTGCCTTCCGTTTAGCTGCACTCTGCCGCAGGGGAGCGCAGGCCTAGGCGCACGCAATTCTTTTGAATGAGGTTGTACCCACCAGACGCGTGTAAGCGCCGAACGCAGGTTGGGACACAGCATATTGCTAAGAGATTGGCAGTCACCAGATGACACGGACCGATTTCCGATTGACTCGAGTAATAAAATCCGCTGCAGAAGATTGACAACTACCAAATCTGTGATTGCGGCCTCCTCTCGGATATCCTTCCTGCATCTGCTTTTAATTTACTCTTAATAATTGGACGATGCTGTGGCTTTTTCCAATTAAAGGGCCGCTTTCTACCATTTGTGAATGTCCTGCCGTATCGCTGATTGCATGACTGACGGGTGAATCCACATCTGAATTAAACATGAAGCGTCTGCAGTAAAAACCAGTCCCATCGCAGAGAATTTTAAATGCAGGATGTCATTTGCATAAAATTAATTTCTTTATCAAGTGTTCCTCTGAATCCAAGGCAAAGAAAAAAAAATCTGACAGCCCGGGTTGAGGGAGCTTTATTTTTTATAACTCCAAATATAATGTGACCGGCTCTCATATGTTCTATAGAACGACGGTTAATTGTTCCAGATGGCACTCACCGATTTATGCAAAATTATTACTTTGTTTTTTTTTAATTCCTCTGGAGATATTTTGGATCAAATTAATTATTTTTTTCCTAATAGATTTCTTATCATGCCAATTGTATCACGGCTGAAATTTAATCTGTTCTCGCGTTTATCCGGGGTTTGCTTTCCCTGTTCCGTTTTCTGTGCTGACAAAGAAAGATTAAACCCATTTTGCTTCCCCTGTTTGAAGAAACACAAGAGCAGTGCCGACGAGATTAGATCATTTTTGTCTGGATGGAAGTGAAATTCTGTTTAATTTACTGCGTAAGAGAAAAGGGAAGCCGCATAGAAAAGGACGCTTTTATTCCGTGAAACAGCGGCATTTGTTAGGCAGACCTAATAGTGGGCAGGAATAAAAAAAACTATATTTCTTAGCTTGCTTGTGAAAGAAGAATGTGCATTTAGGGTAGGGACAGACAGGGAGATTCGGGGAGATTCTGTCGCCTGGCGTTTTTAGCAGGCGACAATCTCCCCGAATTTCCTTCTCCCTGTCTGCCGCTAGTATAACTGACAAAGCGCCAGTGCCTGTGCACACGCTGCGCGGCGATTCCCGGAATAGCCCGAAGATACCTCGTGAGGAAACTTCGGGCGATTCCGGGAATCGCCGCGCAGCGTGTGCACAGGCGCTGGCGCTTTGTCACTTATACTAAAGGCAGACAGGGAGAAGGAAATTCGGGGAGATTGTCGCCTGCTAAAAACGCCAGGCGACAGAATCTCCCTGAATCTCCCTGTCTGTCCCTACCCTTAGGGAACGAAACTTTTCTTTTTTTTTCTTTTTAATACATCTAAGGAGCTTACTTAAATACACATTTCCTTTTGTACATGATGACAGCTGCCCAGTTTTCAGAATGTTCTGTACTTGAGGCACATTTAGCCTATTGTGATGTAACTGCATTCTCACAACTGGAAGTCAGATGGGCTGAGGTTTTGAGGTCACACTGCCCTTTGGAAAATAAATGACTCAACATGACAGGCTAATGAATGGTCAAGGCTCAGGAAAACATTGCTAAATGCACCTACAGGTGTGCGATCCATTATCCGGAAAACAGTTATCCTGAATTACAGAAAGGCCATCTCCCAAAGACTCCATTGCATCCAAATAATCCAGATTTTGAAAAAGGATTTCCCTTTTCTCTGTAATAATAAATAAATCTTGTTTTTGATCCCAACTAGGATATAATGAATCCTTATAGGAAGCAACCCCAGCTTATTGGGTTTGTTTAATCTTTACATGATTTTCTACTAGACTGTCACCGGAAAACATTTTCTTTTTCAAAACACATCAGTTAATATTACTGCTCCAGCAGAATTCTGCACTGAAATCCTTTTTTCAAAGGAGCAAACTGTTTTTTTTTTTTAATTCTGAAATCTGGCTTGGGACTAGATATATTGTCAGTTTCCCACCTGCCCCAAGTCATCTGACTTGTGCTCTGATAAACTTCAGTCACTCTTTACTGTTGTACTGCAAGTTGAAATAATATAACTCTCTTCCCTTTCCCACCTCAGCAGCCTAACAACAGAACAATGGGAAGGCAGCCAAAGAATTTCGAATTTGTGATTTTCTTTTTTTTTTACTCTAATAAATTTGAATATACTTGAAATTTCATTGGGAAGTTATTTAAAAAAAATATTGAACGTCTAAAACTCAAACTAATATTACTGACTTGAAAATTTGGCCTTTGATATATCTAGTGTCATACTTAGAGTGTACGGTATAAATTGTAGGCACCAACTGAGCTTGCAACATCCCAAGTATGGGATCTAATATCTGGAAGCTCTGAATTACAGAAAGGCGGTCTTCCATAGACTCTAAATAATCCAGATTTTGAAAAATGATTTCCCTTTTCTCTGTAAGTAGTTTGTACTTGATCCCAACTAAGATATAATTAATCCTTATTGGAAGCAAAACCAGCCTATTGGGTTTATTTAATGTTTACATCATTGTCTAGTAGATTTAAGACCCAAATTACAGAAAGATCTGTTATCTGGAAAACCCCAGGTTTCGTGATAATGGGGACAAGACCTGTACCTTCCTCCACACCTGTACTCTCTTGGTTTCTCCATGTAATTTTTGATATATTTATTTTAATTTCCCATACCTCATTAAATGCCAGCTTTAGAGTGCACACTGCAGGCACAAACTGTGCTTGCAACATCCTACAGCCGTATAAAAAATTAGTTTTTATTTGTGTACAGCTACTAGTTTTCATTACAGAATAAACTATAAAGTGCAGAGTATAAATATTACCAACAAATAAGGAAACATGCACCTAATAATGCAGATATAGCATATTACACAGGGACAAACATACAGTGTATAAAACATGAAAACTACAAAGCTTGGACAAGCTAAAGGGAGAGTTGTCTGTGGTCTGTAGATGGGGGCTTCTTAATTGTTCATCTATTTGTGTGTTTAGGTTGCACATAGTGGTGAATTGAGTCTCGAGTGTTTCATGGTTTTAAGGCTTCAACAGGGCCGGATTTAGATAGCTGGCGCCCCTAGGCCTGCTGTTGTTTGTCTCCCCTGTCCCCTCCCTTTTATTTGCTAAAATTTTCATCATCTGGACGGAGCAATAGGAATTGGCCCACGGGAAATTTAAATTTAAATTTCTGAACCAATGAGGGTGTCGTTGGGCAGCATGCCACCCCCTAAAGTAGCCTCTTCACAAATCTGGGCCTGGGGTTCAATAGTCTCTGTGCAGCAGGAGACCAATTCAGTGTCGGACTAGCCCGGTGGGACACCGAGAAAAAACCCGGTGGGCCCCGACACTCATGGGCCTCCACTGGGCCAGACCCCCCTCTCCCCTTCCTAATTTAAAATAAAAAATAGGCCAATGCCGGGCGCCTAGCGCGCACATGCAGCAGTGTCTGGCGCGCATGCGCAGTGACATTAGCGCCCGGTGGCGCCACTGTTATAGGTGGGGGGGGTCGGCAGGGGGGGCAGTCCCATTGGGCCCCAGGCCCCCCAATCCACCCCTGGACCAATTCTGAAGTAGTCCATGTGTAGAAGTGACAAGATACTGTAAGGCAAGGGTTGTGTCTAATGCTGAATACTCATTGCCATGAGATACTACATCACTGGTGCAAAATTGCACCCCCCTTTCTCTCTCTACAAGTAGGGTTGCCACCTGGCCGGTATTTTACCGGCCTGGCCGGTATTTTTGATGTCTGATCCCAATGTTATTAATAGGAAAAAAAGATAAGTATATAGGTAGGCCGGTATTTTTTTCAAAAAAAGGTGGCAACCCTATCTACAAGTAGTCAGGATCCAAGCCTCATCCTTCTGTTTTGTTTAGGGTTTAAGACTTTAAAGGGATACTGTCACGGATCAAACATTTTTTTTTCCAAAACACATCAGTTTATAGTGCTGCCCCAGCCAGGCCTGGATTTGTGGAAAGGCCCAGGCCTAGGGTGGCTGCCCAGCCACTCCCACATTGGTTCAGGAAACACTGGAGATACAATAGTTTTTTACATTTCCCATGAGCCAAATCCCATTCCTCTGGTCCTGATGAAAATTTGCCAATAAAGAGCATGGTAGGGACAGTGGGCCTAGGGACACTCGCTGTGTAAATCCGGCCCTGGCCCCAGCAGACTAATCCAAATGGAGATTATATTTAATTTTAAAATCTGACATGGGACTAGATATATTGTCAGTTTTCCAGGTGCCCCCAGTCATGTGACCTGATAAACGTCAGTCACTCTTTACTGCTGAACTTCAAGTTGGAGTCATGCAGTATATACAGTGTCATTTATAAAACAGAACCATAAAAATCATGACCAACAAAAGTACTCCGAATCTGCAAGCTCTGGTTGCTCCATATTATGCTGTTAAAGAACTGAGAATCCCAGCATGCTCTCGTTCACCATAGCAATTAAATATTTCTCATTATAACGTAGCTTCAGCCCTTCGTATTTTGCTCCATTATATACGGCCTCCCCATCCCACTGCAATCTAGCACATTACTATACCCTGCACTTAAATAACTATACTAACAGGATGCAGTTTTCATATAAAGCCTGTGATGTACAAGCAGGTGACTAGGAAGGGTCACACCCCATAAAATAAGACAGATGTAATCGCCCTGCCATTGATAAATCATAACTAATTACACAAAGACGAGGTCTGTATTAATAGCTGAATGCTGTAACCTTTCTGCAGAGCGGTGCGAACGCTTGCCACGTTCTCCAGGGTTCTGCAAGTGCACCGCTAATAAAGAGAAAAATCTTTGATTTTGCATTAACGAACAGGACTAATTGTTGTCTTGTTAATTGGCTTCAGGGACTGAGCATTATCTTAATTACAAGGCTCCATTATCCTAATAGCTGCAATACCAGACAATTGAACATTTGCCCGTGTTGAGCTATTATTTTATTGAGACCAGTGCTACCAGAATGTGTTAATTAGCATGATTAATTATGGACTGTTTTGCTCACTAATTAAAGCCAGGTTTTTCGATTGTTAGCTCCATGGGGCAGTTAATAATGTCGTCCTTCTTTGTTGGTTCGTGCTTACAAATCAAAAAGTTGCAACTATGTGAGATGCTACTTTTGACATCAGATCGCTGAGCAGAAGCAGCTGGTAAGATGATGTCGTAAGGAATGAGATCACAGAAAATGTCAGCTTTAGGGCTCTTACACACGGGCGTTTTTACCTGCGCTCTCCTGCGTTCCGTTTTGCTGCGTTCAGCCGCAGGGGAGCGCAGGTATAGACGCACTCAATTATTTTCAATGGGTCTGTACTCACACGAACGCATGTAGGCGCCAAACGCAGGAAAAATGCAGCATGTTGCGTCTGAATCTGCGTTCGGCGCTTACACGCGTCTCGTGGGTACAACCTCATTGAACAAAATGAGGCGCGTCTAGACCTGCGCTCCCCTGCGGCTGAGCGCAGCCAAACGCAACGCAGGGGAGCGCAGGTCCAAAACGCCCGTGTGTACCGGCCCCTACTCACAAGCGTTTTTCCTGCTGTATTCAGCCGCAGGGGAGCGCAGGAATAGACGCAAGCAATTCTTTTCAATGGGGCTGTACTCACACAAGCGCATGTAGGTGCCGGACGCAGGAAAAATGCAGCATGTTGCGTCTCAGCCTGCGCTACATGCGCTTGTGTGAGCATAGCCCCATTGAAAAGAATTGCTTGCGTCTATTCCTGCGCTCCCCTGCGGCTGAATACAGCAAAACTGAACACAGGGAAAAACGCTTGTGAGTAAGAGCCCTAAAGCTGACATTTTCTGTGATCTCATTAAATTGTAGCATAAATTACATTGTAGCATCGCACAATTTACCTTTCTATTGTGTACAGAGGGAAGAAATCGGTTTCATTTGCAATTTACTGCTTTCCCTAATTTTTAATCCCACCAAATTGTTAAATTACTTTTGTCATTGGTATTAACCTACAGTGTCGATGTAGGTGTGGGATCCGTTATCTGGAAACCTGTTATCCAAAAAGCTCAGAATTACCGAGAGGCCATCTGCCATAGATTCCATTATAATCAAATAATCCAATTTTTTCTTAAATGATTTCCTTTTTCTCTGCAATAATAAAACAGTAGCTCGTACTTGTACACGGAGTAGCAGGGAATGGATATACAGGTATCTAGGGGTTTTCCAGATAATGGATCTTTCTGTAATTTGGATCTTCATACCTTAATGTAAATGTAAACATTAAATAAACCCAATAGGCTGGTTTTGCTTCCAATAAGGATTCATTATATCTTAGTTGGGATCAAGTACAAGCTACTGTTTTATTATTACACAGAAAAAGGGAAATAGTTTTACAAATTTGGATTATTTTGACAATGGAGTCTATGGAAAATGGCCTTTCTGTATTTCTGAGCTTTCTGGTTTCCAGATAACGAATAGGTGTTTTGGATCTTCATACCTTAAGTCTACTAGAAAATCATGTAAACATGAAATAAATCCAATAGGCTGGTTTTGCTTCCAATAAGGATTCATTATATCTTATATAGTATATAGTATTATAGTATTAATTATATCTTAGTTGGGATCATGTACAAGGTACTGTTTTATTATAACCGAGCAAAATGGAAATACATTTTTTTTTAAAATTTGGATCAAGTGGAGTTTATGGGAGACCTAATTTGGATCTTTCTGGATAACGGGTTTCTGGCTAATGCATCCCAGTGACATTAAAGCTTTGATTTTGCTCCCACACATTCAACATTTTTGCATATAAAACAGATTTAGAGATAATTCACTAATAACACAGTGCAGTCTTGCACCTGTGCAATAAATCTGCAGTAAGTGATTCGTTATTCTGGTTACTTTGATTGGCCGAATGCTGTTAGACTTATGAAATCAGTGACTGAATGGTGGCTAAGGGGGTTATAATACATGAAAAACACCCTCGCTAGTTCTGGCAACTTGGCGCAAAATTTCTTTTCATATGTAGATATGGGATCTGTTATCTGGAAACCTGTTTTTTTTTTTTTTTTTTAAATGATTTCCTTTTTCTGTGTAATAATAAAACAGTAGCTTGTACTTGATCCCAACTAGGATATAATTAATCCTTATTGGAGGCAAAACCAGCCTGTAAGTAGATGTAAGATCCAAATTACAGAAAGATCCATTATCCAGAAATCCCCAGGTCCCAAGAATTCTGGATAACGGGTCCCATACCTGTACACACCCAGTTCATTACTGAACCAACCTACCACGTGGCTTTTAAGATGCTCACACACATACACAGTATTTTATGCGCACAACCTAAAAGAGAATAGAAGGAACGCTGGTGCAAGTGCAAAAGTTCAACTTATGTTTTTAAATTTATTTCCCCTCTACAGGCAAGGTTTTTATTCCCCTGCAACATGTAATGGGGTGTAATTTATATACTAATCACCGGATGGTAACTGCAGGATGATTTCCATATTAATACAGTATTATCATTTGTGGGTTTTTACAGTGTCAGGCAAAAATGAGCCTTCCTTTGTTTTCTCCTCCGTTATTCAAGGGGTCCCAGCCCTAAACTAAACGTGCCCCAGCCTCCGTTGTTTTGAGAAAGAAAATAAAGGTTTTCTATGAGAGTAATTGTTTTCTGGATACTTGTAGATTCATGTTAATTATCCAAATGATTGACGTTTCTCATGGTCCGGTCATTGGTTAAAGCATTCTGTATTAATGGCTTGGCTGATTGTTTACATCTATACTATACAACTTGTTCAGGGGACAGATTATAATAATATGATGATATTCGCTAAAGAGGTCATGGGTGCTCTTGTGGGCCATTTAAATCTTTTGACGGGCCACTTCCAATAATTTAGGCTAGTGGCAGACGAGCAGATTAGGGGAGATTTAGTTGCCAGGCGACTAATCGACTCTTCAGCCGGCGACAATCTCCCAGAATTGCCTTCCGTGCCTGAAAGAGGAATTGCCTGCGCTAATGCACTCGCGGCGTTTCCATTTCTGATATTGCCTTGGGCGACTTCGGAAATTCAAGTGCCGCAAGTATATTTGCGCAGACGATTCACCATTCAGGCACACGGAAGGACTGAAGAGGCAAATAGTCGCCTGGTGACTAAATCTCCCCGAATGGAGAGGGAAAGGTTGTAGATCTCTGTTTCTAGCCATTGACCTGCTGCCCCGAGTTTGTACAGGGATCCCTTATCTAGAAGCCATACCCCCTAACATTTTGGAAATAGAAAGAGGGACAAAAACATTTTTTGTTACATTTTTGACCATTTTTGTGTCTACATCCCTTAATTACCATGTTCATTTAACACTTAACAGGTTATGAAGGTTTGAACACATTTCTGTAGTTTTTATTACTGCAAATGAAGGTGAATTGCCCTTTATGCTGCAAGTCACAGTTTCCCCAAGAGACCTGCTTATCTTAAATTGTTGCAATTGTTTCTTTGCTTCTCTTAAATTGTAACAAATGTATCTAAGTGCACCTGCCACATATTCTGGGTTATCTGCCAAAAGCCAATTAAGTTTTAGAAACAGTATCTTTTTCTGGCTGTTCAGTGCAGGAGATCAGAGAAAGTCAGGACATTTCAGTAACAATCCAGGACTGCGGGTTGAGCTGTCAAAATCAAGACTGTCCAGTGACAGGACAGTTGGGAAGAATGCAGGTTTACAGAAATATCCGTATTATGGGAATACCCTCTCCTATAGAATCCATTTAAATCAAATAATTCAATTTAATCAAATAAGTCTTTAAAATGATTTCCTTTTTCTCTATAATAATAAAAAAGCAGCTTGTACTTGATGGGAACTAAGCTTTGTAAATCCATATTGGTTGCAAATCAGTCCTATTGGGTCTGTTTATTGTTTAAATGATTTTTTAAGATTGAAAGTATGGAGACCAACATTATAGAAATATGTCTTATGCAGAAAACCCCAGGTCTCAAGTATTGCAGATATTAAATCCTATACCTGTATTTGGGTATGATTATCAGGGTCAGACTGGGGGGGGCCGTGACCCACCAGGGCTAATGTCTTCAGATCCTGCCCCCCTCCGCACACACCTGTATTTTTGATGCGACTGGCCTGGAGAGGGCAGTTGGCAACAGGAACCGTGTACTTGGACAGGGAGCGGCCACTAGCCATGGCCCACCGGGTTTTTTACCGGTGTCCCACCAGCCCAGTCCGACCATGATGATTATATACGTTTTATCATTGGACTTCACACTACAGCACAAAAAGACACAGTTCTGCAAAAGAATTCCATACAAACCAACCTCTACCACTCTTTATTTTTATTAGAATTTTTGTACTTAAACTGGTAAATTCTAATTAGTATATCCCCCCCACCCCACCCCCATCTCTGCATTAAAGGGATACTGTCATGGGAAAAAACATTTTTTTTCAAAATGCATCAGTTAATAGTGCTGCTCCATTTATATTCAGTTTTGAAATCTGACATGGGGCTAGACATTTTGTCAATTTCCCAGCTGCCCCAAGTCATGTGACTTGTGCTCTGATAAACTTCAGTCACTCTTTACTGCTGTACTGCAAGTTGGAGTGATATCACCTCCTCCCTTTCCCCCCACCCAGCAGCCTAACAACAGAGCAATGGGAAGGTAACCAGATAGCAGCTCCCTAACACAAGATAACAGCTGCCTGGTAGATCTAAGAAAAGCTCTCAATAGTAAAAACCCATGTCCCACTGCGTACTATTCAGTTACATTGAGAAGGAAAAACAACAGCCTGCCAGAAAGCAGTTCCCTCCTAAAGTGCTGGCACAAGTCACATGACCAGGGGCAGCTGGGAAATTGACAAAATGTCTTGCCCCATGTTAGATTTCAAAGCTGAATATGTTTGTTCTTTTGAGAAATGGATTTCAGTGCAGAACTCTACTGGAGCATCACTATTAACTGATGTTTTCCCATGACAGTATCCCTTTAATATTGTTTGTAATCTGGCATGCTGAAAATAATTCAGCCTGCTATTGTAGTGCAAGTATGGGATCTGTTATCCAGAATGCTTGGGACATGGGGTTTTCCAGATAAGGGAGCTTTCCATGATTTGGATCTTCAAACCTTAAATCTACTAGAAAATCATATAAACATTAAATAAACCCAATAGGCTGGTGTTGCTTCTAATAAGGATTAATTATATCTTATGTAGAAGGTACTGTTTTATTATTACAGAGTAAAGGAAAATCATTTTGAACATTTTGCATTTTTTGTAATACTCCATTTAAATGCGGATGGAAATGCTATTAATCTCACATAATATTGGCCTGTGCATAAATCCTAGCCGGCGCCGGTATGTAAAGCAGCCACATACATTTACACGTTTGACAGCCCTGCTGAAAGGCTTCCGATTTAAAGTTATCACATTAATAACACATTCATTCTTCAAGCCGCTTTAAGCATGATCTGTATGATAAAGGGCATCTACTTAATTACCGGCCTGCTTAATTACAGCTGTGTGGAAACTCGTTTGTTTAGGAGGCCGCTAATTACTCTGCTGAGGCCATGGCTTTGGGTTGTGTACTCCATACAGTGGCAGCAAGACCAGATGAAGTGGCTTTGGTTTTTAATGAGTGCAGGTGACACGGGGAAAGCTCGTTAAGAGGAGCGGGGCCCTAACTCATGCTTGACAGGCGGCCAGACGGCAATGCTACTGGGCTGCTCTTGTTGGAGAGCAAGGGACAGATCTGTGCAGCATGGGGTTTTTTTTTTTGCATCTTTGACTTGCAACGTCCAACGTTTGGCTGCAGAAATCTGCCATGCTCCCCATTAGATGCCATTCATTTATTAATGCATTATTTCCCACTGGATGCTATGTAATCTAACCCTGATGAGTGTTTGTTATATACTGAGCACATGTTCGCTCAGGCCCTTAACACGGTGCATCATGTCCAGCCACTGATTGTTTGTGTATTAACGGTCAGTGTGTTGCCATGTTAGCTGCAGATTATCCCTCTTTGGCCTAAACTCCATTGGAGATTGTAGCCCACTGGGATACCAGGAAAATTCCAGGTTGGCTAGGGTTGCCAGCTTTTCTGTTCCCGGAAAACGGGCATGGAGGGCGGATGACACTGAGGGGCGGATTGGTGATGGGGGCGTGGCTGGTGACATCCGGGGCAGGACTGATGATGTGGCGATCAGCAATTGGTTGACTGCCATGTCATTAACTTCAACGTCCTGTCCGGATTTCTTAATTTGGAAATCCGACCCAGGATAATGGGCTGTCAGGGTGAAGTCTAAGGTTTTTGGGTGGTCCCTAGTCTAAGGTTTTTGGGTGGTCCCTAGTCTGTTTTTTGGGTGGTCCCTGGTCTAAAGATTTTGGGTGGGCCCCTGGTCTAAGGTTTTTGGGTGGGCCCCTGGTCTAAGGTTTTTTGGTGGTGCCCTGGTCTAAGGTTTTTGGGTGGTGCCTTGTCTAAGGTTTTTGGGTGGTCCCTGGTCTAAGGTTTTTGGGTGGGTCCCTTGTCTAAGGTTTTTAGGTGGGTCCTTGGTCTAAGGTTTTTGGGTGGGTCCTTGGTGTCCCAGTTCGACACTGGTCGGTTCGACATTCCAAATCCCAATTCCAAGTCCAATGCAATTACATAGGTCAAAAATATAATGGGACTTGTACAAAAACCTAATTTGTAAACTACATGGAATTTTTTTTTTCAAAATCTCCTGTGTAGTTTTACCCTACAAGTAGAATTCCTCTCCCTGCTCACTGCCCACATTGTACAGACTAGAGAAGTTCAACTTCCCACAATTCCATGACTGCCAAAAAGTGTTGGTGAGGTCAAAGAAATGGTAGAACAAAACCTGCATATGGATAGTGCCCTGTATATGCACCTAATATTTGACTCCTTTAGGTGGTATTTGGGGGATTATTGCACATCATCAGAATAGCTCATGGATGTTGTAACCGGTAGCAACCAGTAAGAAGGCACCTATAAGGCTTATTACATTTAGACTAAAGAAGACCAATGTGTGTGTGTGTGTGTAAGCTTGTTGCTTCTTTTTAATGCAATGCCTTTTCTTGCAGCCATGGATGGGGTACCTTTCATGATCTCCGAGAAGTTTGCCTGCTCATCTGAGGCGGTAAGTTTCCAAATGGCAGTATCTAAATACAGGTATGAGACCTGTTATCCAGAATGCTTGGGAACTGGGGTTTTCTGGATAAAGGATCTTTCCATAATTTGGATCTCCGTACCTTAAGACTACTAGAAAATCATGTAAATATTAAATAAACCCAATAGGCTGGTTTTGCTTCCAATAAGGATTAATTATATCTTAGTTGGGATCAAGTACAAGCTACGGTTTTATTATTACACAGAAAAAGGAAATCGGTTTTAGAAATTTGAATTATTTACCTTTCCGTAATTTGGAGCTTTCTGGATAACAAGTTTCCGGATAACTGATCCTATAGCTCCACTTCAATTCTCTAGGGGGTGGCAGTACAGGTATGGGACCTGTTATTCAGAATGCTTGGGATCTGGGGGCTTTCAGCATAACGGATGTTTCTGTAATTTGGATCTTCTGTAAGAAAATCATGTAAACATTAAATAAACTCAATAGGCTGGTTTTGCTTCCAATAAGGATTATTATTAATTATAGTTTAGTTGGGATCAAGTACAAGCTACTGATTTATTATTACAGAGAAAAAGGAAATCATTTTTAAAAATGTGGATTATTTGGATAAAATGGAGTTTATGGAAGATGGCCTTTCCATAATTTGGAGTTTTCTGGATAAAGGGTTTCCAGTTAACTGATCCCATACCAACTTATCTTGTTTTCTCTTTCCCCATTCCCCTCCTATACCAATCTTTCATACTTTGCCCTGACTTTCTTTTTGCCTCCCATGTTTCTCAACTGCTTTCCATTTATTATTCTCACTGTTTTCATATTGCTCTTATTGTAGCTTTTTCTCATCACCTACTTCTTTAGTATGAGTTCCTGTTCCTCTACCCTAACTAATTTTTCTCCCACTGATCGTGAATTCCAAATATCTCGATTGGTTACTAAAAGGGGTGGTTCACCTTTAAGTTAACTTTTAGTATGTTCTAGAATGGCCACTTTTAACCAACTTTTCACTTGGCCTTCATTATTAATTTTCTATAGTTTTAGATGACTCTTTCCAGCTTTCAAATGTGGGGGGTCTCCCTGCCCCCATCTAAAAAAAAACAAATGCTCTGCATGGCTACAAATATATTGTTACTGCTACTTTGTATTACTCATCTTTCTCTACAGGCCTCTCCTATTCATATTCCAGTCTCTTACTGAAATCAGTGCATGGTTGCTAGGGGAATTTGGACCCTAGCAACCAGATTGCTGAAACTGCAAACTGGAGAGCTGCTGAAAAAAAGCTAAATGAAAACCAATAGCAAATTGTCTCAGAATATCCCTCTCTGCATGATACGAACAGTTTGATTAAAGGTGAACAACTCCTTTAATACCTCAAACTTCCATCCTTAATTGCTCTATTTTTAAGCCTACCTTTTGAGTGTCAGTTCTTACTCCTTACGCACTTATTCTGTATTTGGACATGAACCCCTCCCTATTACACATTCAGTTGAAATGGGCTCAAACTGGGAAAATAGTGGGGAGAGGCACATTCCTTTGGTTCTGCTGCCCTCCACTGGTTTTGTCGGGAAGTAGTCAAATGGTAAAATTTGCTTTTTGAACGTTCTTTCAAACTTTAGTGACCTCTTCCAGACACAGAATTAGGGATGCACCGAATCCACTATTTTGGATTCGGCCGAACCCCTGAATCCTTCGAGAAAGATTTGTCTGAACCCTAATTGGGCAATATTTTCGTTTAGCGAGCCCTTAGATGATATAATAGGCCTGCCAGGTGGTTTCTCGAGGTCTTTATGTATTTTCGATAGCGTGTAAATCACTGGTATCATTGGATGTGCAGGAATTAAATACTCAAACATTTTCTCAGTTATCCACCCTTGTGTTGTTGCTGCATTCAATATTGCATATAATTCTTTTTTGATTTTATCTGTGGGGTCAAACAGAATCCTGCCATAACTGAGATATTAACTCATTGCGGTAATAGGAGTAGTCCATCACCACTACTCCCCCACCTTTATCTGCATTACACACAATAATATCTCTATTTTCTTTTAGCGTTCTAATAGCATTTCTTTCAACGGCTGTCAAATTACTACGTAACCTATTTTTAATAGGATATAGCTTTAACATATCATTATTAAGCAGGCGGTGAAAGGTTTTGATAGAGGCATTATTGCTAATAGGGTCATAGTCACTTTTGCTTTTAAACTTTAAACTACATGCAGCTCCTTCATTATTCATTTCATGTCCAATTCCAAGCGTTTCTGACTCTGAGTCCATAGTCCTAATTGTTCTTAGTCCACCATTGGGCCCACTTGGACTTGCCTTCCCATAATGCTCTCTCAACCGAACCTGCCTCACTAATTTGTAATTGTCTATAACATGTGAAAATGCAGTGTTACTCACCAGCGGCACAAATCCCAACCTCTTGCTGAGTAGAGAATTCTCCGCTTCTGTAAGTTGGTATGTAGATAAATGATATACTATATTCTCCGTTGCCTCTTCTGTTGTTGCCTTTGCGGCCGACTTCTCTCTGTTGTGACGCTTTCCCCCACGGCGGGAGGCCTTCCTGGATCGGCACCATCCGATGCCGTTACTCCTAAAAAAGGTCTCGCTGTAACCGCTGTAGCCGTATGCTGCCTCACCTCCTGTGCCGGATTTATTTCAGACTCGCTGTCGGTTCCCATACTGCTCGACGCATATCCCTGGGGTCGCGGTGCCCTGCGTCCAGGGTTCCTCCTTCTAAAGTTACCCTTTCCTCTGGTCAGCCACCGATACACCCGATTCTCCTTGTAGTCTTGGGCGATTTTGAGACGCTTGGAGTGCTTAAACGCCAAGATATCCGCCTTGTACTTGGCGGTCTGCTGCAGCAACCTCCGTTCCCATTCCGTCTCTCTGTCTGCTGCTAGTGTCGACCGATGCGCACTTTCAAACGCTTCCAGGTCACTGCGCACAGACTTCAATTCTCTTCCCACCTCCTCAACAACCAGGAGCATCAGATCTGTAGAACATCGATCGAGTATTTGACACCATCTGCGGCAGAAATCGATGTTTGATCTGCCAATTGTGGGTATGTTATTGATTCTGAACCCCATTGGAATTTGCTTCTCTCTATAGTATTCAGATAAACAGACTCCATGCAGGTGCAGTTCAATCTCTTTCTTCCTTAGCCTTAATAGCTCACGGTAAATCTCTTTAGCTCCCAATTTGCCAAAAGTCTCATCCTATGTCTCCGTGAATAAGATATTTTCAATTTCTTCCGTAGTAAAGAATTCTTTCCTTTGCGAGCTTGTTGAATCATAAGCAACCCCTTCCATTTTCACTAAATGCCGGTGCAAGATACCGAACTTTGGCAATTGCAATTACTACTTATATATTGATTCTTGAATAGTATCAGCACTCCAAAGCAATATTCAGGCTTAGCCGGGGTGCACAGTGAAAATACATATAGTGTGATATCCAAAAGACTGGCACTCCCAAATGTAAAACTTCTGATTTATTGAATCCTATCACAATCCAACGTTTCGGTCGCCATTACGACCTTTCTCAAGGATTAAATCTTAAATAACCCTGCCGTCCCAGGTTGCTCAGTAGGTGTTGCATATACTAATTGATCCGTGTTTAACCCTTTCAGTGGTGGATCTTCTATGTCTTAATACATTACTTATAAAATACTTACTCATAAAACAGTTATACCTCAATCATATGACATTATTCCATATTTCTCATACACATAAATATAATTATGGTGCGTATAATTTAGTGCATAAAATTCAATACAAAATCTCTGTATTATTATATATATTTCCCAAATTATTTTATCATCACTTGAGCATCCAACGTTTCGGCCATCGTTGAGGCCTTTATCAATGAGCGCAAACTCATTTGAAATGTTTGCACCAATCACATTACTGAGTTGTCTATGACTGATGAACAGTTTTTTCACCTGCGATAAAGAAATTTATTTCACTATAAGTCCTGCAAGTGCGGCTGCTTGAACGAATATGTATATATATATATATAACCTACTAAGGACCTAAATGCAGCAAGACAATAATGCTAAATGCTGAGACACAGTGCTCAGTGTGACTTTCATGCATTGGCCATTATAAAGTTGCCAATTTATTTTCTAATTTAATTTGATATTTAATCAAATTTAATTATAAATATATATTTTCTAAAAAAAAAAATCCAAACCCTATCTAGCCAAAAAAAATTGGTGCATATAAAAAAAAATTTCCAGCGCTGCGGAAGGCTTCAGAGTTTGCATACAAGTACAGTATTTGCAGAAGGGTTCCATGCATCCCTAGAATAATGGATTTGCTATCTTGCTGGCAACACATTATTTCTTTATGCAGCAGGTCTTTTTTATGCCATTTTAAAGAGACGGAATATGATATAATGGGGAGACGTTGGCAGCTTAGAATTTAGTCCTGAGTTATTTGATAACGTAACTAATCTCTTTCTTAGATGCAGCAAATTGACCTTTTGGGAATCACTATCAAATCGCTGGCCGAAATTGAGAAGGAGGTAAGTTCAGGGGCCTTGGGTAGAAGGAGATCACTAACTTGATTAGTTGGACAGTTATTCTCTTATACAGATGTGACAAAACATGTTCTGTTTCACTTATGTTATCTTATGTTATCTATTTCTGGAATGGAGACAAGAAGCTCTTTTGGGGCTTTTTTTCTTGCTGTATTTTTTCTTCTGTTTTTTTTCTTGCTTCTGTTTTCTCTCTTTGTCACCCCTCCCCAGACACACACAGTTCCCAAATGATGAGAGATTCGTCTTGATTATAATTGTTGTTAGCCACGCATATCTAATTTGTGTCTTTTTAAGAGCTAATTAGCAAATACTCTACATCTTTATGTGCTAGGATCCAGGCGGCTCATCCTGATTCCGCTCCGGGAGGTTTAGTCTTCCACTCCATCGTTTTTACCCCCTGTAAACGGGAGGCTATATTTTATACACTTTAAATAATAATAATATTGTCTGAGCCTATGTGTTATATATGTCATCTCTTATGTCCCAAATTGCTGTCACTGTTTGCTGAATGGCAAAAACCCTGTAGATGATTGACAGCACATGCTTCTATTTCTAACCTCTATATTTAAATGTCATAAAATGCATTGCAAATCAAATGACCTCTTGTTAATGACTACAGATGCAGTAGGGTATAAAATCCACATTGAGGTTGCTGTCCAATAAAACTGCTGAGGAATATGAAGAGAGGCATTCCCCTTGATTGATAAAATAGTTCAGTGAGAGTAGCAGGTATAAAATAGGGTCTTAGGGACAGTGAGAGGGACTGGCAAAGGGATATGGGGCACAGAGAATTTCAGGCTTCCGATTCATTGTGTTATTTGGCCAGATAGCAACAAAGTGGGGTTCTCGGGTTAAGAGACGTTGCCCAATAGGATATAAAGGAGAACTAAGGTTTAAGAAATAATTAGGCTATATATATATATATATATATATATATATATATATATATATATATATATATATATATATAAATAAATATATATATAAATTTTGGGGGGCACTTTAAGGCTAAGGGCCCGTACACACGGGCATTTTGGACCCTGCGTTGCGTTTGGCTGAGTTCAGCCGCAGGGGAGCGCAGGTCTAGACGCCCATCATTCTTTTCAATGAGGTTGTACCCACGAGACGCGTGTAAGCGCCGAACGCAGGTTCAGACGCAACATGCTGCATTTTTCCTGCGTTTGGCGCCTACATGCGTTCGTGTGAGTACAGCCCCATTGAAAATAATTGAGTGCGTCTATACCTGCGCTCCCCTGCGGCTGAAAGGAACGCAGGGGACCGCAGGTAAAAACGCCCGTGTGTAAGGGCCCTTATTCATTTTTTGTTTTAGAAATTGCTTCACTCCACCAAGGTGTTAGTAATTGGAAAGCAATAACAACTTCAGCTGTTGCTACTTTCTGCCACGGGAGGGCACTATTTATACATTTTTTTTCTTTCTATTTCAGTCAAGAGAAGCAAAATGGTCAAGATGTCTCTTTCTGTATGGATGATGTGTATCTATCCATTTTCTTTAATATTCTTTTTTTCCCCTTTGCAGTATGACTACAGCTTCAGGACAGAACAGAGTGCTGCAGCCCGTCTGCCCCCTAGTCCTGCCCGCTGCCAACAAATGCCCCCACCCTGAGACCGAAGCAAGGGCACAAGGCATGCAAGGTGCCACGCACAAATACTACTGAGCAGAACCCATTGCTGCTGATCCTGATATTAACCTCTTCCCTGCCTGAGCCGTTTCAACAGGGAGGTGTCCTTTTTCTAACAGCATCTGTTTCGTATTGGTATTTTGTAAATATAAACAGTATGGGGGGGGGAAGATGGGGGTAAACTGAGCAAAAAAAAATACATTGTAAAGATGTATAACAACATGCCACAGTGTTTCAGTAGTGAGTATGTCTGCTCACGCTCAGCCTGTTACGTGATGGGATCGGAAGAAGTCATCAAACGGAGCAAGTAGCTGGCCATTTCCTTATGGAGAATACCACTCTCTGTGCCAAAACTGCACCTAGCTGTGAGGTCCTGAAATATGAGTTGCCGGGTACCAGAGATGTCTTTCTAGAATCTGCAGTGATCCGTTCAGGGCACATCCGTGTTTCTCACAATTCAAGGCACTGGTGGGTGTCAGCATGGGACACGTTGCACAGTAATGTGACTATAAATAACCATATTAATAGAGATCCATATTTCAGCCCAAGTAGGATATAGAAGCTGAGGGACAGATAATGTGATATACCTGGCACAAAAGTCTGGATTTCAATTTCTTAATATGTTTTCTGTTATAATTATTCATGGAAGACACCTCTATGATTCCTGCTACATATCCAGAAAAACTCCCTTTATTGCTACATATAACTATTGTCGTACTGGGACCCCAGGGGCCCACCAAGAAACCTTAGGGCTTCTCCTCACTCAACCTCTATTCTATTAGTCTCTTTTCTTTATATACTATAATATATTATTCCATCGTTTTTTGTTCTCATAGAAATAGGGAATGGCCATGAAATAGGGCAAATGTTTAGCAGCATGGGGGTCCGCTGACACCTGGGCCTACCGGGAGTTTTCCTGGTAACCTGGTGGGTCAGTCCGACACTGCATATAACTCCTCCTGATGAATATACACCCTCCTATTGTTTCACATGTCACCCAAATTCTCCTAATGTCTCCTTATATCTCTTCTATTTATTTTATTCGATCTCTATTAACCCTAATTATATTATAGCAGTCCCCTATAACACCAGGCACAGCCTTGTAACTCCTCCTATTAGTCTATTTACTCAAAGTCCCAGACCTATAGTAAATAGAAGGCTGTCGCTCCTAACCCTCACCTTTTACTGTGAATCTAGAGAAGGAGCAATGTGAAGAGATTAGAACACCCTTCAGAACCAACATCCACAAGCAATTAGCGGAAGGGTAAATCTATAATTTTGCCATTTCGTGCAAAGAAACCGATTTTACCTCTGCAAACATAATCAGTGTTCTTTAATGTTTCTTATGGTTGGATTTAAATTTTTATTTCATCTTCTTAAACTCTACCTTAATAGCAAATCCCCTCAAAATTGCATTGTTTAATTTTTCTTTTTTTGGGGGGGGGGGGTTTCAAGTTATAAAGGAAAACCAAGATGCTTCTTGCTAGAGTTATTGCCCCTGGCCATACTTTATTCTAGCTCCTTTGTCAAGCCCAGATTGGGTCTCCATGCTGTTTAGTGTGGCTCTACTCATCTCCCGAATGTGGCTGCATTTATCTGCAGTGCCGGGTGAAAATAAGCCCCTCCGCTGGCATCAGCATGAAATGCAACTTGTGCAATATGGTGCAGAAATCACTGTGTGCCAGTTCCTGGATGCAGTGGCCCTTGTGCAGTCACAGGTGATGGCTGATGCCAGTAGAGAGCCTGATTCTTGGCCTGCATTTATTCAAAGGCTAATAATCCACCCATGAGGCAGTAGCTTATGCAGTGACCTTCCTTCCTCAATTAACCATAGGTATAGAACCTGCTTGGGACCTGGGGTTTTCCGGATAATAGATCTTTTCATCATTTGAAAACCTTACGTCCACTAGAAGATCATGTAAACATTAAATAAACCCAATAGGCTGGTTTTGCTTCCAATAAGGATTAATTATATCTTAGTTGGGATCAAGTACATGGTTATGGGACATGTTATCCAGAATGCTCAGGACCTGAGGATTTCTGGATAACATCTTTCTGTAATTTGGATCTTCATACCTTGAGTCTACTAGAAAATCAAGTAAATATTAAATAAACCCAATAGGCTGGTTTTGCTTCCAATAAGGATTCATTTTATCTTGGTTTGGATCAAGTATGAGCTGCTGTTTTATCATTACAGAGAAAATGGAAAACATTTTTTAAAAATTTTGATAAAACGGAGTCTGTGGGAGACGGCCTTTCTGTAATCTGGAGATTTCTGGATAACAGGTTTCAGGATAACGGAACCCATACCCGTATAAAGTATTAATAAGTAGCTCATCCAAAGCCTTTATTCTAAAAGGGTCCACTCTGTGTAAGTACAAGTGGGTCAGCTTTACAAATAGACATTTCATGTTCCATCAGAGTTTACACTTGTTTTGTTTTGTGAAATGATAGACATTTTTATGTCCCTAAGTGTTTAGAACAGCAGAGATAAAACCCTGTGGATTGTCAAAGGTCACTCAAAGGCACGCTGTGTTTTATAAACTGTTATTCGTCTTTTCATGGATATTTTTTTTTATTTTTCTCTTACTTTTAGGCCACTTCTGCTTATTGGACTACCCAGTCTGCCGTATCACTTATTCTTTTATCTCTGTTATGAACAAATGCAGGTTTTTTTTTCTTATATACCCTTGTACCTGTCCCATAAATCACCTGGGCTCTGCAGGCTATAGGTTGGGCTCCACCAATGTACTGTATCATGTAGCTGATTGTTAAGGATTTACTGATTATTTAGGGACATTTTGCACCTGGTTCAATAGGTACGGCCAATAGGACCTATTATCTAGAATGCTTGGCACTTGGAGTTCTCTGGATATCGGATCTTTCTGTAATTTAGATCTTCATACCGTTAAGTCTCCCAAGAAATCCTTAAAACACGAAATAAACTCTTATAATGTATTATTACAGAGAAAAAGGAAATCATTTTGAGAAATGTGAATTGTTTGGATAAAATGGAGTCTATGGGAGACAGTCTTTCCGTAATTTGGAGCTTTGGTATAACTATTTTCCGGATAATGGATCTATTTCACTAGGACAATGACAGCTGGCATATGACTGGTCACTTTGTCTTATAGGATTGGGGCAGGTTTTGCTTCTTACTGATATAATATATAATAAAATAATGTACTATATATACAGGTATGGGACCTGTTCTCCAGAATGCTCAGGACCTGGGGTTTTCAGGATAACCGATCTTTCTGTAATTTGGATCTTCATACCTTAACATCTGCTAGAAAACCCAATAGGTTGGTTTGGCTTCCAGTAAGGATTAATTATATCTTAGTTGGGATCAAGTAAAAGCTACTGTTTTATTATTACACAGAAAAGGGAAATTGCTTTTAAAAATGTGAATGAAATGGAGTCTATGGGAGATGTCCTTTCCGTAATTTGGAGCTTTGTGGATAATAGATAATGGATCCCATACTTAGTATTATAGTACAGGTATAGGACCTGTTATCCAGAATGCTTGGGACCTGGGGATCTGTCCATAATTTGGATCTTTCCATAATTTGGATCTTCATACCTTAAGTCTACTAGGAAATAATGTAAACATTAAATAAACCCAATAGGCTGGTTTTGCTTCCAATAAGGATTACTTATATCTTAGTTGGGATCAAGTACTGTTTTATTATTATTACAGAGAAAAAAGAAATCATTTTCAAAACTTTCGATTATTTCATTATAATGGAGTCTATGGAGCAAATTCACTAAAGCGAGAAGCGTCTAACTCTAGCGCTAATTCGCCAGCGTGATGTCAATTCGCAACCTCGCAAATTCACTAACACGGACTCTGGCGAAATTTCGCTAGCAAAGTAGATAGACTTGCGCAACTTCGCACCCTTACGCCAGGCGAAGTTGCACATTGACGAAGGGATGTAACTAAGCTAATTCACTAAGGTAAAAATGTTTGTGAACGTTACCTCTTGCGCTAGACTTTACTTTTAAGTTCAATACAATAGATAGGAGTTTGAAAAAAAAAAAACGCTGGCGTCTTTTACCTTTCGTAGGGTGATAGTCTGAAAAAGAGTAAAAAATTTTTTTTGGGGTTACCTCCACCCCCCCCTACATTTCCTAACATATGGCAACACAACTATACAGGGGGCACATGTAGGGCAATAGGACAACTTTATTTAATTTATTAAAGGTTTCCTGGGCTTGTGTAGTGGAATGTAGTGGCTGTAACATACACTTCTATTATACGCTTAACTTCGCTCCGTATGCAAATTAGGCATCGCTAGAGTAAATGCGCTTTACCTGAGCACAAATTCGCATCTTAGTGAATTTGCATAGTGCTGGCGAAGTGCGGCGAACGTTAACAAAGCCAACGCTAGTGAATTTTCGCCGCTTAGTGAATTTGTCCCAATAGGAGACGGCCATTCCGTAATTCGGAGCTTCATGGATAAAGTGTTTCCGGATAACAGATCCTATACCTGTATATTATGTTATAATAACTGTTTTTCTGTCACTGACCTCTGCTTCATCTGCCACATACTTTAGATTAAATATTCATAAGAAAATCACAATTAAGAAGCCAAAAATAGGAAGAAAAGGTCTGTTTGTGAATGTATTGACACGTACGACATGAAGTCTTGCTAGTGGATTAGGAGTGAGACGTGCGAGGGACATTGTGTATAAAGCAGATGTTCTGTCGAGTGCAGTCTCACGTGTAAATGATACACACTGGATACGTTTCACAAGCAACCCATTCCTTGTAATTATCCTTTCAAATTAAAAACAAAAAGGGGTTATGAGCTGGAATTCTAAAGAGTGTAATACAATATTGTGAGAGAGCTGGACTCTAATTAAATACTAACTGGGGACAGAGCTGGGACCCTAAACCTAAACAAAATTGGACTGTTACCAGTATGTACACCTGGGGGGGTCATTTAGGGGCAGATTTATTAAGGGTCGAAGTTCGAATGGAAAAAAAAATTCAAAATTTGACCAGGGAATAGTGGGGAATTTTAAAAAATTCGAATTTGAATCTTTATAGCGCAATTCGACCGATCAAATGATCGAATAGGGAAATTCATTCGAATCGAATTTTCGAACGATTTTTAAACGATCAATCAAATTTTTCCTATTCGATCTTAGGGAATGATCCCCATTTCGGTAGGTTTAATCTGGCGAAGTAGGTGATCGAATTTAAAGGGGAAGTATTCGACCATCGAATCTTGGAATAAAATTAAATTCGAATCAATCAAATTCGATGGTCGAATTTGCCTAATTTGCATATTCAAAATTCAAATCTTTTTGAAAATTCGATTGAATATTAGATTCCTTCATGTGAATTTAGTAAATCTGCCCCTTAGTGTACAGTGATCTGTATGGGCTTTTTTCATTTCCAATCAGATTTCATTCTCCGTGAAATAAAATCAAATTGAGGTTGTGAGCGAACAGGTGGAATAAAAAGAAGGTGTGTAACAGGGGTTCCCAAGAGACTTCAGCCATTGCTGGAATTGGACAGGTTTAGCAGAGGGCTAAAGTCACCCTATGAGCCTCATCCTAGGAAAGCAACCATCAGCCTATCTTTATTAGGACAGCCAGAACCATCATACATGGAATTGCAATCTGTGCTCAATTCTGTAGCACATTCTGCACCCAAGCTTGTCTACTGCTAGTTACCCCACTGATCCTTATTTCTACCAAGGCTGTTATAAAAATTAGACATAGATTATACCATATGGTTTACATTTTTAGAAGAGTGGGCCCACTGGGTTTTCTGCTGGAGACCGAGTCTCTAGAATACTGCTCCCAGCATACTGCATTGCTATAGGCAGACCAGAGATTAGACAGCGCTGTTCTAAAAAGCAATAGGAGGATATGAGAGAGGTGCAAGCAGGGGCGCTCCACCAATGCCCTCAGGCGGCAGCACCAGCTAGGTTTCCATGGGTGGCAAAAAGCCACTCCTGGTGCCTTTAAGAGCCAAATTTCTGTTTTGTAAGCCGGAAATTCAGCTATACTAGTGCGAGAGAGAGCGCAATTGCGCACAAGCGTTGCTGCATCCCCCCCTGGAAATGTAATCGGGCTGGGGGGGGGGCGGCATTACTGGAGCTGCCTCAGGCGGCTTAGGATAAACTAAAGTCAAGTTAAAGGGGCTGTTCCCCATTGAGTTAACTTTTAGTATGATGTAGAGAGTGACATTCGGAGACAATTTGCGATTGGTTTTCATTTTTTATCATGTGTGGTTTTTTAGTTGTTTAGCAGCTCTCCAGTTTGCGATTTAAGTCATCTGGTTGCTAGGGTTCAAATCACCCTAGCAACCATACACATACTTGAATGAGAGACTGGAATATGAATAGGAGAGGTTCTGACTAGAAAAGAGGAGTAGTAGAACGGGACAATAACAATATGTCTGTAGCCTTATATAATGTTTTAGATGGGGTCAGTGATGCCCTTTTGAAAGCTGGAAAGAGATAGAAGAAGAAGGCAAATAATTTAAAGACCATAAAAAAATTGCTTAGAATTGGCCATTCTATTATATACTAAAAGTTAACCGAAAGGTGAACCACCCCTTAAAAAAATAAACCGTCACAAAGGGGAGATTACCAGAAACTCCGTAAATAACCTGATTGAACAAGCGTTTCATGTTTGTGTTTAGAGTTAAAAAGTCGCTGTATTTTGCTGGAACGTTGGATTTGCACAGCCAGACGCACTCTCTGCCAGAAAGAACAATATGGATTCTGAACCGCCGTGCTAGTCTATGCATTTCTGTGTTGGATTTCATGGAAAGTGTGCAGTTCTGTAAAAAAAAAAAAAAA
>CM044446.1:10857362-10870092 GCA_024363595.1 Xenopus borealis | reverse complement strand
TTGAGAAGGAAAAACAACAGCCTGCCAGAAAGCAGTTCCTTCCTAAAGTGCTGGCACAAGGCACATGACCAGTGGCAGCTGGGAAATTGACAAAATGTCAGATTTCAAAATTGAATATAACAAAATCTGTTTGTTCTTTTGAGAAATAGATTTCAGTGCAGAATTTTGCTGGAGTAGCACTATTAACTGATGTGTTTTCCCATGACAGTATCCCTTTAACAAGCATGCACACCCATAGCCTGTTCCTTGAGATGTTACACTGTGTATATGCCCCACCCTGGAAATTCAGAAGCAGGAGGGTAGTACTGATGAAACACAGCAGGTAAGTGGAAATGGGATTCTTGTATGTATGGTTTATAGCTTGCTTCTGATGTTATAAGTGGCCCTTATAAGATGAATTAAAGGTTACAAATAGACAACTTTTAATTTAACACAGTAATGGAGTGCTCCAACCTCGTGTAATGAATCCCTTGGGACCAGGTGCCCGAACAGTATTAAATCCACCTTGCCACGGGTCACAAATTCAATATAATAGTCCAATATACTGCAGCAAAAAGTGGCAACGTTTCGTGCATGGCAGGAACCTTTAGCAAGCCGCTTTTTTTTATCATTCACTCTTAGGGTTGCCACCTTTTCTAAAAATGTATACCGGCCGGTGGGGGGCGGAGTCAAAAGGGGCGGTTCCTGACATAAAAGGGGAGTGACGCGACGTAAAAGGGGCGGAGCCACCAGCAGCGATCGGCTGAAGACAAGAAAAAGGTAAGTATTAAAAGCGTTTTATGCAGGGCAGGGGCCTTTTTTATGGGGTATTACAAATTTACCGGCTGCTACATTGCCGGTAAATTTGTAATACCGGCCCCAGCCTTGGCTGGTGTTTTACCGGCTAGGCCGGTAAAATACCGGCCGGGTGGCAACCCTATTCACTCTACAGTGTGCTGCGGTATATTGGACTAACCTATTCATTTAAGGAATGCTTTCAGGATAAACTAGTTTCAAACATATAGTTGTGTTCAGAATAATAGCAGTCCAACATCACTAACCTGATCAGTCACTGCTTTTGGTAGAGATTGTATTTCTACATGGTAATTAATTTACTAGTGGGTGTAGTAGAGTATGCTGTTTCTAAAGCAAAAGCAAGAAATGCAGAAGAATTGTGTTATGTAACGGGCTGGTGGACTCCATGCAACACAGATGTGCAGCTCTGCTTATACAACTCAGTATTAGTTCAGTCATTCAAAGGAAATCAAAATCATAAACATTTTTCGATTCTTTCAGTGAATGTTTGAGTTTAAGATTAATGCAGACACTGCTATTTTTTGGAACAGCCTAATATTCCCTTTTATTCACTTTCTGTGTGATATATTTTTCTTCATGTTTTGAATAGGAATCGAACGTGCAGTGTTCCCATTTCCCATATTTTTTATTTTTTTTTAATTCCCCTGACTTGAGGAAGACTCAAGGAGTGGCTGCTGGCTCACTATCTAAATGGCGTGGGATTCAATCACAACCAAGTGTATAACACTCGGCTAAGAGGTATTAGTGCTTCTCTCGCTTCTAACCATTTTACTTATTTCATGGTCATTCCCTATTTATTTAAGGCAGGCATCCCCAACCTATTTTGGCCCGGGGACCGGTGTAGCGCCAAACTTGCAAGGACCGGTGGGTCGGGAGGGGGTCGGCGTCCAGTTCTAGAACTCTGGTGTCCAATTTGGTGCGCCGGCATCCAATTTGACGTGCCTCGTTAATTCAATCCGGGGAGTCGGGAGGGGGTTGAGGGAGGTTGGGGGGTCAGGAGGGGGTCGAGGGTGGTTGGGGTGGTCGGGAGGGGTCGCCATCCAATTCTTGCACTCCGGCCTCTAATTTGGCGCATCAGTGTCCAATTCAGTGTGCCGGGTTCGAATTAGATGCTCCACGTTAACTTGCCGTTAGGCTCACGGCCCAGTTCAGGACTTCCCGCAGCTCAGCAGTTGGAAACCTTTGATTTAAGGGGCTTAATAATGGAAGGATAGAGTTTAATATGTAGAGATAAAAGACTAGTAGAATAAAAAGGGTTGAGCGAGGAGAGTAGAAATAATAGTTTGGAAAGTGGGCCAACGGTCTAAGGTTTTCTGATAGGCCCCTGGCATCCCAGCCCAAAACTTTTCAATGGCACATGCTAAAATTGAACCTGCACACATCTGGACCCAACAGTAGCCTAGAAGAGGGCACTATGTGGATGTAGCCTAGGGGCACCACATGTCATTAATCTGCCACTGCCCATACCCCCCCAGTCAGTCCACAGGCAAACCCCTAGTCCTACCTCCATGTTTCCCCCTGCCTTTCACAGTTACTTCTTAGACTTCATGTGCCTCTTCTTCCCACCCAAGGCCGGATTTGCGACGAGGCCACGTAGGCCCGGGGCTAGGGCGGCAAATTTTTAGGGGTGGCATGCCGCCCAGCCGCCGATCTATGGGGAGCACTGGGGACACGCTGCTCTCCGATGCTTCTGCATTTGTGCGCGGTATGCGTGCAGGCGCTAGGACTGCATAGCCTGCAAACCCCTCGCTGTTCCCACCCCTAATTATGGGAAGCCCATCTCCCATAGACTCCATTTTATTCAAATATTTAACATGTTTTTACTTTTTCTCTGTAATAAACAGAACCTTGTACTTGATTGATATTTAAATGCGTATTTAGTAGACTTAAGGTATGAACAGTAAGATCTGTTATCTAGAAAAGCTCAGGTCCCAAGAATTCTGGATAACAGGTCCCATACCTGTATATAATTATGGTTGAAAAAAACTTCAAGAACTATGCAAATGTGAATTTGAACTTTATATATAATTGTGGCCAATTCTAATTATACAGTGGGGCAGAATGATGTCTTAAACAGAAAAGTCATCATAGAACAACTTTCCCTGTTCAATGGCAGTATCTATGCAGTATGAAGTACAGGTATGGGACCTGTTATCCAGATTGCTCAGGACCTGGGGTATTCTGAATAACAGATATTTCTGTAATTTGGATTTTCATACCTTACAGTAAGTCTGTAAATGAAATATACCCAATAGGGTGGTTTTGTTTCCATTATTACAGTGAAAAAGGCAATCCTTTTTAAAAATTTGGATTATTTGATTATAATAGTGTCTAGGGGTTGCTTTCTGGATAACAGGTTACCGAATAAAGGATTCCATACCTGTACTATATATTCTCCCTGCCCCATATATTTTAAAATCCCATTTTATTGAGTTCTGGTGAGAAAGGTACGTGGGAACCAGAGCTAACCATCTTCCTTTATTTGTCTTTGCAGAGATGAACAGCAGCACAGAGATATCCCATTAGCTTATACGGCTAACCAGAGTCCCGGTGCTGCCTTTCCTATAAAGGTACCAACAGTCAGACAGTATTGAACATTAAATTACGCAAACACTCCCAGTTTTGGCTAAAGCTGATCTGCTAATAACTAATATATTTTCTTAAGTCCGTGGGAAAATGATGGTAATTGCTTAATGCTACTGGAGGGGCCATTAGTTAATCTGTAGAGCTAAATCCAACCAAATCTTGATACTCGAGGGTCCTCTTATATCTCTCCACCTGTGTCAACATCACAGGGAAGGGAAAACATCGCTATGACATCAAAGATGGTCCCTCAAATGTCCATTAATGAACAAGCAAAGAGATAATCTGAGATTTCCTTTGATCTTGAGAGTTAAGGGTTTGCCCCGTCTCGGTGTCCCCTGAATACACATTAGCCCTTTGAGATTGGGCAGATTAATCGTGTGGTTTGCAGCGATCCCTCTCTCTTGTTTCTGTAACCTCTGCTTTCTCCAAATGAAAAACACTTGTGGAGCGGAAGAGAAGGGGAGGGAAAATGTATCCCTGACCCCTGATGGGTTCACCTGATGAAATATCATGGGCACCCCATATCATTAACCCCAGCCCAGCATTCATGTGTTTCATGTATAAGGGCATGCTAGAGGAACCAGCATAGGAGAACTAGAAATTATGTAGTCATTAAAGGCCAGTTGCTGGGTATCTGTCACCCATAACCAGGGTCGGACTAGAGCAGTGGTTCTCAACCTTCTTAATGCTGCGACCCTTTAATACAGTTCCTCAACTACAACTCCCAGCACCAACACCCCGAGAGCTAAAACCTTGGCCCAGGGCTGGTGGGTAGAAAGAGATGAACCTGCTTCTGGAACCCCTTAAGGGACCCCTGTGAAAGGGTTGTTCGACCCCCAGGTTGAGAACTGCTGGACTAGAGCAACTTCTATAGTCCCTCCTCCCACATATGCACTAAAAAGAGAGCGTTTCGACCAATCACTACTGCTGTGGCACAAGATCTCTAAGGGGCAGCCGATTGGGGGAGCAGGTCTGGGCCATTGGGGTCCCTTGAGGGCTGAGCCCCACCTGGTCTTTTCCCAGTGTCCCTCCGGACCAGTCCAACCCTGCCCATGACAGGGGCCTACAACCTGAAATATCTTGTGTGATTGGAAGCCTTTACTGATGGGCAAATGTGGCCATTTCGCTTTGAAATTATTATTAAAACGGCAAAAACATTTGCAAAAATTTGTGAAACATAATAATTTATGTTAATAATTTTGATGCACAACAATTTTGATGTGTGCGACAATTTTTATACGCTCGGCTATATTGTCCAAATGCATTAAAGTCAATGAGCAAATAATTTTGACGTGCATCAAATTTATGCACGTGACTATTCTGAAGCGCAACATCATTATTTTTTGACACATCTGTTTTTTGCCAGTGAATTGTTGCCGCAATTTTCGGCAATTTATTAGGGGGCGATGAAACGAGAAAATTTGCTGCAAATCCATGCCTGGCGAATCTATTCACCCATCATTAGCCTTGTATTGTGACTATTAAATTATACAAACAGGGGTAGCCAAGAGCTTGTATAATGTATCACTTCAGACTGGTACAGAAAACCCAAAAAACTTGGGGCTCATTTATAAACACTGATTGGTTGCTATGGGTTGCTGGCCAGGTCTAAATTTGCCTGTGTTTATTAATGAGTCCCAAGTTTTTTGGGTTTTCTGTACTAATCCAAAGTGATACATTATACAAGCTCTTGGCTTCCCTGTTTGTAGAATATAATAGTCACAATACAAGGATATTTAAAAAAAAAATGAAAACCAAATCAACTCAGAATATCACTTTTTTACATCATATTAAAATGTAATTTAAAGAACAAGTAAACGTTTTTTTTTTCTATCTCTAAATTTGCTCTAAACAGCCCCTCAAATTAATGTACCTTAGTCCCTGCTGCAAGTCTGCTCTGGTTTTTGTGTTATCAGCAGCTTGTTTCCTCTTCTTCCTGGTGCAGAGTGAAGCCCCGCCCCTTAGCTTTCTGAGCTGACCTTATATCTTGGACTAGTCCAGTTTATCATTTGCATACTATGACATAGCAGAGAGCAGTGTGTGTAGCAGCTTTTGCTTGGGGAAACTAGCTTACTAATGAAACACTGGCTCCCTCTTCCTCTCTATTGTGGAACAGCAGCAAATGGACAGCTCAGTAAACTAAGGGGCTGGGCTTCACTCTGCACCAGGAAGAAGGGGAAACAAGCTGCTGATAACACAGAAACCAGAGCAGACTTGCAGCAGGGACTAAGGTACATTAATCTGGGGGGCTGTTTAGAGCAAATTTACAGAAAGAAAAAGAAAAACATTTACTTTTCCTTTAAAGGCGAACAACCCATTTAATAGGAGAGGACCAGAATAGAAAGATGAGTAATGAAAAGTAGCAATACCAATAAATGTGTAGTCTTACAGAGCATTTGTATTTTAAGATGGGGTCAGCAAATAATTAAAAACTATAAAAAAATTTTTTTAAAAAGACTAATTGAATAGATGCTTAGAATTAGCATTTAAATTGTAGTTAAACATCATCACCTCTTTGAATAGTTACAATTGCACCCTAGGCAGGTGCCTCTTCTGACTACCCTAGTTCCGGTCGGATTAATTTAGGCAGGAAGGATTTTTTTCCCACTATATGATGAAGGGGTTTTTAGGTTTTGTCATAAGCTTCTTTTGGGTTGAACTCTAAAGGATATTGATGTATATGCCTTCATTCATTCATATATTTAAGATCACACCTTCTGACATATTCAGCCTGATATGTTCACACTTTTGTAGCTGCTGGTGAACTTCAACTCCCATCACCCCCCAGCCAGCTGCTGGGAATAGTTGTTCAGAAACTTCTTGAGAAGCAAATAAAGAATTCTATCTCCCGGTATAATAATTTTAAGGTAGCGTCCTCACCTGTTCCCATGCTTTTGGCCAAAAGAACTGGAGACCTACTGAGTAAGTGTTGAAGGGAGACTTAGGAGTGAATTCTATTAGCAAAACCCCAAAGTATACATGTGAATCCTTGCAAGGTTCAAATAAACACATCCAGAGAAATCTGCGTTAAACCACTAAGCGAACAAGGATAGATCCGTCCCCAGACAGTGATTTCTTGGAGATAAACTAAGCAAAACTCTTTAAGTCTGTTCACATGTTTCCAGTTTGTGACCTGCTTTACTGAAAGATGGGAGCACTGGAAGTCAACCACATGTGCTGGTAACCCTTGTATTTCCAGAGCAGCAGAAACAGCATTCTACATTAATACAAAAAAGGGGGGTTGTGGGAGCATTTTTTGTAAACTGCATTCTTTGGCTTAGGATCCAGTACTGCTAAACATCACTTATAAATGACCCTTTCCTTGGGTACAACAAAACACTTTGGGGCAAATTCACTAAAGGGCAAATTTTCACCAGCGAACGATTTGCGCCGCTGCGTCTCAGCAGCCAAACGCGCGCAAATTTTCACTAGAGTTGATTCATGATCTTCACTAGTATTCATTTTGCTTAGCGAAACTTCGTTTGTACTCTTACGCTTAGGTCAATTTGAATAGGGCGGGTACATGTAGGTCATATATACGTCTTTATTAGAGATGTTGGTGCAAATGCTTGAAGTGGCCACTTATTATTACACATGTCCAAGCAAAAGCAAAATAAAGACAGAAGAGATCCTCTAATGTCCTAGACATGAACCTTAAAACAAATGTGCCAAGTCCCTCAAATTGATTTTTTTTAAAAATGAACACAAAAATTTTGGCAAAGGCAATCCTGCTTTAAAATATGAAAAAAGTCAGTGTTTTTTTAGAAAGAGGTAATGTTCTGTAATATCCACACTTTAGTAAAGTTGCGGTGTAATGATTGTTCACCTGAGCGAAAAATTTGCCTGGCGATATGGTGCAAAACTACCCTAGTGACTGACACTTTCGCTAGCGAATTGTCCCCTTTAGTTATTTGGTGGTGTCCCTGCGGATGGGATTCTGTCGAGTTTTCGTTAGCGACGGCCACTTCGTCCTTTAGTACATCTACCCCTTTGTCTTGCTCTTAATTCTTAAGTTTTACCATCCTAAAAACGAATTGTTCTTAATATTGCCACAAGAGGGAGCATCCGTGCCAGTTTATTCATGGAACTGTCCTGTGGGTGAATTTTACCTGGTGGTGTGCTTTTTATTATTGTTCTCTATTTTTATTGAGATTCTACATCAGTCCTTGACCCGACTGCAATCGGCATGAATCTGAGCTCATTGTGAAACAGGTCAAATTATCATTGTAGAATCCTAGTATAGGAATCTGACATGCCTAAAATACGGTCTTAGGCAGTGGTGGAACTACCGGTGGTATATTGTGGGCCCACACCCCTTCGTGGCCCGCCATTGGTTTGCGCACTTGGCCATGCTGTCCACTTCTTGGCGGGGGCCCCGTTGCATAGCCTGCACCAGGTAGGTACGTTACTGGTGTTAGATTTGGTTTACTACTGCCCCTGAATAGAACTAAGGGATGCAAAGACACACCATAAGTGTTCATTACTCTGTACTTGCAGCAGTGTTGTGTTCTGCACCTTTTGCCAGTTTAAAAATCCAGTATGAGGGCCTGTAGGAAGCCCTGTACCAGCAGTCATAAGGTACACAATTAGTACAGGGTTCCTTTGCAGCTCATGCCCACTGGTGCTCCCTGACTTCTCTGATTAACAGGCAAGTTAAAGGATGAGTATGGGCCACCTATGTGCATGAATACAATGTTACTATATGCAGGCAGTGCTGTATTCATTGGGCAAACACAGAGAAAAGAGAGATGCAGCAATCCTTCTAGATCCAGGGCAGGGCACAAAGTGCAGAAAAATGGTGGGTGAGGCAGGGTCGCCCCCCCTTAGCCTTGACCCAATCAGCCGGTCCCCCAAAAAAAGATGTGACGTGGAACAATGCCAAGTCAGAAGGGGATCCCTGGTGACTACCAGGAGGGCCCTTGGTGTTGCAGCCTCAGTGGGCCCCCAGTGGACCAGTCTGGCCCTGGATTGAGGAGGTCTCATGCACTTCACATCCTGCCTTCAAGTTACAAATGAAGTCAGTTGCCTTTTAAAGGTTCAGGATTAATAGTGATGACCCACCTTAGCACAAGGCACCCTCCTCCTCAGGTCAGCACTAATCGGCACACTGCAGAGGGCCTCCTCATGTCTGGACTGAGATTTGAAATAGGTCCTGATATTTCACATACACAGAGGGCCAAACAGCCCACAGAGAAGTCCAAAGAGCCCCCGCCAGCCCAATAAATAGTGACTGTCTATGGCAACTTACAACAGCTCCTCTGGCATTTGCCAAGAACCCACTCCACCTGGGCCGCCTGTAGGGCATTGCAAGTCCGGGCATGGGCCTCCAGCTGGGCACTGCAAGTCCGGGCCTGGGCCTCCTGTTGGGCACTGTGAGTCTGGGCCTGGGCCTCCTGCTGGGCACGACTAGTCTGGGCCTGCGCCTCCTGCTGGGCACATCTTGGTGCAGTTGCTCCCCAGGTAATTATGCTAGTGAGACAGGTTTTAAGAGCAAAATATTTTTTTCTTTTAATTATGATAATTATATTATGAGAATGATCATATAGCATTGAGTAGGGATGCACCGAATCCAGCCTTTTTCAGCAGGATTCGGATTTGGCCGAATCCTTCTGCCCAGCCGAACCAAATTTGCTTATGCAAATTAGGGGTGGGGAGGGAAATTGCATGAGTTTTTGTCACAAAACAAGGAAGTAAAGAATGTTTTCCCCTTCCCACCCCTAATTTGCATATGCAAAATAGGGTTAGTATTTGGTTTGGGATTCAGCCGAATCTTTCTGAAGGATTCGGGGGTTCGGCCAAATCCAAAATAGTGGATTCGGTGCATCCCTAGCATTGAAGGGTGAGTGCCACTGCATTTTGGATCACTTTGAAGAGAAAACTTAACTATGCCTGAACCCTGAAATTTGATGGGGTACAAAGAACTGAATTTCTCATGACTGTAATGTTAACGGACCAATGTACAATCCAATCCCATGCCTAAACGCAAAACTGAATTCATTTATTAACTGTTATTGTCAATAACTGCAACATGGGACGCGTCTAACGCCTTAGCAAAAAAATCTGGCAAGTCTGCAGCTACCTATGCAGTCATGTGACCAGGTCCCACCAATCAAAAAAGCGTTAGGGCCTACTCCCAGGTTGTAGGTATCTTAGAATTAACAAAGAAGCCATGGGAAGAGAGCAGGTAATGGATTCCACTGGTGTGTGTGTGACTGTATTTGTCTGTGTTTGTGTGAATTTCTCTGTTTGTGTCAGGGCCAGGCCTAGGGGTAGGTGGCACAGGTGGTGCAGCTATTTTTATAATGGGGGATATGTGCAATTTCAGATAAAAGATTCCATGTTTTTTTCCCTCAGTTCCTCCTCATATGGGATGTTCACCTTTGAATGAACTTTTAGTATGATGTAGAGAGGGATATTCTGAGACAATTTGCAACTGGGTTTGATTTTTTTTATTATTTGTGGCTTTTGAGAAACTTAGTTTTTTATCCAGCAGCTATCCAGTTTACAGTTTCAACAGTCTGGTTGCTAGGGTGCATAAGATTTAGATAAGAGACTGGAATATGAATAGGAGAGGCCTGAATAGAAGGATGAGTAATAAAAATAACAATACATGTGTAGCCTTACAGAGAGTGTTTTTAAATGGGATCAGTGACAT
The DNA here is from genome assembly GCA_024363595.1 of Xenopus borealis. Lineage (NCBI taxonomy): Eukaryota > Metazoa > Chordata > Amphibia > Anura > Pipidae > Xenopus > Xenopus borealis. The sequence goes on along the minus strand of CM044446.1, from coordinate 10,860,056 downwards.
AAAACATGTATCTGAAAAACTCAGAAATGTGTAAAACCTTCTTTAAAAAAAAAAATTAAATCTGTGAATGAAAAGTGCTGTTTGCCTTGATGGAGAACAAGACAATGCCATCATTCCCAGGAAACCATAAAATCTAGATAGGTAAAATTGAGGTTTGGCAAGCTATGGTGCAGAAAGCAGCCCACACAGGCACAAGGGAGTCCTGTATTTAATGCATGCCATAGACTGGGCACCCCAGCACCTACCTGCTGCCTGTCTTGTATTCATCACTGCTGAACACAGATAGTGCTGCCGAAAACAGGTAGGATGCAGAACATGGGCCCTTACATGCAGGTGGGTACACCATAGGATGCAGAACATGGGCCCTTACATGCAGGTGGGTACACCATAGGATGCAGAACATGGGCCCTTACATGCAGGTGGGTACACCATAGGATGCAGAACATGGGCCCTTACATGCAGGTGGGTACACCATAGGATGCAGAACATGGGCCCTTACATGCAGGTGGGTACACAATAGGATGCAGAACATGGGCCCATAAGGCCCCCATTCAAGGGGCCAAAAGCTACTGACAGACCGAGTCGGCAGCTTATTTATTGACTGTGTGTGTGGGGCCCTCAAACAGGCTTCCCCAACTGATATCTGGGTGAAAGTCCATCGGATCACGGCTGCATCTGCTCGTTGATATGGTCATACAATCAGATTGCCTGCATTGTGATCCGATCATTAGGTCTTTAGGGCCTACGATCAGATCAGCCCAATATCACCCACCTCAATGTGAGCATATCGGGGAGTGATCCGCCCGTTTGGCGACATCGCCAAATGAGCAGATCTCTACTTGTATGGCCACCTTTACGTGCAGGTGTGTTCACAATAGGACGCAGAACATATACCCTTACACGGAGGGTCGGACTGGGCCAATGGGACACCAGGTAAAAAACCCAGTGGGCCCAGCTGGCCCAGGCTGGCTTACGACATCCCCCTCCTGACCCTCCGCTTGCCTGCAAAAAGAGAAGGTAGTCATCAAGGGGGCTGGGGCGGAAGGGCTGGGGGTCACAAGGCAACAATTCCGGTGGGCTGCAAGCTGCAACAAACAAAAAACTCAATCCATTCTTTTAGAATGGACTTTGCGTGGAATGCATCAAGTTTGGCCTGGGTTTGGCCCTTGTATGCATCTGAGTGAGTATGGATCAATACAGAAGAATGGGCTTTGTTTCCCTGAGGTGGAATGCAGTAGAGAAACACCAGTATGTAAGAGCTCTTAGGGTCCAAACAACATCCTCTTACGTTTTGTGAAGCCTGAACCTGCCAGCAGACAGTTTTTAGATCTACACATGATGTTGGGTAGGGCACAAGGTGGGCATGCCTGCAGCAGTTAATAGAACTTTGTCTGGGCCATGTCTATCTGTACAACCCCGAGTCAGTTTGACCTCCACTGGGGGCTTTGTGTTAATAATACCCCTTTCTATATTCCCCACTATTTGCACAGTGACCGGAATTAAAGAAGTGTTTATATAAGTTAATTAAGCCTGACTTATTAAATGGTTATATTTTCCTTTTATTGATAGGCACTTACCATTCCAAGTATAACAACCTCAGACTGGGATTTCTTTGTGTCCCTAAACCACAATATTGTTTTTTTCCATGAGAAATATCGGAACGTTGTGAGAGCAGTGGAAATCCGACCCATAGAACGTGGCCAGAGTGTACGCGATTCACAGCGGAAATCTTGGCATAAGCCTCCATATCCTATTCCATATACAAATAGGTTTAATTAGTAGTGTTTAGATTCCATATTATTGTGACTATATACTGTGACGGCAGTCATAAGGCTCTTGTCCCCACAATGACCCACAGACTCAGAACAAAATCTTCAAATTTAGGCCCTGAAGTAAATTCATTTCTGATGCTTTATTCGGTGCATGTTGGTCCTGGTTCCTATAGCAGCCCTGTGCCAGGGAAGCTATTGTGTCTTACGCACAAAAATCTTAAAATAGTAATTGGTGTATAGGAAGCTATGCAGTAGATATAAATATTCTATGGAATGAATAGGATCACAGGTGCAACCAATCAGAAGGTAATGTTTGCTGGTGTCCTCTTAGGGCCCTTACACACGGGCGTTTTTACCTGCGCTCCCCTGCGTTCCGTTTTGCTGTGTTCAGCCGCAGGGGAGCTCGGGTATAGACGCACTCAATTATTTTCAATGGGGCTGTACTCACACGAACGCATGTAGGCGCCAAACGCAGGAAAAATGCAGCATGTTGCGTCTGAATCTGCGTTCGGCGCTTACACGCGTCTGGTGGGTACAACCTCATTGAACAAAATGAGGTGTGTCTAGACCTGCGCTCCCCTGCGGCTGAGCGCAGCCAAACGCAACGCAGGGGAGCGCAGGTCCAAAACGCCCGTGTGTACGGGCCCTTAGAAAGGAAATACATGATTGATTCTCAAATGTTGTGCCTGTTACAATAGCCCATTTTTTTACCAGTTCCTTTCCAATATACATTTATTCAACATTTTCAGTGATTATAAAAACAATTATTATTCAAAGCAGCATTTGCTTAACTCATGGTTGTTACTTTATAAACAATGTTGCAAAAGTCTTCCCAGCAGGTCTGTTAATCAGCTGCCTTGTCTTAAAGGGCAAGGAAAGGCAAAGAAATAAAATTCAATTTTTACTTTATTTAATGAAAAAG
>CM044446.1:10834026-10845809 GCA_024363595.1 Xenopus borealis | reverse complement strand
CCCCCTATGACTGCGCCCTAGGCGGCCGCCTACTCTGCCTACCCCTAGTTCCAGCCCTGCTCACTGGAGACATATATTCTAACCCTCCAGCTCAGAACCTCTCAGTTCAAGGCCCAGTTGAACAGTAGAAAAGTGTAGAAAATAAATGGAAGTTGCGAAAGAGCACATCGCGCTACTTTCATTTTCTGCTTCTTATTAAATCCTCTTTAAATATCAAGAGACCATACATAAATGGACAGTTTTGCAAACAATTAAAACTCCTTAATATATTGCATTGAAATTGTTGACTCTATTTGGATCCATTATCCAGAATCCTAAGAATGACAGCAAGGCCATATCCCCAAGAGTGCATTTAAGCAAATCTTTTAAATTTTCTATAACTGTTTGCATTTTCTTTGTACAGGTATGGGACCTGTTATCCAGAATTCTCGTCACTTGGGGTTTTTCGGATGACGAATATTTCCGCAATCTGGATCTGCATACCTTACGTGTACTAGAAAATCATGTAAACATTAAATAAACCCAATAGGCTGGTTCTGCTTCCAGTAAGGATTAATTATATCTTACTTGGGATCACATACAAGCTACTGTTTTATTATTACAGAGAAAAAGGAAATCATTTTTAAACATTTGGATTATTTGTATAAAATGGATTCCATAGGAGACAGCCTTTCTGTAATTTGGAGCTTTCTGGATAATGAGTTACTGGATAACGGAGACAATACCTGTAATAAACCAGTGCCATGTACTTTCTTGTATCTAAGCTGCACAAAGCCATATTGGTGACAAAATACTCCTATTGGGTTTATTTAGTGTTTATAAGATTTTCTTTAGCAGGCTTAAGTTATGGTGATCCATATTATGGGAAGATCCCTTATCTGGAAACCCCTTCTGTCCCAAGCATTTGGGTTAATAGATCCTATACCCGTTTTATTGTAAATATTAAGCATGAATTTAATACATTTATATGGTTTATTGTTGAATGCTTGCCTGTATGCCTGGTAATCTTTCATGGTACCAGCACCCAGATAAATTCAGATAGAAATGATAATGATCTGATTTGTGCATTTTTATTAATTGAAACTAGTTTAGAGGTTGTCTCCTAGAAAACTTTCCAAACACTATTTCATTTGTTCATATGGAACCGGATTTTCTTTCGATATATAAATACAAATAATCAATTAAAATAAATACATATGGGGAAAATCTGGGGGAATATTTCTTTGTAGAAAGCAAATACCTTTAAAAGGCTTTATTTCCTCTGCTAATTAAAATTATATCTCCAATATACTAAATTACATTCTACCAAAATGCATTGTAAACTGATTGTACTGTTGGCAATAAAAATAATGGATATCAAACCTTTGTTCTCGCCTTCTAATTTAGGGATCCTCTAAATTGTACCTAAACTTTTTTAAAAGAAAAACAATCATGCTTTAAGCTACATTTGAAAACCAACAAAAGGTTTGGTAATATATGTAATATTATATATTTAATTGGATGTAGTTTGTGGGTGGGAATTACTTTCCAATCTGACGATTCCAAAAACACGATTTCAGCACAAAAAAAAACCACCCTGATTAGTTTGGTATCTTGAATGCTTCGACAAAGATGGCTTGCCATTTTATAAGGGAAAATAATACAGGTATGATATCCATTATCTGGAAACCCATTATCCAGAAAGCTCTGAATTACAGAATGGCCATCTCCCATAGACTCTCTTTTATCCAAATAATACAAATGTTTAAAAATTATTTCCTTTTTCTCTGTGATAATAAAACAGTACCTTGTACTTAATCCAAACTAAGATATTAATCCTTATTGGAGCCTATGGGGTTTATTATGTTTACATGATTCTCTAGTAGGCTTAAGGTATGAAAATATTGGAAAAATCCATTATCCGGAAGACCTCAGGTCCCAAGCATTCTGTATAATGGGTCCAATACCTGTATTTTGAATAACAGAACTGAGAGAAAGGAAACAAACTGAGTAATACTGTGAAACTTTGCATTAGAAATACAGGTATCAATTTAACAGAGCTAAAAATGTTTAGGCGACTAATCGCCTCGACTTCCCTCACCCCGAACGTCATCCCTCACTTTGCGCCTGGCTAAAATCAAAAATCGCCAGCGCTAATCACATTCGGCGATCCATTTTCTGAAATCGCCTGAAGTTACCTCGTGAAAACTAGAATCTATTATCAGGGGCATAACTACAGAGGAAGCAGACACAGCGGCTGCAGGGGAGCCCAGAAGGTATAGGGGCCCTATGAGACCCTAATTTATGTACAATTTCAATAAATATTGTTAAAACAGATCAATCTGTAGATATTTTGGGGGCCTGGAAAATAATTTGCTATGGGGCCCAATAATATCTAGTTATGCCACTTGGTTTGCCTCCAGTATGGATTCATGCAGTTTTGTCAAGTACAAGTTACACTTTTATGATTATGATTTTTATTTATTATAGAGAAAAAATAAATAATTTTGAAAAATAAGAATCATTTGCTTAAAATGTTCTCTGTAGGAGTTTGCCTTTCTGTAACTTGAAGCTTTCTGGATAATGGGTTTCCAGATCAGAGATCCCATACCTGTGTTTAGGGCGATAGAGTTAACATTAGTGGACCTCAGGTTGGGCATCTCATATCAAGGTTAGATGCAACAGCAGAAAGAATAATGAGGGGAAATTAGGTCATAAGAGCAATAAGACATAAAAAAGTATAACCATAAACCGTTTTACATCTATGGAAAATGATTAACTAAAAGGTAACCGGTATTACTCTAAAAGTGGTGACTTTATTTCATTATATAATTCTAAATTTAATGCAAAAATAAATACTTTCCCCCCCCCCCATAAATGGAACCTGATATTTTACACCTAACATAAAAATGATTGTTGCCAAACAATAAACTGCAATTTCTCAATATTTGGTTTTGCACCCCAAATTAAATGAGGCAAAGTTCAGTAAAACACACACATTAAAACACATGCATTACACCAAGTTAGGGTTGCCACCTTTTCTGGAAAAAATACAGGCCTTCCTATATTTTTCCCTATTAATAAAATTGGGTTCAAGATTAATTTTTACTGGCCATTACCAGTAAGGGTCATCTTGAGGAAGGTCCCAACTGAGGACTGAAACGTCGATATAATAAAGGATAATCTATTTGAAGAAATTCTCCATGTGCACCGGCATCTGCTTACTTATAATTTTGAAGCTCCGGGAGCACCTGGGTACATACCTTAATGGCAAGCGTTTGCAGCAGCCTTGGGATATATATATATATATATATTATACACTGTAAGATATTTACAGCAGTATTAGGCTGGTGAAATGTTAAACTCCAGGGAAAACTGTGTTGCTGAAGCAAGTAATGCTGCTTAATTGTGAACTGCTCACTAAGGGCCCTTACACACGGGCATTTTTACCTGCGCTCCCCTGCGTTCCGTTTTGCTGCGTTCAGCCGCAGGGGAGCGCAGGTATAGACGCACTCAATTATTTTCAATGGGGCTGTACTCACACGAACGCATGTAGGCGCCAAACGCAGGAAAAATGTAGCATGTTGCGTCTGAACCTGCGTTCGGCGCTTACACGCGTCTCGTGGGTACAACCTCATTGAAAACAATGAGGTGCGTCTAGACCTGCGCTCCCCTGCGGCTGAACACAGCCAAACGCAACGCAGGGGAGCGCAGGTCCAAAACGCCCGTGTGTACGGGCCCTAAAAGCTGGATTAAAGGTCCCTGGATTAGATGGAAGAGAGCAGGGTGGGCTTCCATCCCTTGCTCCATGTAAGGGTTTGCAGCTGCCTAAGCTAGGTAGCTAGCTAAGTAATTGGTTAATTAAGGATAGTTAATAGGAGGTGTGGAGCAACACCTCATGGCTGGCTGTGGCTGCTGATGTTTTCCTCTAGAGACCTCCTGGAGTGGTGGAGGGTGAGGGCCACGGAAGGAGTGCTGGTGAGCACCAGGGAACCAGAGAGAGTGATCCCCTGAGTTGGAGAGAGAGCCAAAGGTCTGGGAGAGGACCAGAGAAAAGACTCCCAGGAGATCAGAGTGTCTCAAGTGTGTCCAGAGAGGATTCTGGGATTTGTGGTCTAAGTGAAAAGCCAGTAAGGGACAAACTCAAATGTGAGTAAAGTGAACACCAGTGAGGGTGTTGGGATCGGGACTGTTTTTTTGTTAAACACTTCTGTGATTCCCTATGTGAAGCCAGTGGGCTGAAGAATTGTGTTCGGTTGCAAATAAATGCCAGCAAAGCTGCAATTTAACCATAAAAGGCTGTGTCAGTGTCTGTTTCTGTGCTGAAATCTGTGCCAGGGCCTTGGTTTTCGCTACCGGAAGCTCACAACACATATACAGAGAATCTTGCCTCAGGCGACAGAGCGGCTAGTTACCAGCGGCGGCAAAAAGCCGCCTCTGGTAACTTTAAAAGCCGAATTTCCTTTTTTAAAAATGGAAATTCGGCTCTTCTAATTTTCGTGAGTTAACCGCAGGCGATTTCGGAAAATGAATCGCCCCGTGTGATTAGCGCCAGCGATTTTTCATTTTAGCAAGGCGCAGAGTGAGGTAAGACGTTTGTGGTGAGGGAAGTCGAGGTGATTCGTCGCCAGCTGACTCAATCTCCCCAAATTGCACAGTGTGTCCATACACCTCTGTTTTCAATGGGGTATAAGAGCTCAGTGCAGCTCAGCAACAGCACTAACACCTATCCAATTTCCTCATGCAAAGTGCATTTAGTGATTAGAGGTAGTTGTTCCTGATTTAAAATAGGGATGAGCAAATCATTGACTTTTTTTTGTTGGAAAAGTTTTATGAATCTGTGCTAGATCACCATGTATTTCACTGGAAAATAGTGCTTTTTTTTTTTTTTTAGCCCTCGGGGGGGAAACACATTTGTCGTTAGTAGAAGTTCACCTTGTGGTTAGTTTTTTTGGGGGTTAAGTTATTTTTAATGTGCTGGGAAAAGTGCTAAATAAACACCCATAGCAGTTTACTGCAACAAAAATGGGTTTTCTTGTGTCAGTATAAGAATTTTGCCTCGTGGTTTGTTTTGCTGGTAAAAAAAAAACCAGAAACACAAATATCGTTGTTAGAATTTCATAAGGCTTTTGCTGTAAAAAAAATCTGCATTGGTGATTTTTTTTTTGTTTTTTGGTGGATTTTTCCTGTGGCACAAAATGTCATCATCTAGTCTTTCAGTTCTGAAGACGTACTTAATTACTTACAAGGTGGTGCTGCCACGGTGCTTCCTTAGCTTTTGGCAAATACATGTATGAGATCTGTTATTTAGAATGCTTGGGACCTGGGGTTTTCCAGATAACAGATCTTTCTGCAAGTTGGATCTTCATACCAAGAAAATCATATAAACATTAAATAAACCCAATAGATTGGTTTTGCTTCCAATAAGGATTAATTATATCTTAGGTGGGATCAAATACAAGCTACTGGATTTCTGGATAACAGATCCCATACCTGTACACAGCAAAGATAAGAAAGCTAAAGTTTGTTTGACTTTGTTTTCTTAGGGCTCTTACACGTGCCATTTTTTTATGTGTTTGACGTGCGTTAAACATACAGAAAATATATTTAAATGGAGGGCACTCTTATTTGCACAATATACTTTTACTCTTTATGTTCTCCGAATGGGTGCATTTAGCCCAAAAACACCTCCATATTCGGCCTTAGTACATATAAGCAATTCCCCTTGATAAAGGCGTTAAGCCGAAATGTTGGGATAATTCTCTTTTTTTGCTGGGGTATCCGCTTCCTTGTAACGAATATTCCGCTTGTGATCAAATTACTGTGGTATGTATATGCTATATGATCTTGTCATGCTTTGAATTTGCTAGTGACAATGGATTTTCTGTGGTTTTCTAAGAAATAAATGTTTAAATTTCATACCACATTGTGTATTCTATTGGTGCGCAGGCCTATATAGAATTGCTGACGTGCGTTAAACCCCAAGTTTGAGAGTAGGGTAAAAAAACGCAGCTATCCATAGAATAGAGGGTTGAGCTTGGAACAGGAAAAAAAGTTTTTAAATTAAAAATCAGCATGCCCTGAAAAAACACATAAGCAAATGCTAGTGTATAAACACCCTTATACATGCTTGGTATATAACACCCCTGCACATGCAGCCTTATTAATCTATGTATCGGCTTAGACCAGTGATCCCCAACCAGTAGCTCGTGAGCAACATGTTGCTCTCCAACCCCTTGGATGTTGCTCCCAGTGGCCTCAAAGCAGGTGCTTATTTTTGAATTACTGGCTTAGAGGCAAGTTTTGGTTGTATAAAAACCAAGTCTACTGCCAAACATTCTCTCCTGTAGGCTGCCAGTTCATATAGGGGTTACCAAAAAGCCAATCAGAGCTCTTATTTGACATCCACTTGGACTTTTTCATGCTTGTGTTGCTCTCCAACTATTTTTTTTAAATTTAAATGTGGCTCACGAGCAAAAAAGGTTGGGGACCCCTAGCTTAGACTTTGCGAACTGATAAGACGAAGCTACATCCTCATCAAACTTAAATTCCTGTCTGACAAAAAGTTATTAAAATGTAAAAAAAAAAAGAGCTGGCGTTTTTTCATATTGCAGAGCCCTAGGCAACCTGGCCATCCGCGGTGCCGTCTCAGCATGCGTTGAAGCTCCAGAAGAAGACTGGGATAGCAGACTGGACATGGGATAGGTGACAGCAGGTACGTGCCTGGCGCCCCCCAGCTTTGCGCCCTAAGCACGTGCCTACTCTGCCCACTACTTGGCCCTGCCCTGTTTCAAAGTGGGCTTGTCTTTAAAAGTTTTAACTAATTCTATTTTTTTTTTAATTTTAGGGGCTTGCCACATTTGTTTTAGGGTGGGCTTATGTCTAGGGCATTAGTCCCAGACTGGCAATCTGTGGGTTCTGGCAAATGCCAGAGGGGCTGCTGTAAGATGCCATAGAAAGTGACTATAAAGTGGGCTGGTGGGGGCTGTTTGGGCCTCTGTGTACTAGGAATGCCGCGGCCTATTTTGAATCCCAGTCCAGTCCTGTAGGGCATTAGAAGATCTATTTTGTCTATAATAATAAGTGGCCACTTCAAGCATCTGCACCAACATCTCTAATAGAGACATATATATGATCTATATGTACCCGCCCTATTCAAATTGACCTAAGTGTAAGAGTACTAATGAGGCAGAAATGAAATGCTTGCGCTGATGAATTAACACCAGCGAAACTTTGCCAGCATTCAACTGCCGAGATGCAACTTTGCATTTTAGTGAACTAGCTTAGTGGTAGTGAATTCGTGCCTGGCAAAGTGGAGTGAAAATTCGCCTTTTAGTGAGTTTGCCCCTATGGCTTAATGTGCGGAGTCTGTAAACCCTGCATTTGGCAAATAAGCAACAGAAATTGCAGAATGCTGGCTTGGTTGGCCAAACCATACCTTTTGAATGCTTCTCAAACAAGGGAGCCGCCCCTTGTTAATCAGCAGCAAAAGATGTACAGATTATTTATCAACATAAATAATCGGCCAGCAGAACGTGCCTTTAATATAGGCCACTTAGGCTCTGCTTTTTCTAAACAGGTGCACATCCGGCACCCTGAGGTAGGTGGTACCTGCTCCCCTCTTGACGTTTATTAGCAGGCTCTGCTATTGTACCCAGGCACCTGCATGTAATAAAAGCCATTACGTAGGGGAGGCCGTGAGGAAATTAAGTGACCTTTCCCAAGGGCAATATATTTCCTTAAGATGTTTATTGCAGATGAAGAGGTCCCCGAGGTAGAATATTAACAACTTGAAGAGTGATAAAAGGATTTTTTATCATTTCGGTCTGACAGAGAAAGGAAGAAACATTGCAGCCGAAACCATTAAAAAAAAAATAAAAAAGGCTGATTTCCTACTTATGCTCAGCACCTTTGTGCACAATCCAGTGTCTGAAACCCGGCTTGTACATAGAGATAAAAGAGGTGTTGTGTTATTCATAATTACTGAGATTTAGTCATTATGGAACTTCCACTTTTTCTCCAAAAGGGTTCCTTACACTTAATATTAACTATTTTTTGCAGTTGGCCTTCATTAGTTATTTGTTTTTTAATTATTTGCCTTCCTCTTCTGGCCCCCTTGGGTTCCCCTGACCCCAGGAGCTAAAAAAAAAAAAAACCTATTGCGTTGTGAGGCCACCATGTTATTGTTACTTTTTATTACTTTGTTTGCTATTAAACCTCCTATTCCTATTCCACTCATACATTTAAACCACTGACAGGTTGCTTGGATAAATAAGACCCTAGCAACCAGATAGCCGCTAACCTACCAAAACTTTAGAGCTGCTGACGTGCACTAGAAATTTATTTTAAAGGAGTTGTTCACCTTTAAATATTATGAAGTAGAGAGTGACATTCTCAGACAATTTGCAATTGTTTTAAATTTTGTATTATTTGTGATTTGAGTTTATTTGGCTTTTTGTTCAGTAGCGCTCCAGTTTGCAATTTCAGCAATCTGTTTGCTATGGTCCAGATTACCCTAGCAACCAAGAGGAAACTTCGGAAAACAAAGCACCACGAATGTCATACTGCTCGCGACTTTTCAAGCTGGCGGTATAGCAGTTTGGGCAGGTTGTTGCCCAGAAAAAAGATGTAATTAGTCGCCCTTCACCTTACTAATCTGTTTATTACTCTCATGTCTTATCCCTGTCTTAAGATGGCCATACACGGGCCAATAAAATCTTCCGAAAGTTGGAAAGATGTCGAACGGGCAGGGTAAAAAATTCACGGACTGCATCTGTTTGTTGATACGGTCCTGCGATCCAACCGCCTGTATGCATTACATTATGATCTGATCATTGGGTCCTAGGGCCCGGGCTCATTTTAGCCTGATATCATCCACCTCAAGGTGGGCATATCATGGAGAGATCCACTTGTTTGGCGACATCGCTAAACGAACAGATTTTTGTGTATGGCCTCCTTTAGCCTGGGATGGGTGCTCATGCTATTTTTGTCTGGTTCAGGTCGCAGGTTCCCAATTTTCTGGATCAGGTGGGGACTGCCATCAGGTTCCAGCAATAGGCAACAAAAGAACTTCTTACACCCTGCACTGTGTACTGCTTCTCTTTTGCAGGTGTAGGGCCTCCTTCTCAAGATTAATCTTGGCAACTAGCTTGTGCTGTGGTTTGGCAAAGAGGTGGCTGCGATTGGGAAGATTAAAGAGGTGGCAAGTTTAAGGTGTGCCAAACCTTGAGCCATAGTTTTGTACAGTGGTGTAACTAGATATTACTGGGCCCCACAGCAAATAATTTGTCAGGCCCCCAAAATGTTTAGAGGTTGACTTGTTTAACCAATATTTATTGAAACTGTATATGAATTAGGGCCTCGTGTGGATCCTATACCTTCTGGGCCCCCTGCAGCTACTGCTTCCTCTAGTTATACCCCTGGTTTGTGGTGGTGTGATGTATCTGAGGATGTCTAGCATGTGGCGCTCCAGCTGCTAGTGAACAACTTCTTGCAACTGGATTGCATATCCTGGATTGCAGTTGTTGTTTGGTGGCATCTGGAAGACCCCAGCTTGACACTGGCAAATGTTCAAAGAAAAGATGAGGGGTGGGTTTGTTGTAAAGGGTTAGTGTATAAGCACCCACATTACAAATTTTTGTTTTATTCTTTAAAAGTTCTTTAAAAGTTCTTGTGAGGATATTTTCTGAAAGTTATTGCAATAAAATACTGCTTTTGTGGAAGGGAAAGTAATTTTCTTGATTTATTTTTTTCTTTTCTTATCTTTAGCCTCCAATTGTAGTTTGGAATGGGACACGAGTGACTGCATCAGAAAATGCCATAGAAGGTAAGGGGGGGCAGAGATTTAAAGTGTTTTGTGCCCGTTTTTGAAGTTCCTCACAGCCAAAAAACACTTGAAACTCTCCTATCTGTCATTGTACTTAATGGCACGATTTATCTGAGAAAGTCTATGGCAGGAGAGTGCAGGCAAGAGACCCAACTGCTGTGATTAGATAGACAACTGGGCTTCTGCCTAGGCAGAAAACCATTAAGGAGAGGTCACTCACAGCAGTTTTTGCCCACTAGCGATCTCCTCTCCCTCAAGTGATGAAAATAGTTTGTCAAAAGGGTATTTGAAGAATGAAGAATGTATTGGAAGCCCTCCCCTCTTTCACTCTCCCTCCCCTTTCTTCCCTCCCTCCCACCCAACACGGTCTGCATCATATCTACCTGGTTCATATGTTTGTTCCATCCAGATCCAGAATATTAATAAATGGGGCTGTAAGTAGGGTTGTGCTTTGGGGAATATGACTACCTTTGTATGAAAGGAGCACACGTTGCCAGTAAGTGTGCTCCTTCCATACAAGGGTACTGGATATTAATTGGCCTGGAAGCAGCCAGACAGTGATGCACCCTTGACAATCAAGTAAGTGGTGTGTGGAGGAATTTTGTATTGAACTGTGTTTTGGGAATGACACATGAAATATGCCAGTATTAATAGGCAAGAATGGACGTAAACACCTTTTGGCACAAAAGTGTTTCCAGCCCAGCGGTCTTTAATTCCATCACTCTTACATGGCTTAAGCTGGCCATAGACGTAACAATTACGATCTTTCTCGGAAAAGATCTTTCCAAGAAAGATGGTTCGTTTCAACACACACGTGTAGAGCTGAATCGTCAGATATACAGGTAGAAACAATAGAATTCTACTTGTATCTGACGATTCAGCACTAACAATGGCCGATGTTCAGGGAGATTTCAAAGGCATCCGATCAAAATTTTCCGTCCAGTCCGATCAACCAGCCGACCGATATCTTAATCCTCTGACGATGTCGGTCGGCTCATTTCCCACCATACATGCACCGAATATCGTACGAAAATTCGTTTCGTACGATATTATCTGTGCGTCTATGGCCACCTTTAGTTGTTTGGGAGTGGAGAGCAGACAGTCTCATTCATGCTGGGCTGGAGGCAGTCTTCTTCATAGTATCTCAGGCCTATACTGCAAAGCACATGGCAGGATAAATGCAGTGTCCGTTCCAAGTATAATATCCCAGGAAGACATGATAGTATATTTACAGTACCAATATTTTATAAATACCCCAAAACACATGAGAAAATTAAAAACAATGCTGGTACCATGTATCATAATCCCCAAAAATACATGTCAGGCTACTGCGACAATTTTTAGTTATAATAACCCCAGAACACATGGCACGTTGCATTCATTCAGGGGCGCTCTGCCAATGAGGCGAGTTGAGAAGCTATTTAAACAATTATGCTCTCTGCACTAGCATTTGGCTGCCCTCATGGACCCCCTTCGGACCAAAAATGTGAGGGAATTGGGGGGGGACGGTGGGGGGGAGCAACACCAAGCTGCCTCAGGCTGGTGGAGGGGCCAGGATCGCCATCTGCATTCATTGCTAATTTCATGTAAAACAACTCCATCCTCTTTGTTGTGGTGTTGATTTGGGAGCCTTTAATAGACTGGGCAACTTTTTCCACTTGAATTTCAGCCAATGGATGTTACCCTCTAGCCGATCCTCTCCTGATTGTTACTGCTGGACAGTTTGTAGGCATGACCATTTTCTTTCCCAGATAAGATGACATATTCCTTGTGGATTTGTTGAGTGACTGCTTAAGCTGTATCAGATACAATGAAAAATTTAAATGTTATATTTTATTTTCCTGTTGAGTAGTCTTTTGTTGCATTTAAGTATGGAGGTATCTGCTAATCTATCTGTAATGTCAGTATAGAATATTTATAAAGGAGAAGGAAAGGCTAAAACTAAGTAAGCTTTATCAGAAAGGTCTATTTGAATACA